>JABMCL010001074.1:2067500-2110000 GCA_018857735.1 Alviniconcha marisindica | reverse complement strand
AACACCACCACCCCTCCCCCCTTCTGCTGCCCCCACCACCGCTCCCTCCAACCCCCCCCCCCCCCCCCCCCCCCCCCACCGACCCCCTATCTGCGCGCCGTGTGAGACTGGCGGTGTGAGCGAGGCAGTGCAGGTGGGTGGCGGTGTGTCGGGGCAGGCCAGTGGGACTGTGTGCAGCGGACGCTTTGGTGGATGTCTGCATCCTCATGACACCGGCCTGATCAACATCAGTTGTTCTCATCCTGACGGACTTCAGCTTGAATTTGTTTACTGCTTACATCGGTTAGCGTTGCTGGAAAGGTGCACGTAGTGGCTGACGTGGACACTAATAGTTCCCAGGAACAAGACTGGACTCTGCGACACCTGGCGGCTCGGAGAACTGGAGAGGTTCGAACTGTTCCCGAAACGCTTTTCGTTCCGACAGACGCTGGTTCACCTGATGACAAGGCGCACTTTCCCCTCGTACAGAATAGGCCAGTGATCACCATTCTCAAAAATAAAACGGGAAAGCGTTAACTTTGAACAGATAAATAAAAAAAAAAACAAAATAAAAAAAAAACAAACAAACGAAACACACACACGCACGCCCAAATAAACAAGAAAAAAAGTAAAAAAAAAAAAAAAACGGAAAAAAACGAGAAAGTGTTAATTTTGACATCTTCTGAAAACAAAGCCAAACAACTCAAAAATCAAATCGCCCTGATATAACCGCATTGGTTGACTGGGCGTAAAACACCAATTTACCTACCTACCTCAAAATCAAACGAACAAGCAAACAAACCCACAGCCTTGTTTCTGTGTTCTTTGTCATTTACGTGGGAAGAATTCTCCGGGCCACACGCTGGACATGCAGTGATGCAACACAGAGGCACCACTGGAGACTCAAAACCTCTCCCTGCTTCCCGAGTGCCTGTTCTTGCGGTGTGCTCGCCATGCTAGAATTTGGTAAAAAGGTAAGTCACAATGACACACTATAAACTCTTCTCGTCTTCTTTGTCGTGAGCTGCAAGTGGAATGATACTCGTTAGCTCTGTGGATTTCATATAAATGGATATTTTTGCTAAACGCATGAAGACACGAAGCTGCTTCTTCTTGTATTTTTCTCGGGCAGCCTTTAAGCTAATGTACCTGTTCCTGACTCGTCTTTAAGCTGAAGTACCTGTTCCTGTCTTGTCTTTAAGCTAATGTACCTGTTCCTGTCTTTCTTTAAGCTAATGTGCCTGTTCCTGTCTTGTCTTTAAGCTAATGTACCTTTTCCTGCCTTGTCTTTAAGCTAATGTACCGGTTTCTGCCTTGTCTTTAAGCTAGTGTACCTGTTCCTGTCTTGTCTTTAAGATAAAGTACCTGTTCTTGTCTTGTCTTTAAGCTAATGTACCTATTCCTGTCTTGTCTTTAAGCTAAAGTACCTGTTCCTGTCTTGTCTTTAAGCTAGATTAACCTGTTCCTGTCATATCTTTAAGCTAAGGTACCTGTTCTTTTCTTTTCTTTAAGCTAATATACTTTTGTTGGGGGGGGGGGGGGGGGGTGGTGGCAGTAATAGTTCTGTTATTATCAAATGGAAATTTACCTTTGTCCCCAAAATCAATGTAGCCCACACCGTTCCCAATACAGTACCAGTTGCACATTTTATAGAAACAATACGTAATTATTTTGCGGGCACATTTAACCGCACCTATCTGTTTTGTGTTGTAAATTTCTGATCACCGTCATTTTTGTACTTTCTATGTCTTGGTGTACAGGGGCCGGTGACTACTAACAGGTTTTGGTCTGTGTCGCTGAGTGCATCACACATGATCCTAAAACAAGACTATCTGTGCAAATCCGACTTTTCATCGAGGGTGAAAGGCACGGGCCCTCGGGGTCAGCGGGGTCAAAAATAGTTGTTTAAAGGAACTAACCCTCTCAAAACAAGTCAGTTTCTCCCAAGAGGGAGAAGAAATCAAAATGAAACTTAAAATGAGGATTTAGAGTTTTTTAAACGGTCCTTTAATTTTGGGCTCATTTTCTAATCTTTGTTACGGTAGCAACAGACACTGGGACTGTCTGCACACAACAATGAATAGTGTCCTAGCTTATCCCGTGTGGCACGCACGGCCTCCTCTTTGATACGGGCTCCAATGTTGCGTCCTCACGTCACACGAGGAGCAACACCAAAGATGCCGAGGGTAGCCGGTCGACCAGCTGTCATGCCTGACGCTTGTTTGTTTGTTTGTTTGTTTGTTTGTTTGTTTGTTCAGTCGAGTCCTGCTAACCGTCACTGACTCGAGAATATCTTCAATTTTAAATAAAACCAACGGAGCGTTTTCAAATAAAATTGTCTGGTTTCAGTTTTGTTTGAGCTCCTTACTTGTTGCAGAAAGACCCGGGGGTGTTTTTGTGTTTGTGGTGTTTTGGTGTGTGTGGGGGGGTGGTGGTGCGGCGTGGGGGTGGTGGGCTGCGTTTTGCGTGGTGTGGTGGTGTTTTTGTGGTGGTGTTGTGTGTGTGTGTTGTGTGTGTGTGTTGTGATGAAATCGTATCCTTATGTTTTTGTAAGCGCTCGGGGCTTTTACGAGGGGGCCCATAAAAAATCTATATTATTTTTAAAATAAAAAGGGGAAAAAAAGAAGGATAAGCTTCGGACATGACTGTCTAAACAAACAAATCAATGAGATGAGTGAAAGTAACTCTCTCCTCTTTCCTCTCTCTCTCCCCTCTCTTCTCTCTCTCTCTCTCTCCCCCTTCCTCTTTCCCCCTCTTTTCCTCTCTTTTTATATATATAATAATTTTTTATTTTTGCATTTTATTTTTTATCTTACTGAACCATTTTTTTTAATCATCTTTTTGGGTTTTTTTTGGTTTTTGTTTTTCCCCCCTTTTCCATTTGACTCTGATTTTAAAATTATCATCTCTTTCTTCTTCTTCTCTTCTTCTTCTTCTTCTTCTTTTCTTCTTTTTTCTTTCTTTTCTTTTTTTTTTTTCCCCCTTTTTTTCTTCTTTCCCTCCCCCCCACACTATCATCTTTTTCACATTACTCCGGTAGTCATGTTGTTACTATTGTTTTATTGTGCCTATGGCATGTAGATTTGCAGGGACAGATTGTAAGGAATAGGCAACTGCCTAAAAAACTTTTTAAAAAAAGTTTGGTTCTGGGTTTTCTCTCCCTCTCTCTCTCTTCTTCCCCCCTCCTCTCCTCTCCTTCTCTTCTCTCTCTTCTCTCTCTCCTTCCTTTTCCTTTCCTCCCCCTCTCCCTCTCTCCCTCTCTCTCCCCCCCTCTCCTCTCTCTCCCTCTCTCCCCCCCTCTTCCCTCTTCTCCCCTCCTCTCTCCCCCCCCTCTCTCTCCCTCCCCCCCCTCCCCCCCTCTCTCTCCCTTCCCCCCCTCTCTCTCTTTTTCTCCCTCTCTCTCTCTCCCCCTCTCCTCTCTCCCTCTCCTCCCTCTCTCTTCTCTTCCCCCCCCCCCCCCCCTCTCCCCCTCCCCCCTCTCTCTCTCTCTCTCTCTCTCCTCTCCTCCTCCCCCCTCTCCCCTCTCTCCCCCTCTCTCTCTCCTCTCTTTCTCTCCTCTCTCTCTTTCTCTTCCTCTCCCCCTTTCTTTCCCCCTCCCCCCTCTCTCTTCTCCCCCCTCTCTTTTCCCCCCCCTCTCCCTCTCTCTTCTCCCCCCCCTTCCCTCCCTCTCTCTCTCCCCTCTCTCTCTCCCTCCTCTTTTTCTCTCTCTTTCTTCTCTCCCTCTCTCCCTCCCTCCCCTCTCTCTCCCTCCACCCCTCCCCCCCTCTCTCTCTCTCTCTCTTTTCCTCCCCCTCTCATCCCCCTTCTTCTCTCCCCTCTCCCCCTCTCCTCCCTCCCCTTTTTCCCCCTTCTCTCTCCCTCGCTTCTCTCCCTCTCTCTTCTCTCCCCTTCTCTCCCTCTTCTTTTCCCCTTCTCTCCCCTTTCTCCCTCTCCCTCTCTTCCCCTCTCTCTCCCCTTTCTCCCCCCCCCTCTCCTTTTCCTCTCCTCTCTCCCTCTCCCTCTCTCCTCCTCTTCTCTCCCCCACTCCCTCTCCCTCTCTCTCCCTTTTTCTCTCTCTCCCTCTCTTCCCCCTCCTCTCTCCCTTCCCCCCCTCTCTCTCTCTTTCTCTCTCTCTCCCCTCTCCTCTCCCTCTTCCTCCCCCCCTCTCTCTCTCCCTCTCTCTCTCTCTCAAAGAGAAATGTTGTAACGCGTGGTAATGTCGGCACTGTGCTGACTTAGCGACAGAAACACCTGCACCGTCACACGATGGAGCACGCGCGGGACAAAGTGAACAGCGTTGCCATGGTTTCCGGTGTTTGAAGTCGACTGGTACAAATTGAAGAGGTTCTGTATGAGCCGTGCGTGAAGGACAGCATTCTGCGCACACCGCTTTCACCCATGTCGTCACACCCAGCAGTGACACGACGCTCCTTAATATCTCGCCTTTCTTCGCACAGCTTTCTCAGGAAGGGCAGAATCTAGAAACGGATGGTCACGAATACGCAGAGAGAGAGAGAGAGAGAGAGAGAAGAGAGAGAGAGAGAGAGAGAGAGAGAGAGAGAGAGAGAGAGGTGTGTTTACAAAAGGAAATATGGAACCATTTAAACACCGGATAGATGGAAAGGAAGAAAGAGAGCAAGAAGAAGAAGAAGAAAGAAAGAAAGAAAAAGGGAGGTGGGGGAGAGAAAGAGAATAGGAAAGAGCAGAGAAGGTACCATTTAACTTTGAACTTTTAGTACTTCATTGTCCCTAGCGAGCAATTCGGGTCGCTTCACCTGGGTAAGTCACAGCAGCCAGACGAGCAGCGCTACCCACTCCCGTCAGTGTGTGCAGTATGTTCCTGTGTCTAAACAATGATATGGCTGCCGGAGTTGGAGGTTTTTAACGTGCCCACAGAATGACGTTGATGCATGCGATTGCAGCTAGGAAAGAAGGAAGAAAAGGCGAGTGATGGAACTGGTAGGCTTTTGGCAATTTGTATCTTCTTTCTTTCTAAGTATCAGGAAGAGAAAGAAACAAAAAAGAAAAAAGAAAGAATGAATGAAAGAAGAAGAAGAAGAAGAAGCCGGCGCTAACAGAAAGAGCAGGAAAGAAGACTACCGTTTTCAGTTCGATCACTCCGACAGATATCTGACATGTCTTTATTTCGTAATCATGAAAGAAAGCCTGTATTGTTTCTAAAGACAGAGTGTCCGACAAGAGTCTCCGTATTCATTATGTAGACTCACACTTTTCATTTGCTGTCAATAATATCACTTTTATACAGCGCTCTTCTCCGCTCTCGAACAGACTCACTGCAAAAGACAATAATATTACTATAATACAATTATATATATATATCGCTTTATTGATTAATTAATGTAGTGAGTCGTGCATTTCTTTGCCTGTTTGTACTTTTATTGATTTGACGATTTCCTTTCACTTACCAGGTTACTGATTACTGCAGTCTTTTAGCATTGTATCTATTTGTATCTTGTCATTTATCTACTTATCTTTTTTTTCTTTTTTCTTTTTACGAAAGCTCAGCCGAATTTCAATTACTCACTGAATATTTTCAGAATCTGGGAAATGGATCATGCTGCAGAAACGCGGGGAAATATGAGCATCAAGGAACGCGCCGAAGTCTCAAGTCCTTAAGTCACAATGCTGTCTGCACCTTGCTTTCCCAGTCATCAGTGAGCCCTGCTCATCCCTCGGGCTTCATTTTGTCCCCCGACCCCTCGGGCTTCATTTTGTCTGACCGACTAGGGGTGTCATCATTTTATCAGCTAGTCAGCAGTGAGCCCTGCTCACCACTCAGCATTCCCCCCCGGCCGGCCTCCGGTAGCTGGGCACTCGCTGTTTGTTAAATAACGTTTGTTCGTGAAACCAGACAAACTGGAGTCGACCGTGTTGAGTAGGTCTGTCTCATTTATCCGTTTTGCCGAGTCTACTTAGCTGTACACTAAGCACGCGATTTGGGGTTTGAAATTTTCATCCGTTCATTAAAATAAAAAAAAAAAAAAGTATTTATGATTTTGAATAAGAATGTTTCATCTGTATAAAACTAAAGCTTTTTTTAAAATTTGAACACGAAGTGCCGTGTTTTAAGTCGGAACTATCCATCTGTACGAAAAGCTAGGGATTTTTATTTTGTTCTGCAGGTTCAGAAAAGAGATTTTATCCACGTCTCTTTAAAACATTTTATTTATATACAATATTTGCTTTTGGAGGAGGGGTTGTAGAGAGGAGGGGTTGTAGGGAGGAGGGTCAACTCCTGTAGGACAGTCATTATTGTAGCCTACGTTCCGTCATTTGACGTTACACTGAGAACCGTCAGTGAGACAGCAACTTCCACTTCAATGACCCGTCGAACACGGACAAAGAGAATGGCTTTCACCCAACAAAAGAGAAGGCACTGCACCGACCACCTTCATTCAGGAACATAGAGAAGAGGAAGGAGGTCAAACAAGAGGAAGTGACTGGTCGCTGAGACCGTCAGTGCCCTGTCCTCCACCCTACAGCCACACTGCTGGTCAGTACCACGCGCTACCATGAGTGGCTGCAGTCCAGCTGAGGACAGAGACTTCAGCAACATCAACTTCCCGGGTCGGCTTCCCGAGCCTATGCCCAGGTGGGAGGCGGGCCTCAAGATCGGCGCCTGCGTCCTCGTGGAATTTGTGTCCGTCTTCGGAAACCTGCTGGTCATCGCCGTGGTGGCGAGGTCACCGCGCATGCGCAGCACCACCAACTGTTACATCGCCAACATGGCGGTGGCGGATCTGCTGGTTGCCCTAGTGCCCATGTGGATCCACGTCAGCACTGACGTCATAGACCAGGATGGCTGGCCGTTGGGGTCGTTCCTGTGCAAGTTCAACAGCTTTGTTCAGGGTGAGCCTTTCCTTCAGGGTGACGCTTTCGTTCAGGGTGACACTTTCGATCAGGGTGACACTTTCGTTCACGGGTGACGCTTTCGATCAGGGTGACACTTTCGATCAGAGTGACGCTTTTGTTCACGGGTGACACTTTCGATCAGGGGGACACTTTCGTTCATGGGTGACGCTTTCGATCAGGGTGACACTTTCGTGCACGGGTGACACTTTCGTGCACGGGTGACGCTTTCCTTTTGTTCCGTGTGCGCTATGTTTTTATTCTTTTTCTTTGTTGGTTGTGGTTTTCTTTTGTTTTTGTTTTTCATTGTTTCCCTGTCTTTCTGTGCTTCTGTCGCAGGCTGTGCCACGAATAATTTTAAGAACGGGATTTTCATTGATTTAAATAATTTTAGGAAGAATGAGTAAATTGCATTTTAGTATCACGTCAGCCACACGGGGGCAGGTCAGGACGAAGTTTTCAGGAAGAATTAGCGTCACGATAAGTTAACTTGTTTCACCTTTAGTCTGGAAGTAAGAGATTGTTTGGAAACTCAGTTATCAGAATTGCTGTTTATATACTGATCTTTTCCAGTTAGGACTATAGTTAGACGAATAATTTCGACCATAATACACCACCGTGCCATCATCACCAAGAACTCCAACAGCAACAACAAATGCATTACCAACAATGATGATGATGACGTTGATGATGAAATACACGTGCGCAGAACAACACCTAGTCACAGCCAACCAGGCGGATGAAATTTCTCAAAATCTCGTCCCTGTGAGACTTGGTTTCCAAGACTAGAAAATGCCCAGGATTGAGGAAACTGCAAATGTTCATTATACGGGGTCACCTTCAGTCCTGGAAGCCACATTGTTGAAAATCCGAGCATCACGTGCATTCTGTGCTTTTGTCGTTTCTTTGTCATGTATATATTGGTCGTATGTATCTGCTGATATGCTGATATATTGTTGTTGTTTATTCGTTTGGCCGGCCATCTGTTCATTACTATATGTTGAATGTAGTAATAATGATGAAATGTTTGTAATGCGCGAACCTCTGACTCAAAAGCAGAGCTGGGCGCGCTGTACAGAAATCAGGTTTAACACCCATGCTGAAAAAGACAGCGACAGTGATTACAAGCAATTCAAACCACAGAAAGCCAAACAACAAGACCTGCATTGCACACACACACACACACACACACACACACACACACACACACACACACACACACACACACACACACACACACACACACACACACACACACACACACACACACACACACACGTATCACAGCAGCCAACTTAAATAATTTACAGAACAGGGTGGAGGGGATGTTGACCGGAATTTAAATTTCCTATGTCTTCAGAGGACAAATAAATATTGATGATACTTGGTGGACAGTTTGCTAGCAGCAGTACGTTTTAAACAGATTGTTTGTTTGACAAAATCGCTGTTTGCATTGACTGACTTACTGCCTGTTTACTAAACTGATTCTGTTTCTGACTGGCCAGTGACGGCCATGGTGGCCAGCGTCATGACCCTGATGGCCATCGCCGGAGACCGGTTTTTCGCCATCATCTTCCCCCTCAGGGCACGGGTGACGGAGCGCAGGGTGGGGGTGGTGGTCACCTTGGTCTGGTTGTCCGCCCTTGCCATCGGATTGCCTCCCCTCTTCTTCTACACCTACACGGAGCGGCAGTGGAAGGACTACCTGGAGACGTTCTGCACCGACGTCTGGCCCGTCACCACCACAGGTTGCACTACACTCTCTTTTCACCAGCGTCTTTGTTTTCGTGTCTGTGCTGCGGACACAAAACTAATGTAGGACGGCCCTCTGCTGAGAACCAGAGCTTTCAAACGTTATTCCTTTACGCCTGAATTAGGTCAGAATATAGACTTGCATGCTTCGCCTGCTGCAAGAATTTCTACCAATCTTTTACCTTTCTGGTTCATTCAACCGTTTTCCCGCAAATCCTCTATTCACTTTTGACTTGCGTTACGGGTGGCTGGTGCAGGTTTTGGTGTATACCCACAGAAGAAGGCAGGTCACCGTACTCGTCGTCAGAAGCGATAGATGCAGGTTCCATTGGGGAGAGCTGTGGGAGGTTTAGCAAAAGGCCCACCCCCATGAAAACAATCCAACGAAGGCGCTGACCTGTACTGTGGGAATGTACCGACCCTTCTCGGTGGCGTGTACTGACCCTTCACTGTGGCGTGTACTGACCCTTCACTGTGGCGTGTACTGACCCTCCACTGTGGCGTGTACTGACCCTTCACTGTTGCGTGTACTGACCTTTCACTGTGGCGTGTACTTGCCCTTCACTGTGGCGTGTACTGACCTCCACTGTGGCGTGTACTGACCCTTCGCTGTAGCGTGTACTGATCCTCCACTGTGGCGTGTACTGACCTTTCACTGTGGCGTGTACTTGCCCTTCGCTGTAGCGTGTACTGACCCTTCACTGTTGCGTGTACTGATCCTCTACTGTGGCGTGTACTGACACTCCACTGTGGCGTGTACAGAGACTTCACTGTGACGTGTACTGACATCCACTGTAGCGTGTACAGAGACTTCACTGTATCGTGTACTGACCCTTCACTGGGACACCTACTGACCCTTCACTGTGACATGCACTGACCCTTCACCGTGACATCTACTTACCCTTCACTGCGACATCACTGACCCTTCACTGTGGCACCTCCTGGCCATTGACTGTGACACCCACTGACCCTTCACTGTGACACCTCCTGACCCTTCACTGTGACACCTCCTGACCCGTCACTGTGACACCTCCTGACCCTTCACTGTGACACCTCCTGACCCATCACTGTGACGTGCAGGAAGCGGCCAGTGTGACCAGGGCCTGACGTCCAAGCGCGCCTACTGGACGCTGGTGACGGTGGTGCTGAACTGGCTGCCCATGGCCGTCATGGCCGTTGTCTACGCCGTCATCATCCACAGGCTGAGGTTCTCGCGCGTGCAGCCCGCCGCCGGTCGCATCTCGCTGTCCGCAATCCAGCGGCGGTCCAAACGGAAGGTACGAGGCCGTGGTGCAGTTCACTGTTGCTTTACGTCCACAGAGGCCACAAGGACCGCTAGGGATGGGGAGTCCATCCACCTCGACTTTCACACAGCCCCTGAACTCTGAGTTTCTGAGTTCAAGTTCAATGCTGATTTACGTCAAGAGGCCACAAGGACTGTTAAGGACGGCCACCTCGACTTTCACACAGCCCCTGAACTCTGAGTTTCTCAGTTCAAGTTCAATGTTGATTTACGTCCACAGAGGCCACAAGGACCGTTAAGGACGGGGAGTCCAGGACGGCCACCTCGACTTTCACACACCTCCAGAACTCTGAGTTTCTGAGTTGAAGTTCACTGTTGGCAATAAGTTCAATTCTGGGCCACAGAGGCCATAAGGACTGTTAAGGACGGGGAGTCCAGGACGGCCACCTCGACTTTCACATAGCCTCTGAGCTCTGAGTTTCTGAGTTTAAGTTCAACGTTGCTTTATGTCCACAGAGGCCATAAGGACTGTTAGGGACGGGGGATGGGGGGTTGGGGAGTGGTGGGGGGGGGGGGGGGGGGGGGCGTGGTGCAGTCTTGTTGTCTCCGTCTTCTTCCCTGTGTACAGCCGGCTTCACGGGGAATGTTGTCGCTTCAACAGTGGAGCCTTTTCTTTTCAGCTTACGAAGCAGCTGCTTTGCTCAGATTTCTAAAACTCCTTCCATCATTCCGGGGGAACTGTTAGAGTCTGGGTGGCAAGGCATTCTGTGGGCAGCTGCTCATCGGAAACGGTGGACTGTCACTACGTGTTACTGGCACATTCTGCGTTACGTTCTGTCACTGTCATTACTGGCACATTCTTAACACTGTCGTTAGTATTACTGGCACATTCTTAACACTGTCGTTAGTATTACTGGCACATTCTCCAGACTGTCATCACTATTCCAGTCACATTCTACAGATTGTCATTACTATTACTGAAAAAGAAATCGACGATTAGTGTGTGTGTGTGTGTGTGTGTGTGTGTGTGTGTGTGTGTGTGTGTGTGTGTGTGTGTGTGTGTGTGTGTGTGTGTGTGTGTGTGTGTGTGTGTGTGTGTGTGTGTGGTGTGTGTGTGTGCGTGTGTGTGTGCAGGTGGTGAAGATGCTGCTGATCGTGCTGGTGACCTTCATGGCATGCACCATCCCGTTCCAGGTGACCAACCTCTACCCCATCTACAGCCATGAGACTGGCAGCAAGGTCCAGCGCCTTTCTCCCTCCACTTATGCGCCTTGAGCGCCAGCCACGGTCTGGGCTATTGTGACTGAACGTCTGCAGGTCCCTTAGCGAGAGAGAGAGAGAGAGAGAGAGAGAGAGAGAGAGAGAGAGAGAGAGAGAGAGAGAGAGAGACAGAACGAGACAGAGCAGAGACAGACGACTAGACAGAGACAGACAGACAGAGCGAGAGAGAGAAAGAGGAGAAGAGAGAGAGAGAGAGAGAGAGAGAGGAGGAGACAGAGACAGAGACAGAGACAGAGACAGAGACAGACAGACAGACAGACAGACAGACAGACAGACAGACAGACAGACAGAGAGAGCGAGAGAGGAGAGATGAGAGAGAGAGAGAGAGAGAGAGAAGAGAGAGAGAGAGAGAGAGAGAGAGAGAGAGAGAGAGAGAGAGAGAATTCAGAACTCAGAACTTTATTACACAAGAATTCTTAAAATCTGTCCCTGCTAATCTACATGCCAGAGAGAGAGATAGAGAATTCAGAACTCAGAACTTTATTACACAAAGATTCTTACAATCTGTCCCTGCTAATCTACATGCCAGAGAGAGAGAGAGAGAGAGAGAGAAATTCAGAACTCAGAACTTTATTACACAAGATTCTTACAATCTGTCCCTGCTAATTACATGCCAGAGAGAGAGAGAGAAATCAGAACTCAGAATTATTACACAAGATTCTCAATCTGTCTGCTAATCTACATGCAGAGAGAGAGAGAATTCAGAACTCAGAACTTTATAACACAAAGATTCTTACAATCTGTCCCTGCTAATCTACATGCCAGAGAGAGAGAAAATTCAGAACTCAGAACTTTATAACACAAAGATTCTTACAATCTGTCCCTGCTAATCTACATGCCAGAGAGAGGAGAGAATTCAGAACTCAGAACTTTATAACACAAAGATTCTTACAATCTGTCCCTGCTAATCTATATGCCAGAGAGAGAGAGAGAGGCAGACAGACAGACAGACAGACAGACAGACAGACAGACAGACAGACAGACAGACAGAGAGCGCATATACCCCGCAAATAACCAACCTAACGTATCATGATTCGTAGCAGGGGGTGGGAGGGGGGAGGGGGGGGGGGGGGGGGGGGGGGGGGAGAAACAATGCATAGCAGCTCTTTACACCGACAGGTGTAGTTCTGCACAGGTGTAGCCTCCGGCTAACCGATGTTGCTTTGGTCGTCAGCAGGCGTGTGCATGGTCAGCTTCAGCTGGACATGGCGGGAACATTTTGATTGCATGTCCAAAACACGCCCATTGGCAAGCCCTTCAAGGTGGCCTGGAGATGTCTGAATCAGTCTCGTCCCGTTTGGGGCTGCTCGTGTACGCCTTTCCTTTCCTTCCCCTGTGAGAAACTCCTGTGGTTCTCCACGACCCGATTCTCCCTTGCTGCAGCTGCCGGCGTGGCGCTTCACGTCTGTGTTCCTGATGTTCATCATGACCTGACTTTCCTTTGCTGCAGCTGCCGGCGTGTTACAAGCCGGTCTACTTCACGGCTGTGTTCCTGATGTTCATCATGACCTGACTTTCCCTTTTCTGCAGCTGCCGGCGTGGCGCTTCACGTCTGTGTTCCTGATGTTCATCATGACCTGATTTTCCTTTGCTGCAGCTGCCGGCGTGGCGCTTCACGTCTGTGTTCCTGTTGTTCATCATGACCTGACTTTCCTTTGCTGCAGCTGCCGGCGTGGCGCTTCACGTCTGTGTTCCTGATGTTCATCATGACCTGACTTTCCTTTGCTGCAGCTGCCGGCGTGTTACAAGCCGGTCTACTTCACGGCTGTGTTCCTGATGTTCATCATGACCTGACTTTCCTTTGCTGCAGCTGCCGGCGTGTTACAAGCCGGTCTACTTCACGGCTGTGTTCCTGATGTTCATCATGACCTGACTTTCCCTTGCTGCAGCTGCCGGCGTGTTACAAGCCGGTCTACTTCACGGCTGTGTTCCTGATGTGCTGCAGCTGCCGGCGTGTTACAAGCCGGTCTGCTTCACGGCTGTGTTTCTGATGTTCATCATGACCTGATTTTCCTTTGCTGCAGCTGCCGGCGTGGCACAAGCCGGTCTACTTCACGGCTGTGTTTCTGATGTTCATCATGACCTGATTTTCCTTTGCTGCAGCTGCCGGCGTGGCACAAGCCGGTCTACTTCACGGCGGTGTTCCTGATGTTCACCAACAGCGCCATCAACCCCATCCTCTACGGGGGTCTCAACGAGAACTTCCGGCACGGGGCCCGCGACCTCTTCAACTGTCTGCTGTGCCGCAAGGGGGCGCGCTCCAACCTCACCATGTCCACCCACCTCTCTCTCTCGCGGCCTCGGGTCAGCCTCGTGGAGGACGAAGGTCGGAAGGTGAAGGACAAGGAGGCCAACGCTTCCTTGCGGCAGCTGGCTGTCAGTGCCGCCTACATCAACACCACCTTGGCGACGACGAAAGGCGCGAGAGAGGAACCCAAAGACAGCGTTGTCACCTTCGGCAGCAACTGTCAGGATAATGACGGGCCCAGTCTGATTCCACAGCGCGACAGGAGGGAGCAGGATGAACTGAACAAAACTCTGAGTATGGAACTGGAGGCGACACTAGAGCGGGAAGTCCCGACATCAGTGAACAGCGAAGAAGCCGGGTCACTGAACACAATATCTAGCAAGCAATCCCACAGCAATGGGCATGTTGCTTGTTAGCCACAACCATCAACGGGGACTGAAATTTCCGTCGGCAATGGACCTGCTAACTGATTGTGAACAAATAAAGGACTCTGCAGTGTTTGCTCAGACGCACAATAGAACAAATCTAGGACTCTAGTTTGTTCAGCCGGACAATATAACAAAAATTTAGGACTGTGTAGAGTTTGTTCAGACGGACAAGGGTGTGGTCAGAGTGCCTAGTCACTAACAACAGGACAACTCTAGGACTGTGCCAAGCTTGATGCAGACCACCAATCCGTCGTTGATGGACCTTGTCACTGACTGTGAACAGCCTGCGCTGCGCCCTTTAGTCAAAGATGGACAACAACTGACATAAACGCTGAACAAACTGAACATTATTTGTGAACAGGGAAGAACAGAGAGAGGCACAAATCCAGCAGAAATGGACACGCTTCAAGTTGTCCACGTGGTGGGCCCGTGACGGACAGGTAGGCCAGCTTGCCTGTATCAGGCAAGGACAGCGCTGGCCGGCATTCTCTTACCAAGGCGGCTTCACTCCAGCCACTTCAGTTATGACCAGCTGTCTTCAGGTTGTCTTCTCTCGCCACCTCTGTCTCGGTGTCATCACAGCAAATTGTCTTTGGAAACACTTCTTGTTCTATTTGTGAGAACAACACCCACCATATTTGTCTTGTTTGTTCCGTTTGTGAGAGCAACACCTGCTGTATTTGTCTTGTTTGTTCCATTTGTGAGAGTAACACCTGCTGTATTTGTCTTGTTTGTTCCGTTTGTGAGAGTAACACCTCTTATATTTGTCTTGTCATAGTTCAGGAGCTGTGTGAGAGTCGAGGTGGCCGTCCTGGGCTGTCCGTCCTAACGAGCCTTCTGGTTTCCGTGGACGTAAAGCTATATTGAACCATGCTTCGGCATTGGTCTCAGCTCGTCCCTAATATGTCAGCTGACATCCGAGGACATTAAGCATAACTACCTACCTATATTTGTCTTGTTTGTGAGAGCAACACCTGCTATATTTGTCTTTACCCCGGCTGTTCTGAACAAGCGGCAGGTGATGATGTTTATCAAGCCTTTAGTGTTGTCCAGGATTGACACAGATAATTAGATGAAAGCAGCATGATTATCGCAGCATGGTAGCACCGACCAAGAAGACGATGCAATATTCTGACCATCCTGACAGGTGGCTAAACCTACCCCAGTCAGTGAACCTGGCAGACCTACAAAAGCAACGAGAGGAAAAGAAGAAGAAGAAAGAAAGCTGGCGGCCAACGTTTCGACAAAAAAGATTTGATTTTTTTTTAAGGTTAAAAAGAACGCGTTTACAAAATGACTTTTCGGCGACGCGCCTTTTTCAAGCATCAAAGGGAAGAACGGTTACTGAAAACGATGAAAGAAATGAAACGACTCGGGTAACGTACACGAATTAATGGCGTTCTTTTGAACCCTTACCGTGTTTGTTCTGCCACTGAAAACCATGCGCCACTGAATAGAAGAACAGGATTATATAATTCTTCTGTTCTTTCAAAAAACAAAACAACGTGTCGGACTATTATTATAAGACATTCATTTTATGTGAGAACAAGACTATTGTAGCCCAGGGGGGGTAACCTCTCCCTGCTGGGCGTTGTGAAGTTCCACGGGAGGGTACAGTTCTGACTGCTCCTGCCTTCTCCTCCCTCCCAGCCGAGCCGTTGTCAACGATGTGTGTTTCTGGGTCGGTCTGACCTTTCCGGTACAGCCTTGAAAGGAAATCGATGCAGCAGTTACCGGGCAGGGAAAGGCTTCCGACTTGCATAACCAAGGGAGAAAACCGACTGGTTGAAACTTTGAAGCTATTCACAACCTGTTCACGTGCCGCGTGTCGCTGCATGGCGCTGCCGTGTTGGACTTGGCTGATGGAGTCTAGCGGTGTTGCACTGATGGGGTCTAGCGGTGTTGCACTGATGGAGTCTAGCGGTGTTGCAGTGATGGAGTCTAGAGGTGTTGCAGTGATGGAGTCTAGCGGTGTTGGTTGCACTCAGTGATGGAGTCTAGCGGTGTTGGCTGCACTCAGTGATGGAGTCTAGCGGTGTTGGTTGCACTCAATGATGGAGTCTAGCGGTGTTGCACTGATGGAGTCTAGCGGTGTTGCAGTGATGGAGTCTAGAGGTGTTGCAGTGATGGAGTCTAGCGGTGTTGCTTGCACTCAGTGATGGAGTCTAGCGGTGTTGGCTGCACTCAGTGATGGAGTCTAGCGGTGTTGGTTGCACTCATGATGGAGTCTAGCGGTGTTGCACTGATGGAGTCTAGCGGTGTTGCACTGATGGAGTCTAGCGGTGTTGCACTGATGGAGTCTAGCGGTGTTGCACTGATGGAGTCTAGCGGTGTTGCACTGATGGAGTCTAGCGGTTTTTTGGTTGCACTCAGTGATGGAGTCTAGCGTGTTGGTTGCACTCAGTGATGGAGTCTAGCGGTGTTGCATTGATTGAGTCTAGCGGTGTTGCACTGATGGAGTCTAGCGGTGTTGCACTGATGGAGTCTAGCGGAGTTGCACTGATGGAGTCTAGCGGTTTTGCACTGATTGAGTCTAGCGGTGTTGCAGTGATGGAGTCTAGCGGTGTTGTTGCGCTGATGGAGTCTAGCGGTGTTGCACTGATGGAGCTAGCGGTTTGCACTGATGGAGTCTAGCGGTGTTGCACTGATGGGAGTCTAGCGGTGTTGCACTGATGGAGTCTAGCGGTGTTGCACTGATGGAGTCTAGCGTGTGGTTGCACTGGATGGAGTCTAGCGGTGGTTGCACTGATGGAGTCTAGCGGTGTTGCACTGATGGTCTAGCGGTGTTGCACTGATGGAGTCTAGCGGTGTTGCACTGATGGAGTCTAGCGTGTTGCACTGATGGAGTCTAGCGGTGTTGCACTGATGGAGTCTAGCTGTTTTGCACTGATGGAGTCTAGCGGTGGTGTTGCAGTGATGGAGTCTAGCGGTGGTGTTGCACTGATGGAGTCTAGCGGTGTTGCACTGATTGAGAGTCTAGCGGTGTTGCACTGATGGAGTCTAGCGGTGTTGCACTGATTGAGAGACTAGCGGTGTTGCACTGATTGAGTCTAGCCGTGTTGCAGTGATGGAGTCTAGTGTTGTTGCACTGATGGAGTCTAGCGGTGTTGCACTGATTGAGAGTCTAGCCGTGTTGCAGTGATGGAGTCTAGTGTTGCTGCACTGATGGAGAGTCTAGCGGTGTTGCACTGGTGGAGTCTAGCGGTGTTGCACTGATGGAGAGTCTAGTGGTGTTGCACTGATGGAGTCTAGCGGTGTTGCACTGATGGGGTCTAGCGGAGTTGCACTGATGGAGTCTAGCGGTGTTGCACTGATGGAGTCTAGCGGTGTTGCACTAGGTTGTTTCACGCTTTCTCGCGAGACTATTTTTGCAGGATGCATCACTCATAAAACCGAAACACCCGTTCAACCCATTGTCAGAGTTCAGGAGCTGTGTGAAAGTCGAGGTGGCCGTCTTGGGCTTTCCGTCCTAATGAGCCTCACGGTTTCTGCGGACGTAAAGCAACACTGAACCATGCACACGCTTTGGTCTCGGTTTGTCCCCAGTATGTCAGCTGACATCTGAGGACATGAAGCGCTACTCCATCATCACCATCAACCCATTGTTTAAAGCAGTTCTTTATTTACTGTTGTGGGTCAGGAGACTTGTGACCAGGCTGCTAGCGAGCCGTCTCGACCACACTTGAACTACGCGACAGACAAATCATTTCTTTTATCGTTAGTTTGTAAGCAGAATAAATAAATAAAAAAATGGTTTGTTCGTTACTTGCTCGGATAAAGGCAACAACGCCGAAACCTTGCATACTGTTTTTATTACAATAAAAAATAAGTGTTGAAAATCAAACTTTGTGTGGTTTTCCTTGACTTTCAACAAGAGCTGGAGAGACAGTTTTGAATTTGAGCAAAAGAAAGCGAGAAAAGCACTGTGAGGATTCCATGTAAGCGTATAGCCTTAAAATTTCAATAGAGGTGGTAAAATTACAAAAATCAACACTATGGTTTCTTCACTTTCAAACCAATAATTTTATTATTTCACAAGAAATATGCAAGTTCACTTACTATCACTCATTCAACATGACAAATTACGGAACTGTGCACAAATCACATTTCTCTGATGGTACAGAGTAAACAGACTGTTAACGTGTAACATGTACTTCTGTATGGCTGGCCAAGCCGCTCAACAGTCAAAACAATAACACAAAACTTGCTGCTAAAACAATGATACAAACCAAACTCAAGCAATGATTACACACAAAACATTGACTTGTGCAGTCAGGCTGTAGATTCAGTGGACAGATGGCTTGATCATTGACTGAAAAGCACCATTTGAATCCATTTGTAAATCAGTAAGCCAGAAGGACCTTTTGATCTTGTGATTTAAGTAACAAACAAACAAACACATAATTACTCTCCGGTTGAACAGCTTGGCTAACCATACTCAGTTCAACATCATGACAACACCACGGTGATACAACAAGAGACGAACGTCAAACAGACAAAGGCGTCATACAGCTTCAGAATGAACAGGTCAAAGTGAACGCACAACCATCAGCAGTAGCAGACATCAGACGGCAGGTCATTCAGCATGAGTATTTACCATCAGTTGTAGCAGACATCAGATAGCAGGTCATTCAGCAACGATCACAGACTATCAACCACCAGTTGTAGCAGACATCAGTCCATTCAGCACCGATCACAGACTACCAACCATCAGTTGTAGCAGACACTAGACATCAGGCCATTCAGCACCGATCACAGACTACCAACCATCAGTTGTAGCAGACATCAGACAGCAGGTCATTTGACAATGATCATAGATTATCAACCATCAGTTGTAGCAGACATCAGACAGCAGGTCATTCAACAATGATCATAGATTATCAACCATCAGTTGTAGCAGACATCAGACAGCAGGTCATTTAACAATGATCATAGATTATCAACCATCAGTTGTAGCAGACATCAGACAGCAGGTCATTCAACAATGATCATAGACTATCAACCATCAGTTGTAGCAGACATCAGACAGCAGGTCATTCAACAATGATCATAGACTATCAACCATCAGTTGTAGCAGACATCAGACAGCAGGTCATTCAACAACTATCATAGACTATCAACCAGAAGTTGTAGCAGACATCAGACAATTCAACAAGGATCATAGAGTATCAACTATCAGTTGTAGCAGACAGCAAATAGCACGCCATTCAGCAATGATCATAGATTATCAACCATCAGTTGTAAAATATAATTCTGCACTAATCTGCTACAAAACAGGTCTCCTCTGTACGTGTGCCATCTAAAAGGTGATTTGGTGCATTTGTTTGTTACCATTCTCAGCTAAAACCCCGAGGTTCAGCCAATGCTGGGTGAGAAGGCAGTGTGTGCAGCCGTTTCCCCACACCTGTACACACTGTCCTACATACAAGTGCTGTTACCCAACAGTGCAGCAGCTGACCTTTCGTGGGATCACTGCGTGTGGGGGCAGAGCTATCTCTCCTTTCTACACATTAATACCTGTGGAGACATCAGGAACTATGGAAGAAATTGGCCCTCTATCTTTCTCTCTGCATTCCTTTGTGCTTGTTTTTTATTGTTATTTTTTTTCTTCTTCTTCTTCTATTTTTCTTTCTTTCTTTTTTTTCAGGAGGAGGATGGGATTCAATTGTTTAAATCTGTTCCTTGGTCACCACCCAAGTCTCATGACTCAATTTTGTAGATCCAAGTTTTTCATAACTTTTGGTGTCATTTTCAAAGTACTGACCAGAGATGTAGTGTAATTTAAACAGTACTGACTGGATAAGCTGTCATTTTAAAAGACTGACATAAATCTTAGTGTTTTTGCCAGTGTCAGAGTGCTGTGTGACACAGCCCAAGCCTTGGTGTTCTTGCTGGTGTCAATGTGTTGTGACACAGCCCAAGCCTTGGTGTTCTTGCTGGTGTCAATGTGTTGCGACACAGCCAAGCTTGGTGTTCTTGCTGGTGCAGTGTGGGACACAGCCCAAGCCTTGGTGTTCTTGCTGGTGTCAGTGTGTGACACAGCCCAAGCCTTGTGTTCTTGCTGGTGTCAATGTGTTGTGACACAGACCAAGCCTTGGTGTTCTTGCTGGTGTCAGTGTGTTGTGTGACACAGCCCACGCCGTGGTGTTCTTGCTGGTGTCAATGTGTTGGGACACAGCCCAAGCCAAGGTGTAATAACCTTACTGAAAATAAGGAAGAAGAAAACTTGCTAGGCGATGTGAAAGGTAATGTTGTCAGACATGTAATACACCATCAACAGGGAAATCACCAATTACATCAACAAACATAGTTACATGCTACATCACCAACAGGAATAATCACCCATGAAGGTTGTCAAGATGCACAACTGCAGTGTCTTCATTTTAAAAACTGCTTGGTTTGAAACCTGATGTTGAAAAGAAACTGAGCAGAAAACTGCATGCTAATAACACTTGTCAATGAAAGTGTCAGACATCAAACAAGCTGGAATTCACTTCCAATCTTCAATGCAAAATGGAATTTTTGTTTGGTCCTTCAACATACCCGTAAAATCATTGAGCAGAACCCAAGCATGTTAAATTCTACTCTGAACCACTTTTCCCCTTGATAAAAGAGATGGACAGCCTCATCAGTCAATCGTAAGCTCTAAAACTGTCACATTAGTTCCCCATTACCTGCCCCTGGATAGAGACCGCAGCCATCAGTTGTGAGTACTAAAAACATCCACTGTGAAGATAGCCCTTGACCAGTTAACTCCCTTGATAAAAAGACAGTTACTAAAAACATCCACTGTGAGGTTAGCCCTTGACCAGTTAACTCCCTTGATAAAAAGACAGTTACTAAAAACATCCACTGTGAGGTTAGCCCTTGACCAGTTAACCCCCTTGATAAAAAAGACAGTTACTAAAAACATCCACCATGAAGTTAGCCTTGACCGGTTAACTCCCTTGATAAAAAGACAGTCTTGTCAGCTGCCTGCCCTAAAAACATCCATCATGAAGTTATCCCTTAACTCCTTTGTTAAAGAGACAGTCTTGTCCATTGAGTGCACACCAAAAAAACACATCCATCATTAAGTCCATCGCATTGTTAAAGAGATCACCTTGTCAGTTGCATGCACAAAAAAAACATCCATCATTAAGTTATAACTCCTTTTTTACTTAAAGAGACAACGTTGTCAGTTGCATGCACTAAAAACAGCAATTGCAAATGCAAGGTTCTCCCATGAACACTTTGATACCTTGACAAAGAGACAGTCTTGTCTATTGCATGCATTGAAACATACACTGTGAAGTTGTCCCTTGAACATTGGATTGCCTGTTGCGTGCATGTTTCATTCACTGTGAAGTTGTCCCTTGAACATTGGATTGCCTGTTGCGTGCATGTTTCATACACTGTGAAGTTGTCCCTTGAACATTGGATTACCTTGACAAGATACCACCTTTCAGTGGCCAACATCCTAACAAAATATGACAGCCATATCAATGATAACAGCCACCAACAATATCGAACCATATCAAGGACAAAAAAATCAAAAAGATCCATATGCACAATATGAAATTGTCATAGTCACAGCATGTCAGTTATGACATCAGTGCTGAAAAGAAATCAACCAAATTTAGACAAAAACACCAACAAATGTATACCTGGCTCACAGTAACAAAATACTGACTAGATATGAATGACTTCGGAAAAAATCCAGCAACAATTGATAATCCAAGCATACTGACTAGATATGAATGACTTCGGAAAAAATCCAGAGACAATTGTTAATCCAAGCATACTGACTAGATATGAATCCAGCAACAATTGTTAATCCAAGCATACTGACTAGATACGAATGACTTCGGACAAAACCCAGCAACAACTGTCACTCCAAGCATGTTATATAAACATCTGAATCCTCTTAGTGAGGCCAATGAAAATGAAACACGATTTAACATCTCATCGTTGTCATGTAAAAGAACAGCCTCTCTGTCCACTTGTCCTTGAGAAAGGCAGATTTGTCCCCCCCCTCCCCCCCACTTGTCTTTGAGAAAGGCAGACTTGCCCCCCCCCTCTCCCCCCCTCCCCCCCCACTTCTCCTGCAGAAAGCAGACTTGTCCCCCCCCCCCCCCCCCCCATTCCATACTGTCATATGTCAATAAAAAGCCTCCAGTGTAAACCTTGCAAGTTTGTGGGCCAGTTGGGCCCAGCAGTAAGCATTCGGCTGGCATGCGGATGTCAGTTCAATTCCCCACTTCAGCTCTCCTTTCTCTTCAAAAGCTGTCATTCCCTGACACTGTCTTGTGACTCTGCCACTCACAGTCAGTGATACAGTAAACTGGCTCTCATCGCTGCCCCTCTTAATGCAGAGATCATTCTGGTGCTGACAATGTGGCATTACAAAAACAAAATAAAGAGTATATTCCTTCTAAAACAGACATACATTTTCCTTCATTTAGAACCGTTTTGGTGTGTCAGGCAAGAATGTTCTCCCATCCTGACAGTATATCCCTTACTTCCAAATCATTTCCTAAATACACAGCTCTGTGAATGATGCACTTTGCCTGCTATATACACAGCAAAAACTGTTGTTGATGAGAGAGCTAGACAGACAAATACTGCCCTTCATTAAGAACTGTTCTGGTGTCAGCCAGGAGTATTTCCCATCCTGAAGGAGTCTGCCACTTACTTGGTGGTTCATTCAAGCAAACAGCAGACCACTAGTTTTCAGTGTACACAGATGGCTCAGTCACCAAACACCAGTCAGGGAGGAGCTTCACTGTCAAGCAAGGTGCGACTACCATCCATGAAGATAGTGCAGCCTACAAGGTCTCAACCTCCAGCTCGACAATGGAGGTGGAAGCAGTCACCCATGCCTTCCACTGGCTTGCCTCAAGAGATGACTGTCGGACCTGACATGCCATCATCCTCACAGATACAATGAGCCTGCTACAAACAAATAAAAAATGAAACATGGAACGGGAAGCCCAGACGTGAACGTGTTAATGGTTGACATCCACCTTTCAAAACTCCAGTGGATGTCCTGTCCTGGACATGCCGGAGCGAAGGGAAATGACCCAGCAGTAGACAGGCAGGCAAAGCAACCATCACCAATGGCTTCATCTCAGCAGATCTGAAGTGTTCAGGAGCTTGAGACACTAAATGTGGGCACAAAGTCAAGGACATCACACCATCGATCACCTGGAGGAGAGCGGCCAGAAAAGAGGAAGTGCTCAATAATCTTCCCTGAAAGGACGAGAAAGGGCCATCGTCAAAATCAGAACCGTTTCACAGGCAATGTTGAGGAATCTTCTGAGAGATGGTATGGGCTTTTCTGAGTGCACAGATACCGTCTTGAACTGAACAGAACTGAACTGAACTGGTGGCTCTTCTTCACTAGCATCCTGCCATGTCCTCTCACCGTTATCTGCTGGTGGTCACTGATAAAGTACTCAGGTAGCAAAACGTGTCAGACCCAGGCAACCAATATAATAATGGGCTTCCCCAGAACCAGACTTCTGACAAGCAAACTGTGCTCTGTTGGGCTTCAGAGGAGAAACAGCTGGATTTGGCTCCAGGGAGGGACTGATGCATCACAGGTTCTTTATGAAGGAAGCAGTATTTTCTTCTCTTTATTTTTGATTCTTTTCCGGTCTTACTGCTTTAAGGTCTTCCAGAGCTAAATATAATGCCTGAATAATCAATTACTTGCTTGTTTTTAGTTGTTGTTTTTTATACTGTGATCTAAATAGATAGATAGTCCGGCACAGACAAACAAACAGATAAATAACTTCTGAGGGGATGATGAGGATATGATTAGGATGATTAGATGATGATGGTGACAATGTTGACGATGATGATGGCAGATCACCGACAAAGACTGCAGGAAGGTGCAGTCTGGAGGAGGATGACACCAATGAATTTTAATGACCACCTCCCAGGCTCCACACCACCAAAGGTACAGGAACTCTCCGACAGGCTGTCACCTCGAGGAAGTAGCTCTGCTGGAGTTCATGTACCTGTATTCATTCACATGCCAGGTGAGCGTTACCATACGCGATTTGGGGCTTTGTTGTGTTCTTGCAATGTCTTTTCAGTGCTAATCAACGCCCTTTGTTCCTTGATGTTGTGACTTTGGCAGATTTTTTCACCAAACTCCATGTTGGATTTTTTCTGTCTTCCCACTGTTTATTCTCATGACCACCGAAGGAGCCCAGACACAAGAGTACTGTAGACAGCTGTTTTGTTACAGCTGACCTTTGCATCCCTGACCTCTTTGTGCAGCGAAATGTCGGACACCGTCTGCCACGCACACCAGCACAAGTGAGTGGTTAAAGGGTGACTGGCGCAGAGAATCGGTTGTGCAGCCCAGTCAGGAAGAGAATCAGACATGAATGTCCTGGTCCTTGTGCAGGTCAGTCAGGAAGAGAATCAGACATGAATGTCCTGGTCCTTGTGCAGGTCAGTCAGGAAGAGAATCAGACATGAATGTTCTGGTCCTTGTGCAGGTCAGTCAGGAAGAGAATCAGACATGAATGTTCTGGTCCTTGTGCAGGTCAGTCAGGAAGAGAATCAGACGTGAATGTTCTGGTCCTTGTGCAGGTCAGTCAGGAAGAGAATCAGACGTGAATGTTCTGGTCCTTGTAAAGCTCAGTCAGGAAGGTGTGAAAAGATTGGCCGGTGAAGATGGTCAGCAATGCTCCCTTGATCAGACGAGTTCTGAAGATAATACACAGCATCATTTATAAAGCTCTCAAGCAAAACTGTTGAGCCAATATGTACCCTCCCCCCCCCCCCCCCTCAAAAAAAATCAATCACAAACACACACATCATCCAACAACAACAAAACACCCCCCAAAACCACTGAAAAAGTACAAAAATAATAATAACCATAAAAAACAAGTAAAAATAAGTCTGAACTCAGCTGCACAAGATTTTGTCCAGCAAAAAACCCCAAACTTTTCAATCAATAATGTCCCTGCATGCCCCCCACACTAAGAAAAACAAACAAATGAATAAAGGAAGAAAAAGAAAAACAAACAAACAAACAAACAAACAAATAAAACAAGCAACCTTTTTTTTTTTTACAAATATTTTGTCTATATAAACAAACTTGGAAACTGACTTTTCTCAGAACCTATTCTTCACAGTCACCAAAGCTGTGATAAAGTATTAAAAAAACTTACAAAACAACCAAAGCACACATCATAGAAGAAGAAGAAGAAGAAAATGATGATGATGATGATGTGATGACAAAAAAATAAAAGACAATAAAGAAGATGGTGATGATAAAGAAGATGACAATAATGATGAAGAAGATGGCGGTGAAAAAGAAGACAGCACATACAGGGGAGGAAAGCAACAGCAACAAGAGGAGCAAGATGAAGAGACAAACGCCTAGCTACCCTCGAAGAAACAACTGGTATTTAGAGCGCAGGAAGGCAGTAAACTTCTGCATCAGGGACTGTTTGCTGCTGCGCCGCCCGTCCTCCTTGGCTCGAACCATCTCCATGAACTGCGGCAGGCGTGGGTCCTTGGCAAACTTGGCCGGCACTGTCAGGTCTGAAACAGGTTCAAGATTCAGGATTCAAGATTACTTTATTATCTCATCATAGAAATTAAAATGTGGCTGAACATTAACCACATCACAGTACACAGTAACACATATTTTATATTTTAAAACTCAAAGAACAGTTATTGAAAATACAAAAGTTACATAATAAACAAACTAGTAATTTACGTAATTTACACACACACACACACACACACACACACACACACTGCTCTGACGTTTGAACAGATTTATCTGTTCAGAAATGCTATTGACTGTATTTGATTTAGGTACGCAAAATCGTATACCAGATGGAAGAAGCACGTAATGTTTAACAAGGACATGGCTGTTGTCATCTACAATCACCTACATGGCTGTTGAAATCTACATCAATTTCAAAATCGCTGTTTTCACTTTGTCATGTCTTGTAGAGCTTGTCATGGAGGCAGCGTGCAGTTTGATGGCTACTGTTGACGGCAGGACGGAACCCCCCTCATAAGACCCCCTAAAAAGCCAGCCACAGTGGCCTTGAAGAGGGCCGGTCCTTGGTTGGGGGTTTATTGACATCAAAGTGTGAATGGAAAGGGTTTAAGGAAATGGGGGCTGGGGAAAACCTATACATAATGTTTCACTGTCATTACCACAGCAATCATGGATTAAGATCTCTCTCTCTCTCTCTCTCTCTCTCTCTCTCTCTCACACACACACACACACACACACACACACACACACACACACACACACACACACACACACACACACACACACATACACACACTCGCACGTAAAGGCACACATGCACACACAACCACATGCACACCAACCCAAACACACACACACATGCACACCACAAAGAAAGATGAATAGGATGACAGTGATACCTGAGGATTCATTCAAAGACAGTTCAAACTCCTTGAGTCCCTCCAGGAAGGTGGCCTCCGTGGTGTTGACAAAGACGTACATGTAGCACGAGGGGCCCTCGGACACCGTGTACACATTGTGGAACTGACCCCCAGGGATCTGGTACAGACACAAGGCAGTCCCCTTCAGACTTAAAACAGCACTGACACAAGGCAGTCCCCTTTAGATTTAAAACAGCACTGACACAGGGCAGTCCCCTTCAGACTTAAAACAGCACTGACACAGGGCAGTCCCCTTTAGACTTAAAACAGCACTGACACAGGGCAGTCCCCTTCAGACCTAAAACAGCACTGACACAGGGCAGTCTCCTTCAGACCTAAAACAGCACTGACACAGGGCAGTCCCCTTTAGATTTAAAACAGCACTGACACAAGGCAGTCCCCTTCAGACTTAAAACAGCACTGACACAAGGCAGTCCCCTTCAGACTTAAAACAGCACTGACACAAGGCAGTCCCCTTCAGATTTAAAACAGCACTGACACAAGGCAGTCCCCTTCAGACTTAAAACAACACTGACACAAGGCAGTCCCCTTCAGACTTAAAACAGCACAGACACAAGGCAGTTCCCTTCAGGCCTAAAACAGCACTGACACAAAGCAGGTCCCTTCAGATCTAAAACAGCACTGACAGTGAAAGGCTCAAACAGGAACCAAACCAAAGACACAAGTTCACCCGAAAACACAAATATTTCCAAATTTGCAAACTTTCTGTGCTGATTCTTATTTTGGTGTCTGTTCCACCCCTGTGTTACTGCAGTAGCATGTAAAAGATCCTGGCCATTCTGTGCCCTACGTATGTGGCTTTGCATGAAGTGATATGACATGGTGCATGATTGTACAGAACACACTGAGATGGCAGCAGTTTCACATGGCACCAGCTATGTAACAACCAAACAGCAGTGTAAGTACACCACTTTGGTGGATATTAAATGTGCTACATAAAGCTACACTCACTCATTTAGAATTTAGAATCACATGCAACAAAAGTGCAGTGAGTCTGCTCGAGAGTGGAGAATAGTGCTATATAAAATCAACCATCATCAAACTGCAAGGTATCACTATACTGTCATGGAATGAAAGGTGTAACTATACTGTCATGGAATGAAAGGTATAACTAT
Source organism: Alviniconcha marisindica (assembly GCA_018857735.1). Lineage (NCBI taxonomy): Eukaryota > Metazoa > Mollusca > Gastropoda > Provannidae > Alviniconcha > Alviniconcha marisindica. The sequence goes on along the minus strand of JABMCL010001074.1, from coordinate 2,082,646 downwards.
ACTGTCATAAAATATTTTAACTGCAAGGTAATGACGTTTTCAGGCTGTGACTGGCTACCCTTCTTTGGAACCAGTTGTCACCTGACTCTTACCTGCATTTTTTGTTGCTGTTGGAGTGTGATGTTTTTAGGCTGTGACTGGCTACCCTTCTTTGGAACCAGTTGTCACCTGACTCTTACCTGCATTTTTTGTTCCTGTTGGAGTGTGATGTTTTTAGGCTGTGACTGTCTACCCTTCTTTGGAACCAGTTGTCACCTGACTCTTACCTGCATTTTTTGTTGCTGTTGGAGTGTGATGTTTTTAGGCTGTGACTGTCTACCCTTCTTTGGAACCAGTTGTCACCTGACTCTTACCTGCATTTTTTGTTCCTGTTGGAGTGTGATGTTTTTAGGCTGTGACTGGCTACCCTTCTTTGGAACCAGTTGTCACCTGACTCTTACCTGCATTTTTTGTTGCTGTTGGAGTGTGATGTTTTCAGGCTGTGACTGGCTACCCTTCTTTGGAACCAGTTGTCACCTGACTCTTACCTGCATTTTTTGTTCCTGTTGGAGTGTGATGTTTTTAGGCTGTGACTGGCTACCCTTCTTTGGAACCAGTTGTCACCTGACTCTTACCTGCATTTTTTGTTCCTGTTGGAGTGTGATGTTTTTAGGCTGTGACTGGCTACCCTCCTCTGGAATCAATTCTACTATCACTTGTCCTTGCAGTACCGAGATGGAGGCGTTTCCAATGTCTGAGTGCACATAGTTTTCCAAGTACAGACCTGGAAATGATAAAATAATGGTTTGATTATTTCATTCCTGAAGAGCAAAAAAAGCTCAACATACAACTTAAAGACCACTCATTCACCTACTCTGCCACTAAACCATTGACCTCACTCCTTTCAGACAGCAGAAGGAAGAGATGAAAGAACTGACAGAGGAAGCATGCTGGACAGAAGCAGGGAGTGGATTCAACAGAGAAAGTGAAATGGGACAAAAACAAAACAAAAACAAAATAGGGGTGGGTCGGTTGGACGGTAGACATTGCTTACCATCTGACCACAGCTGTGGTATATAGGTTACCCTCTTCCCCAGCCAGTTAGGGTTTGCTTCCCCAACAGCACTGGATCTCTTTGTGAACAACTTCACATCAAACAAGCAGAAGTCCCACAAACGTTTCAATCCAAAATTTACTTTTTTTTCTCACAAACTTTCAACACCTTTATCTTTCTTCTCCAGATCCAAAGACCAAATCTGACAGATCACTTACCTATTCAACTTTAATTTCCCTCATGTGATGCGTGGACGACCTTCTCTTCACAATTCTGATGTCAAAGTGTTGTTGTGTCATGAATATAATTCACACACAATAACCAGCCACAGAATGAAACTGTCCAGCAAGTTAGTCTCAAAGTCAGTCAGGAAATAAATGGCCAGTCAGTCTGACAGAAGAAGTCAGACCTGACAAACTTTCACAGATCTCAGCTGAATTATTCACTTTCCACAGACTTACAATGTGTTGAAAATGGCAGACCATCTGCCACAAAACAAACTTGACAGATTCCTGATACTTGCAACCAAGAGGAAAAGCGTATAGTGAAGAATGAACATGTGAAAAAATTAATTATACAAAGACATGTGAATGAGTGAGCAAGAGGTATATTTTAATGATGGATGGATGTTTCTGAATAAACATCCCACATTGATGTGCTTGGCAGTACTGAAAAAAAACGAAAAAAACACTCAACCTTTGTGCGTTGCAGCTGGGCCAAACAGAAGCGATCAAAACAACCACATACAAACATCTGATTCATGGTTCAACATGCACACACAACACTCGCTGTCTGAAGACAGAGTCAGCAGCCAACACAAGCAGGTCTGACCAGGCAGCAGAGAAGAGGTCTGTGCTGCACACTCACACTGTGCGAAACGTCAGCCACCAATGGTCTAATCAGTCATGATGTAGATCACATTTTGTCAGGTCAGTCATGACCTGCCTGGCCGACCTGCAGGCAGAAGCATGGCTGAAACGATCTAGGGGCAGCTCACCGGGGAAATCGGCCACAAAGACGACGTCCAGCAGTTGCGTGCTGTTGTAAACGGAGTCTTCAATCTCTGCCAGCTTGGTGCGCCAGTCAGACAGATCCACCAGCAGAGGCATCATCCAGGGGGTTGGCTTGAAGGTGCTCCACTCCGCCGTCAAGAGGTCCACTCGAGGGTCCACGGTCCTGCAACAGAGCGTTCCTTAGTGTAACAGCAACTCGTGTAACGGCAACTGGAGTTTAGCCGCCCGTCAGCCCAGCAGGCTCACCAAGACCATCAAACCATACAGAATACATATTTCAAAACTCTTCTTCCTCTTTTTTGCAATGTTCAAAAACTGGCTTTAACAAAGAGGACCAGAAATGGAGAAAAAATTGCTGTGTATCTTTTCTTTTTTTATTCCAGGCAACCAGCCACCCAACCTTAATCAACAAATCAACCAACCAGCCAACCATAATCAACCTTAATCAACAAATCAACCAACCAGCCAACCATAATCAACCTTAATCAACCAGCCAACCATAATCAACTTTAATCAAGCAGCAAACCAGTCCTCTGACCTCTGTTGGAAGCGCTTGTTGAGGGAGATCCAGACGTCGAAGTAGAGCTCCACGTTGGTCACGTTGTGCTTGTGGAGGTTGTTGGCAATGCAGTGAGCGTACTGCTTCATCATGTCCGCGTGGGAGCCCCATCGTCTGGACGTAGTCCACATCTGCCACCATCACCACCAAATTTCAAACAACCGAAAAAAATACACCAGAATGAACTGTATGACTGACTAGTAGAAAGGCGGTATTTCAATGACAGCTCTGGAAGCATAATGACCACATATTCTTAGCTTGAGTAACTGACTGTAAGTTTTTAACTAAGGTACATAAGACACCATATTTATATGTAGCACTCAGGTGAGGTTCTGACAGGCGTCTATTCATGTATACTATGTATACTAGCACAGTGGTTAGCTGCTGTAAACTAGTGTCCAGTGCACAGGACTGGGGGTCTTTTTTTCCAGGGACTGGCCAGTCAACCAGCTAATTATTCTGACTGGCCACAGTCAACCAGCTAATTATTCTGACTGGCCACAGTCAACCAGCTAATTATTCTGCCACCACACAGGGGGTCTGGCAAGGGAAAAGTTTAGGTGTGGGTACCACTTGGGCACTGTTGACACCAGTGTGTCTGGGGTGTCTCTGGCCACAGCACAGGAAGTCTGACAAGGGAAAAGTTTAGGTGTGGGTACCACTTGGGCACTGTTGACACCAGTGTGTCTGGGGTGTCTCTGGCCACAGCACAGGAAGTCTGGCATGGGGAAAGTTGGGGTTTGGGTATCACTTGGGCACTGTTGACACAGATGTGTCTGGGGTGTCTCTGGCCACTGCGCTGTGTGGCAGGTTGTTCCAGTCCTTTCCGGGGGCTGGGAAGAAGGACCACTGTCTGTACACGCTGTGGATCATTCTGGATCTCAGCAGCCTGGGCGTCCTCTTCTCTGGGAATTTGGGTCAAATCCCACATCCTGTTACTGAGCAAGACACGAGTGCACTAAAAAATACCTTGCAGTTTCAAGGACAAAGTAGTAGACAAGTACAAAACTGGCCTCCATTGCAGAAAAAGTTGATGCATTTAACTGTGCAAGCACTCTCTATCCCAGATGTTTCACAGACTTGCTGTTGCTTACCCCATTAAAATGGCTGCCAGTGTGAAAAACAGCTTTTGTCCAAGTGCTCAGATAACTGCCAGTGATTTGATGCAGCCCTCTTTAGTGCTATCCTTAACCCTTCTGTATGAACTTATAAAATGTGCACATTTCTCCTGGTCATTAATCAGTCATAGTGATAGTAGATTTGTATACATGTACAAGAGCAAATTTTACTGTACAATGCAGTACTTACTGTTAGGGACAAAACTGAAAGGACCAGAAAGCTTTTTCACAAATTATCAGTATTTTGTGTTAAGCGGTATGAAGACAGCGCAATCCACACCCACTGAGTGGCTCACTGTAGCAATAGATAAGAGTCTTTCCTATCAGGACAGTGTTACCTTGGTATACAGTATCTTTTCCAGTACAACCCAAGAGACAAAGAAGACCCTGGGGCCTGAAAATGTGATTTTGTTCCCCAATAAACAAAGACAGGAACCAGTGTATGTATTTCCTGTGCTCCACTGTACATGATAAACAATCTGGATTTTTATTTTATTTTTAAGACCCTTTAAAACTACTTTTCAAGACCCTTTAAGACTACTTTTCAAGACCCTTTAAGACCACTTTTCAAGACCCTTTCCACACCAAGGATCACCCTCCTTCGTCACGACTATGGTTTGGTTCCTAGGGTGACCTTTAAAGAGGGGTTCCACTGCATTGCCCTGCATGCACACAGTGTGTAACAAACAGGGGCAAACAGTGCACTCAGACAAACCGGAAACCTAAGGAGCGGACCATTCTCAAGAATGTTCAGGAAGGAGGTCATGCTGGGTTATGAAACTGGAAGCCAGGTTGGGCTTTGTATTGACACGGAGTCATACTTACTGAGCTAGTTCACAGCGGGTCATGAGCTACAGATTCTGTTCCAGAATCCTTTGTCTTGCCAAATTGTGAATGACCACTCCTCCTTCCTCTCACCTTACAGAGATTGTTGTGCACATGTGAATGGGTTCATTAGTAACTGGATTTTAACAACCTGTCAACAGACAGGGTCACCGAAACAATCAAACTCTATCATAAGCAAATACACACTTCTGATATGTTAATCCTTTCTCTGGTATTTAGTTGCTTCTTGCTTGGAATATGAAAAATGAAGCGCTACACAGCAGTTATCGTATAGTTTCCATCTTCCCATTGGCGTATGTGATCGCTCAGCCATTTTATCATCTGCAAAGAAAACTTACAATCCAACCTCACTTTCAGCCTGGTGACCCACTGTGACCTGGCTCATTAAGAATGACCCCGTGTCAATACAGAATCCAGCCTCAGATCCGATCTCTGACCTATCTCATTAAGAATGGTCCGTGGCCAACATGCACTGAATGTTCTTTACATCAGGGTCCAGATATCCTCGGTGGCCGGAGTCCTTGTCCACAAACGTGATTCTGGCGTGCTGCATGGAGCGGGAGTGAACCATCATGTCCCAGGAGTAGCCGTACAGGCCCTGCGTCCAGCTGTTGTAGCCCTGAAATGGAAGGCAGCAACAAACTGTTGTTATAACATTTATAAGCCTTACGTTGGTTCACCTGCAGATGATGGCTACAGTCGGGTTCAAGTGAACCAAGTGAAAGCAAAGTGATTTCATGGATCAGAAAAAGGTGTACCCTAAACATTCTGCACGGTTTGTATTGTCCTGTTAAAATCAGCTTTCTTACCAACAGTTTGTGTATACCAATAATTACTAACAGTTTGTGTATACCAATCTCTTTTAGAGACTTCTAGCACTTGACTCCCTTTCAGATTTTTTAAAAACCCTGTTTTACATTAGTAATGAAGTGAGGGCAAGACAGAAGCAACTGCAGCTGTTTTTAGCTGTTGACCCCACTGACCCAGAATGGGTTAAAACGGCCCAACCCCTCCGACCTTTCACAGAATCTTATTTCAGTGATGAAGTGAGACTCAGACAAAAACAGCTGTTTTTAGCTGTTGAACCCACTGACCATTCCAGCAAACAAGATTATGTGGCCCAACCCCCCAAAAAAACCCACACAACACAAAACCCAACCCCCTAAAACCCACACAACACAAAGCCCACCCCCCAAAAAACAACCAAACCCCAACCCCCAAAAAACCCACACAACACAAAGCCCAACCCCCCAAAAAACCCAACAACACAAAGCCCAACCCCCCCCAAAAAAAACACCAACCAAAACCACACAAACCCCCCCCCCACAAAAAAAAAACACAACACAAAGCCCCCCCACCCCCCCCCCAAAACACAAACCAAAGCCCAACCCCCCAAAAAAACCACACAACACAAAGCCCAACCCCCCAAAAAACCAACAACACAAAGCCCAACCCCCCAAAACCCACACCCCACACAACACAAAGCCCAACCCCCCCAAAAAACCCACACAACACAAAGCCCAACCCCCCAAAAAACCCAACAACACAAAGCCCAACCCCCCAAAAACCCACACAACACAAAGCCCAACCCCCAAAAAACCCACACAACACAAAGCCCAACCCCCTAAAACCCACACAACACAAAGCCCAACCCCCAAAAAACCCACACAACACAAAGCCCAACCCCCAAAAAACACACACACAACCCAACCCCAAAAACCACACAACACAACCCCAACCCCCCAAAAAACCCACACAACACAAAGCCCAACTCCAGTGACGTTTAACAGCAGCTTAGTAATGAAGTGAGTCAGGCAGAAACAGCTGTTTTTAGCTGTTGAACCAAAGGAGCAAACAAGATTACACCCCCCCAACCCCCACCCAGAAAGAAAGAAACAACCCCACACACAACACAAGACCCAAGTCCCCATTGACTTTGCACAGGCTTGTACCTTGGTGATGAAATGCGAGTGCGGCAGAAACAGCTGCCAGAGGATAAAGAGGATGCTGAACACTGTTGCGGCATGGTGACGGGTTTGGGGGCGAGCAGGGGGCGTCTCCTGCTTGTGCAGACTTCCTGTCGTGTCAAAGTCACTCCTCTGCAAACAGTCAAACAAAGATCAACGAAACGCTCACTGAAAACCGATGCTTGCAATAACAACGCAAATTATCTACATTTCCCATGGAGTATGAGAAACTGACCATCATAAGTTCAGTATGCAGCACACATCTTCGGATTATTCTTGATCAGATAGACAGGCGGCTATGCGAATGAAGACCAAGAAGCTGTAACTGGGGTTTTAGCATGTTGCACTGGCCTGGTGATGAAAACAGTGATCAAGGGTTTGAGGCCTGACAAAGCAAAGGACCCAGTTTCAGTTTTCCCAGTCAACACCACTGCACACTTGTCAGTGCCTGTTGTGTCCTCGGGTTCTCAGCATGCACTAAGATTGTTGTGCACATGAAAGATCTCATGTCCACCCTTCAATAAGCCAAGAAGGCCTCACAGCCGGTAGCATAGAAACACACAGATACTGAATGTGAGGTCCCAAGTGGGACTTGCAAGAGAGAGATGTGAGGTCCCAAGTGGGACTTGCAAGAGAGAGATGTGAGGTCCCAAGTGGGTCTTGCAAGAGAGAGATGTGAGGTCCCAAGTTGGTCTTGCAAGACAGATTATGAGGTCCCAAGCTGGTCTTGCAAGACAGAGATGTGAGGTCCCAAGCTGGTCTTGCAAGAGAGTGATGTGAGGTCCCAAGTGGGTCTTGCGAGAGAGATGTGAGGTCCCAAGTTGGTCTCGTAAGAGAGAGATGTGAGGTCCCAAGTTAGTCTTTAAGACAGAGATGTGAGGTCCCAAGTTGGTCTTTAAAGACAGAGATGTGAGGTCCTAAGTTGGTCTTGTAAGAGAGAGAGAGAGATGTGAGGTCCCAAGCTGGTCTATACGACAGAGAGATGTGAGGTCCCAAGTTGGTCTTTAAAGACAGAGATGTGAGGTCCCAAGTTGGGCTTTGTGAGGTCCCAAGTTGGTCTTGTAAGAGAGAGATGCAAGGTCCCAAGTTGGTCTTGCAAGACAGAGAAGTGAGGTCCCAAGTTGGTCTTGCAAGACAGAGAAGTGAGGTCCCAAGTTGGTCTTGTAAGTGAGAGATGTGAGGTCCCAAGTTGGTCTTGCAAGACAGAGATGTGAGGTCCCAAGTGGGTCTTGCAAGACAGAGATGTGAGGTCCCAAGTGGGTCTTGCAAGACAGAGATGTGAGGTCCCAAGTGGGTCTTGCAAGACAGAGATGTGAGGTCCCAAGTTGGTCTTGTAAGAGAGATGTGAGGTCCCAAGTTGGTCTTGTAAGAGAGAGATGTGAGGTCCCAAGTTGGTCTTGTAAGAGAGAGATGTGAGGTCCCAAGTTGGTCTTGTAAGACAGAGATGTGAGGTCCCAAGTTGGTCTTGTAAGAGAGATGTGAGGTCCAAGTTGGTCTTGTAAGACAGAGATGTGAGGTCCCAAGCTGGTCTTGTAAGAGAGATGTAGGTCCAAGTTGGTCTTGTAAGACAGAGATGTGATGTCCCAAGTTGGTCTTGTAAGAGAGATGTGAGGTCCCAAGTTGGTCTTGTAAGAGAGAGATGGAGGTCCCAAGCTGGTCTTGTAAGAGAGAGATGTGAGGTCCCAAGTTGGTCTTGTAAGACAGAGATGTGAGGTCCCAAGTTGGTCTTGTAAGAGAGATGTGAGGTCCCAAGTTGGTCTTGTAAGACAGAGATGTGAGGTCCCAAGGTGGTCTTGTAAGAGAGAGTGTGAGGTCCCAAGTTGGTCTTGTAAGAGAGAGATGTGAGGTCCCAAGTTGGTCTTGTAAGAGAGAGATGTGAGGTCCCAAGTTGGTCTTGTAAGAGAGAGATGTGAGGTCCCAAGTTGGTCTTGTAAGAGAGAGATGTTTCATTGCAGGTTCTTCACACATGGGGTCCAGCAACATAAGGGTCCTCAGACAAAATTACTAATTGTGTGAAAGGTGGTGCATCTGTGACATATTCCTTGGTGTACAGGCAGTGCAGAGAATACACACCTCTTCAGACTTGACATATTCCTTGGAGTACAGAGAATACACACCTCTTCAGACCTGACATATTCCTTGGGTACAGAGAATACACACCTCTTCAGACCTGACATATTCCTTGGGTACAGAAAATACACACCTCTTCAGACTTGACATACTCCTTGGGGTACAGGCAGTGCGGAGAAGGCTGGGTGTCATCACTCTCATCGTCAGGTGTCAGAAGCCTCATGGCTCTGGGAACTGCTCGGAATATGGCTCGGGGCCAGTTGGGATAGCAGAAGAGAGGAGTGGTAGCCAGCATTGCCCAAGGGAACATGCCTGTGGAACAAAGAAAGGCAATACTTTTATGTCTTTTCAGCAAAGAAGTGAGTGTGAGTGAAAGTATATATATTGCAAAGGATGGATGTGTCTTCTTCTGAATAAAGCCCCACACTGAAATACTTGCCAAAAACAACAACACAAAAACACGATTGTTAAACTTCCAACTGCTACAGCTGTACTTTTTCACTGGATTTTTAACAGTCCTTACTAATATTATACAGACTGTTGTTGCTAAACGACAAAGTAACAGTAGCCTGGTTTAGGCTTCAAACTTCTAAACTGACACATATAATTACAAGTCATTTACCAGTCAACTGCAGAGGTTTTAATGTTTTTTAAGCACAGTGCATATTGTGACTACAGCTGCACAGCACTGCAGTGCAGCTATCAAAGTAGTGAGGAGCTCAGCATTAAAGCCATTTGTTTGTAATCCTAAAGCTGTGGTCAGTTATGGCCATAGCATGGTGCCCTGTAATCCTAAAGCTGTGTTCAGTTATGGCCATAGCATGGTGCCCTGTAATCCTAAAGCTGTGGTCAGTTATGGCCATAGCACGGTGCCCTGTAATCCTAATGGGTGTTCAGTTAGGGCCATGGGGTGTGTAATCCTAAAGCTGTGTTCAGTTATGGCCATAGCATGGTGCCCTGTAATCCTTAATGCGTGTGTTCAGTTATGGCCATAGCATGGTGCCCTGTAATCCTAATGCGGTGTTCAGTTATGGCCATAGCAGGTGCCCTGTAATCCTAAGCTGTGTTCAGTTATGGCCATAGCAAGGTGCCCTGTAATCCTAAAGCTGTGTTCAGTTATGGCCATAGCATGGTGCCCTGTGATCTTAAAGCTGTGTTCAGTTATGGCCATAGCATGGTGCTGTGTTCAGTATGGTGCCCTGTAATCCTAACGGTGTGTTCGGTTATGGCTATAGCATAGTTAGTGCCCTGTAATCCTAATGCTGTGTGTGTTCAGTTATGGCCATAGCATGGTGCCCTGTAATCCTAATGCTGTGTTCAGTTATGGCCTTAGCATTAGGTGCCCTGTAATCCTAACGGTGTGTTCAGTTATGGCCATAGCATGGTCCCTGTAATCCTAAGTGTGTTCAGTTATGGCCATAGCATGGTGCCCTGTAATCCTAACGGTGTGTTCAGTTATGGCCATAGCATAGTTAGTGCCCTGTAATCCTAATGCTGTGTGTGTTCAGTTATGGCCATAGCATGGCGCCCTGTAATCCTAACACTGTGTTCAGTTATGGCCATAGCATGGCGCCCTGTAATCCTAATGCTGTGTTCAGTGATAGCCATGGTCAAACCTCAACGTTTAGCATGGTGCCAACTCACTAAGTCAAACAAGAGCCCTGAAGAAGACTCTATCCATAGCCTGTGTCCACAAACCTATGCTGAAGAGCTGTGAGTTCATCAAATGGAAGGAAGAGCACATGAGTGCTCCAAGTAGCCGTGTTTTATCAAAGAACAGCAGGAATCCCACAAACAAGTCGATTGTCAGGCCACCCAGATGAACCACAAAATAGTCAACCTGAGCTTCAGTCAGCAGTACTCTGAAACATAAGAAGTATAACATAGGTAGGAGATATATCACATTTTCCCCACCTGCCAATATAATTCTAACAATATGAGATATATCACATTTTTTCCCACCTGACAACATCATTCTAATAATACATACATATATATGTGCGTGTCAAAAAGTGAAAGTTGAAAAATTTGTTCAAATCCCTGCATGTCCCACTCCATTCCCCCCACCTTCCTGTCTCCCTCTGCCCCATCCCCTCCACCCACCCACCAGTCTCAATCACTAATAATGGGGGGGGGGGGGAGGAATAAAAAAAATCAATGGCGTACATACTTGAAAGGATCAAACACCCAGTGCTCAGACAGGTTGACCATGGAGTACCCACTGACCCAGTCAATGTCCAACTTCTTCAGACCAGCCAAGAAATACACCAGGAATATCTGAACAGAAAAAGAGAGAAAACGTGTTTTATGAATAGGTCTACCACCCAAATAGGTGTATCACATATAATACAAGCAAGCACACACATTTTCCGGTGCATGCTGGCACAGGAACACATACAATCACTGTGAAGGTCACATAAAGGGGGGGGGGGGGGGGGGGGGGGGGGGCGGATGGGGAAAGAGGGAATCAATTCTGACTGAAACAGCAGTGGCACACATTGAAAGACTGATCAGTGATATTTTCCAGGCAGAGGACACAATCCCAGAAACAGGATTTGGAACGACAACCCTACAGGCCTAGTTATACTTTCAGTAAACAGCAGCATTTACTTGAAGGGGGAGGGTTATAAAATTGGAAGAAAAAAAAAAAAATTGATTCTGAACATGGATGAGATCAAATGGCAACAGCCTTGATTTGAACTTCTTGTCCCTAATATGTCAGCCCGACTTCTGTGGACATCATTTCAACTTCATCTTGTTACCAAGTAAACAGGCATGGGTTAGCCGCCATATTGTCTGCTGCACTGTTCACTTCAGAAAATGATGCCATGTATGATGTCCTGGTCGATTCATACATTTGTGAACTGCAAATTCACTAAATGTCACCACTTTCAATCTTACACACTTTCCTTTGGTAGGCATAAAACACTGTGTCAACAAAGGCAATAGAAACAACAAAAACTAATTATTTTATAATCTGATCAAGTGCCAATCATGTAGAGTCACTTTCAAAACCCTACACTTCCACTCAGACTCCTAACAAAATATTCGGACTGCATGCAAGCCAAGTGGCTTTGACTGACAGCAGTTTATATAATAAGCTGAGCCCCCGATGAGATTGGATTCAAACTGTCACTGCAACCACTCCACCTGTTTCTGATCAGCACAGTAGTAACCATACAATCTGTATGCACGTACAATACAAATAGGCCCCCATAATACACAACACAAAAGGCAGAGGTATTTGCTCCTATATTCATGTCACAATATGATACAGGCCAATCTGAATATATACAACAATGACAGAGGTCTTTGCTCTTATACATATATTGCAGGATGCAATACATTTATTTATGCCTGACATAAAGTCTGACAATGGAGAGGAAATTGCAAAGCTGGCAGAGTCAAAGTGTCCAAATGTCATGTCTGGTCATGACATTTTACTGCTGAAGCAGTGTTTTTTCGTGTACACTAGCAGTTCAATACACACTTCAGTCATTGATCACGCCCAATAAAAAAAGAAGAAGGTCTTAACATACAACATTACAAAAGATTCAAATGAACAAAAACAACTCTAACTGTGCAGGCATGTGTGTGCGTGTGTGTGCATGCATGCATGTGTTCATGCATGTGTATGTCTGTGTGGGGGGGGGGGGGGGGGGGGGGGGGCAAGTGCTTGTGTGTGTGTGTGTGCACTTGTACGTGTGTGTGCAAGAGTGTGCATATGTGTGTGTGTGCGCACATGCATGCATGTGTGTGTGTGAATGTGTGTGTTTGCGTGTGAGCATGCTTTATCCCCCTACCTGCTGGAGAAAACATGCCATGAAGTCATCAGTACATTTAAAGATTAACACATGCTGTGACATAGTCAGTCCATTTAAATATCAAAACACACTGTGAAGTAGTCAGTCCATTTAAAGATCATATTAAACAAAGTTTCAGCTGTGTTACATGTACATCTAAAGTAAAGTTGCTGCAGAAAGTGTAAGTGTCAGAAGCACCTCCTACCTGTGTGCGCAGCAGTGTGTAGTTCCAGAGTGGGACATCAGCGTTACGGATGTTGCCCTTGAAGAGACTGTCTATGGACCAGTAGCGGTTGGCATCAGACAGCAGGAAAAGGAATCCCAGGACACCAAACAGATAGGAATGGTTGTTCCAGGAAGACTTCTCCAGCAGCAGTATGAACCAGTAAGGCAGCAGGAACATCAGGCAGCTGACGCGGAACACTGCACCCAGCATGATACCTCCAGCACCTGGACAGCAAAGCTCAATGATCCAGTAAGGCATCAGAATCACACAGCTCACATAACACAAGCCACACCTAGACAGCAAAATGACATGATCCAGTAAGGCATCAAAATCACACAGCTCACATAACACAAGCCACACCTAGACAGCAAAATGACATGATCCAGTAAGGCATCAGAATCACACAGCTCACATAACACAAGCCACACCTAGACAGCAAAATGCCATGATCCAGTAAGGCATCAGAATCACACAGCTCACATAAGACAAGCCACACCTAGACAGCAAAATGCCATGATCCAGTAAGGCATCAGAATCACACAGCTCACATAAGACAAGCCACACCTAGACAGCAAAATGCCATGATCCAGTAAGGCATCAGAATCACACAGCTCACATAAGACAAGCCACACCTAGACAGCAAAATGCCATGATCCAGTAAGGCATCAGAATCACACAGCTCACATAAGACAAGCCACACCTAGACAGCAAAATGCCATGATCCAGTAAGGCATCAGAATCACACAGCTCACATAAGACAAGCCACACCTAGACAGCAAAATGCCATGATCCAGTAAGGCATCAGAATCACACAGCTCCCATAACACAAGCCACACCTAGACAGCAAAATGCCATGATCCAGTAAGGCATCAGAATCACACAGCTCCCATAAGACAAGCCACACCTAGACAGCAAAATGCCATGATCCAGTAAGGCATCAGAATCACACAGCTCCCATAACACAAGCCACACCTAGACAGCAAAATGCCATGATCCAGTAAGGCATCAGAATCACACAGCTCACATAACACTAAGCACCTAGACAACAAGATGCCATGATCCAGTAAGGCATCAGAATCAAGCTCACACAAACCACACCTAGACAACAAAATCACCTGATCCAGCAAGGCATCAGAATCACACAACTCGCATGATAAAGAGTACCTAGCAATATACCCCCCCCCCCCCCAACACCATGATAACAAAACACCATGATCCAGTACAGCATCAGAATCGCACAAGTCATGTAACAAGCAGCACAAGACCGTATTTTGATCACATAAGCCCTCAATGTGAACTTGACTTTGAAGATAGCAAAACAATTTTGTAACAGTAACACAACACCCCAGCTCATGAAGCACCACCATGCCAGACGTAGTTACAAAATACTGAGTGGTTCAGAAGATATAATAATAATAATAATAAATAATTCTTATATAGTGCTATTCTTATAAAGCGCTATTCTTTAACCAGAGTTAAACTCACTGTGCTGTACAAACATCTTATCACAAAAACTACATTAGCACACATTTCAGCAAACAGAACCTTAATTATTGTAGCTTAAATTACCATTATCGCCTATCGAACATTAGACACACACACACACACACATATGACACGCGCACACCAGTCTCCGCTCGTCCACTCATATAGCAATTAACAAAATATTAACTTAATGATCTCAAAGATATCTAGACTAAACTTGGACACAGATACTAGGACAAGTGGTTCCAACATACCCCCACCCCCCTCAACTTTGTTACGACTATAAGGGGTATGAAGAAGTATGTGTGTATTGTAAACAGGGTTTTGTGCACTGTGTGCGCTGTTCTGTGACAGAGGTGTGTGCACCATACCTATGGACATGCACAGATAGAGCATGACCATCCACTGAAGCGGCAGAGGGCGCATGCTGTCAAAGAGAGGAAAGCGGCACTGCTCCTCGTCCCCCCAGCGAATGTCAGCCAACGCCAAGCCTCGCTCTTGCAGAGTGTCCAGGATCATCAAAAGGCCTGCAAGAGCAACCACCAGGACATGTACAAAAAACTGCAAAATGTATCAACAACACAAAAGCTTAAAAAGAATCTGTTTTTAATTGGACAGTACAAACCAACTCGCAAATGTTTGGTGATTTGCCTTTTTCAAGCGCCAAACGGACAAACAGACAGTATTATTCAGAAAAAACGGTGAGACTGAAAAGTCTTCACTTTCGGTTGTTGCCAAATTGGAGGAGCTCCATCTTGCCAACAATGGAAAGCTAAGTCATTTTACTTCTTCCATTGTTTTTTTAACTGCTTCAAAAGATGAAAATCCCTGAAAACTGGCAAGCTGTTTTGTAGTGTTCACAAAAATGTCTACCTTTTGTTCATTTGATCCTTTTCCAGAATGACGCCAGTCAAGCTTTTCACAGCTTTGCTGTTGTTTACAAACTACGTCTGTGGTCATCTGATAAACATGTCACCCACTTCCCCTCCATGGAGGCTTGACCGCACTAGGCCTGCACACTTAACC
>JABMCL010001074.1:2032500-2065000 GCA_018857735.1 Alviniconcha marisindica | reverse complement strand
CTTTTCACAAGAGAATCTGACTGGTTACAATGACATACCAATAAACTAACTGTGGATGCAAAAGGACCACCAGGTCAGCAGGTACAGCAGAAATGGTCACATTTTGATTATATGACACCTGTGACCGTGACCTTGAAGATACAGAAGCAATCTTTCACAAGACACTCTGGCTCATGATATGCATTACCATACCAGGTTTGGTTACAAAAAGTTCAACATTTCAGAAGATATCACCCAGGTGTACAATCACTGAAATTCTGCACCTTTGCTGTGACAGTGGCCTTGATTAATAGCAATGAAACCTTTCCACAAGATACTCCAGCTGATAAAAATGTACCATGAAACTACGTCAGGCTAGAAATGGCGCAGCAGTTCAGAAGAAATAACAGAAGCAGTCATACCCTGATTATATGAGCCCTAAATGTGACCTTGATCTTCAAGATAATAGCCCAACATTTTGCACAACATTCTGGCTTCTGGTGATGCATTATCATGCCAAGTTTGGTTGAAAAGGATTATGTAGTAGAAAAGATACTGTCTGGACAACAACTTAACTTTTTAACCTTTGATGATACCTTTGAACTTAAACACAGCAATCAAACATTTTTACTGCATGATTTGCACTTTGGTTTATAATGATCTACCATCAAACTTAGTTTGGCTGCAAAGAATCAGGAGATATAGTAAAAACAATTCATTTTTTGATTATATAAGCCCTCACTGTGACCTGAACCCTGAAGACAACAATCCACCCCGCCCCCCCCCCCCCCCCCCCCCCCCACGACACTCCACCTCATGATGATGCTCTACCACTCCAAGTCTGGTTAAAAAGGCTGAGCAGTTCTGACGATATCTTCAAGACAAAGCCAGCACACATGGACACAGTGATTCCAAAATACCCCCCTAAACTGGGGGTGGTGGTGGGAGAGGGGCGGAGGGTGGGTGGGTGGAGTAATAAGACTAATGGCCATGAATACGCCAGAAAATCCGCTGTTCACATTTTCTGCATCAAAGCAGATCCTACTGTGGAAGCTTGGTAATCTAATCCATTCCCTCTGAGCCCCTGGCATTAAGTGATCAAGAAACTGCTGCATTCAGCAAGACAATGAGCTCCCACAGCGCAAACCTCACTGCCAGTACATGCTGCGACGGCTAGCATGAACATCCCAAATAACTGCAAACTGGAAATAATCATTACCGGCCCACCAGCTCGCACACTTCCGAACAATTAGCACATCCATCAGGAGAGTGAGCGAGCAAGAGAAAGGGACTGGGAGTGGGTGGATGGAGACGTGCAGACAGCAAATCATTCCCTTCAGTCTCTGTGCAGTAGCCACAAAATGGGATCCCTTTTGCCCCGTCAGGCACCGGCCAACGAGGGGAGTGCAAGGGGAAAGCAGGCTTTTGACAGCACATCGCCGCCACTGCACAGTCATAACGATTTCCGCCTGTTCTTTTCTTTTTGACTATCACTTGCTGCAGTGGATCAACCTTGTATGATTATTGATAGCAAACAATTCAATCTGACGGGGTTCCGTTTTTTTCTTTTTATTCCCTCCTCTTTTTCTTTTGTTTTTGCTCTCTTTTTTTTCTTCTCTTTTTTCGGAGGGGGGGGGGGGGCTTGCTAATGAGAACATAACAAAAGTTTTTTGATGGAATGTCCTGTAATGCAATCACAGGTGAAAGCTCACATTTTTGGCATCTGGCACATCTGGCAGTATACTCTTTATCATATGTTTGAAAGCGCGCCTTGGTTCGTCCACAATGGAGCACACACAAGTACCTACTGCATTAACATCATGATTATTATTGTTGTTGTAGCTGACATGCAGCCTCTGAACGTGGACGCCAAGGGGAGTCCAGGACATCCCAGTCTACAAGGTCTGTTTTTCTCACCACACTGAGACAGCCAAGTGGATCATGACACACAGGCCACTCCCCCCCCCCCCCCCCCCCCCCCCCCCCTCCCCCCACCCCCCAATGACACGCAAGGGGTCAGCAGGCGGATCTGCAGCACTGGGAAGGTCAACGACAAGGAGACGGACCATTTCCTCACGCTCCCTCTAGCGGACTGGCAGGGCAGACAGGGGGCGGAATGTGTCACCACAGAGACCAGTCCCCGCCTGGTCTTCCCTGCTGACTGAAATACTGCCTGCCCCTGGCAAGCCCCGCTCTTAGCGTTATTGGATGTCCCCCCCCCCCCCCACCCCTCCTTCAACAGGGTTAATTCTTTCAAGAGCGGCTAACTTCATTTACAGCAGCCAGCGCGTGATTCCCATTTCCCACCCAACCGTCTTAAATCATTTCTACAACATCTTGACACACCGGCAACAGGCTTGTCACATCGAGTTATTTGACTTGTTTCGCCCATTTTCACAGAGTGGCGACGGCCAGACGACGGCCATGCCATCAGGCCAGAGGGAACGCCATCTCCAGCCCGACGTCTTCCCGATAAACACTGACTGCGTCACAGCAATGACGGACTGCGTCACAGCAATGACGGACTGCGGTCACAGCAAAGACGGACTGTGGTCACAGCCAAAGACGGACTGTGGTCGCAGCAAAGACGGACTGTGGTCACAGCACACACTGACTGTGGTCACAGCAATGACGGACTGCGGTCACAGCACACACTGACTGTGGTCACAGTAAAGACGGACTGTGGTCATAGCAAAGACTGTGGTCACAGCAAAGACTGTGGTCACAGCAAAGACCGACTGTGGTCACAGCAAAGACTGACTTTAGTCACGGCAAAGACTGACTTTGGTCAGAGCAGAAACTGACTGTGGTCATGTGTTCTGACCACAGTCAGTCTTCGCTCTTACCGTCCGAGCAGAGACCGACTGTGGTCCGAGCAGAGACTGCCTGTGGTCAGAAGAAGCTGTCCAGGCCCTGCGTAAGTGCATTACTCTGATTGCAACAGGCGTGAAGGCGACAGCCAGCTTCTTGGCTTCCTTGTGCCTGTCGACAGGGAACTGTACACCCCAGAGACATCAAAGTCGATCGACGCCTTCCTACTTTAAAGGGAAAGGGGTCCTGTTTCCCATGTCGGCGCGGCAGTCCATTTGACGATACTTCATAACAATGAAGTTCCTCTTAGCGGGGGGGGGGGGGGGGGGGGGGGGGGGGGGGGGGGGGGGGGGGGGGGTGGGGGTGGGCGGAGAGAGAAGAGAGAGAGAGAGAGAGAGAGAGAGAGAGAGAGAGAGAGAGAGAACTCGAACTCGAAAACATTATTTTACAAGGCTCAGTCAAATGAGAGACAGACAGACAGAAGCAAAGGCGAAAGGAGAAGGTTTTTGCAGGCTTTTTCTTTCTTTCCTTTTTCATGAGCAGCTGCAGGAAGCGACAGCGCTCCACACTGAGCACGATTTTCACCGACCTTTCCATGCAGACAAAGTCGGTTACAGCTTAGACCTACAGGTAACCGTGCGTTCCACACTGAACACGATTTTCACCGACCTTTCCATACAGACAAAGTCGGTTACAGCTTAGACCTACAGGTAACCGTGCGTTCCACACTGAACACGATTTTCACCGACCTTTCCATACAAAGTCGGTTACAGCTTAGACCTACAGGTAACTGTGCGTTCCACATTGAACTAGATTTTCACCGACCTTTCCATACAGACAAAGTCGGTTACAGCTGAGACCTATAGGTAACCGTGCGTTCCACATTGAACTAGATTTTCATCCACCTTTACTTTCCATACGGACACAGTCGGTTACAACTTAGATCTACAGGTAACTGGTTACAATCCTTACAACTTGTCTGTCTGTCCATCTGCCTGTCTGTCCACCTGCCTGCCAGTCAATCTGTCTGTCCAGCTGCCTGCCTGCATGTCTGTCCGTCTGATGCAGTCATGATTCATTCAACTTCTTTTTGTTCCAGCGCACTCTTCCAACTTCAAGTGACGTGTCCTGAACAGCCATCGGCCTCAATCTGTGCCTTGGCGACCCCAGCTTTGACCTGACCTGACCTTCACACTTGAGTGGGCGCGACGCATCAAGTCACGAACCCTTCAACGTCCATAATCACACGCTCCGTTAAAACATTTCCGGGGCGGCCGCCGCCGAAACTGCCCAGGGAAATCGCCGTGATGCTGATGCATCGCCACCACCTCACCTTCACGAAGGGCCGGGATTTTGCATTGTGCCGCAGAATTAACGTCATAATCAATTAGGCACCGACAGTGTAGTATAGATCCCCCCGCTGCCCTTCAAGTCCCTGGCGATGGATTAAGCAGCGCCACCGCCGTCATCAGATCTCGTGCCGTCCCCTTCCGCCCCTCCTCTGGGAAATTGGGGCTGCGTGGGAAAACCACAAACAAGACGATACAGTGCACAGCGCGCTGCTGTCAGCACTGCAGCTAGCGTGTCAAGGCTCTCTTGATTTCTGTTTTCTGGACGTTATTGTTCTTGCTGCTGTGTTTGACAATGTCTAGGGCAGGACAGTATTAGACCGGGTAAAAATGAGAAGAAGAGCGTTTCAGTTGGCATAAATCGACACCGATTCAACATCTCTTTTAAGATATTCTCCGTGACTTCAAGATGTACAAGACCGGACTCAAAACTAGCACACACACACACACACACACACACACACACACACACACACACACACACACACACACACACACACACACACACACACACACACACACCGAGAGAGAGAGAGAGAGGGAGGGAGAGAACATCAACGTCCTGCCCAGACTGTCGATTTTACACATACTACATATTATACACAATATGATAACGCCATGGTCTTCAAATTACGTCATCGTCACCGAAACGGGCGAATGCCAATGAAATTAATCTCACTGACCGTCATGAAAAGCTTGAAAGACTTCGCTGGTGTAGCCTGAGAAAACACTGGTGACGGGTGCAGGTGCGTGTGTGTGGTTTTGTTTTGTCTTTGTTTGTTTCGTTTTTTCCCCCCTACAGCCGGAGAAGAAACGCCACACGGGTCACATGACTAACACCGCGTTGGTATTTCACGTTTCCTTTCCCCTTTACGAAAGTGACCCTCAAGCAGCCCAAAGTATGCGGGGCTCAGGTTTGTTTGCAGGGGGCTTTCCCTCGCGCACAGCTCGTTCCGACCCTTCAGCACTGTGCCGGGAAAGCTTACCGCCAGCACTCGGACAGGGAAACAGTTCGTTCTCATGCGGACTGCCTCGGCCTTGCGCCCAAAGCACGGGACATAATGAGACGTGTTTGCACTTAGAGTGCAGTCTCCGTACATTCAGACACCGGCAGGTATTGTGGGCAAACGGCACCTCGCTGCCATCTCGTCTTGCCCGGACCTTGCCAAGCGGCAGCGGACGCCGAGAGATGCTCTACGAGCCCCCAGTGACCCACCGCTCCGACACCGGGTCGCCCTGATATAACCTTCGTGGCTGACTGGGCGATAAAAATCAGTTCTCTATTTAAGCGACCGAGCCCCCGATGCCACATCTGTTCCGACGCTGAGAGATGGCCCCTGATCCCCCAATACCCCGTCTGTTCCGACACTGAGAGATGGCCCCTGATCCCCCAATACCCCGTCTGTTCCGACACTGAGAGATGGTCCTTTAGCCCCCAACGCCCTCTGACACTGAGAGATATATGGACCCTGAGCCCCCGATGCCCAGTCTGTTCCGACACTGAGGGATGGTCCCTGAGCCCCCCATACCCTCCGACATTGAGGGATGGTCCCTGAGCCCCCAATACCCTCTGACACTGAGGGATGGTCCCCAAGCCCCCAATACCCTCTGACACTGAGGGGTGGTCCCTGAGCCCCCAATATCCTCTGACACTGAAGGATGGTCCCCAAGCCCCCAATACCCTCTGACACTGAGGGATGGTCCCTGAGCCCCCAATATCCTCTGACACTGAAGGATGGTCCCCAAGCCCCCAATACCCCCTGACACTGAGGGATGGTCCCCAAGCCCCCAATACCTTCTGACACTGAGGGGTGGTCCCTGAGCCCCCAATACCCTCCGACACTGAGGGATGGTCCCTGAGCCCCCAATACCCTCCGACACTGAGGGATGGTCCCTGAGCCCCCAATACCCTCCGACATTGAGGGATGGTCCCTGAGCCCCCAATACCCTCCGACACTGAGGGATGGTCCCCAAGCCCCCAATACCCTCTGACACTGAGGGATGGTCCGCAAGCCCCCAATACCCTCTGACACTGAGGGATGGTCCCCAAGCCCCCAATACCCTCTGACACTGAGGGATGGTCCCCAAGCCCCCGATGCCCTCTGACACTGAGGGATGGTCCCTGAGCCCCCAATACCCTCTGACACTGAGGGATGGTCCCCAAGCCCCCGATGCCCTCTGACACTGAGGGATGGTCCCCAAGCCCCCAATACCCTCTGACACTGAGGGATGGTCCCTGAGCCCCCAATACCCTCCGACACTGAGGGATGGTCCCTGAGCCCCCAATACCCTCCGACACTGAGGGATGGTCCCTGAGCCCCCAATACCCTCCGACATTGAGGGATGGTCCCTGAGCCCCCAATACCCTCCGACACTGAGGGATGGTCCCCAAGCCCCCAATACCCTCTGACACTGAGGGATGGTCCGCAAGCCCCCAATACCCTCTGACACTGAGGGATGGTCCCCAAGCCCCCAATACCCTCTGACACTGAGGGATGGTCCCCAAGCCCCCAATACCCTCTGACACTGAGGGATGGTCCCTGAGCCCCCAATACCCTCTGACACTGAGGGATGGTCCCCAAGCCCCCGATGCCCAGTCTGTTCCGCACTGCGGCCCGCGCCTGTAATGACCGCTGATGGCAGAGAGATGGTGGTCACCCGAGGCAATAATCACTGGCGAATCCACTGAGGATTTTACGAGGCTTCGATCGGCGAAGCAAGGATGCTCCATTTATAAACTGGCCACACCGACAGAGAGAGAGAGAGAGAGGACTGGCGTGGTAAGGCCTTCCAGCCCCACACTGCTGGGGCCATGGACCTGTATGTAATATATAGCTGGGGCAGCTATATGTATGTCCATGGCTGGGGCAGTTGCGTTTGTGAGCCGGTTTGGCCTAGCGGTAAGGCGTTAGGCTGCTAAGCAGAGAGACCTCGGTTCGAATCCGCTTCGGCTCTCCTTTCTCTTCAAAAGTTGTGGTCTGTGGACACTGTTTTGTGACTCTGTTCCTCACAATTAATGAAACATTAAAATGGCTCTCATCTCTGCCCATCTTAATGCAGGAGTCATTCTTGTGTCGACAGTGTAGCGATAGGTATATAATCTACCCCCCCCCCCCCCCCCCCCTTTCCCCGTCCCTAATAAGCCTTATGGTTTCTGTGGACGTTAAGCACTATGTTTACTTTACGGTTGCGTTTTGTTGAACGCAGCATCGCAGCGGCTGTGTGCTGGTGGTGTCAACAGCACGTCATCGTCATGACGTCACGCCCCATTACAAGCGTGCGCACGTTAAAGATCAACGGCCAAGGAGACCCGTTGTCTTTAGACATTCTTCCCAACGTTAGGGATTAGTCAGGATGGGTAGCACAACTCTGTAGAAGCTAGCTTTCTTCGATCAAAACCACTGAAACCTCAATGTCGCGTGGGAAGACTTCTTTCTTTTTTTAGGACAAGACAGCAGATGGAATTCAGCAACAAACTACGACACTGAAAACACAACCATCCAACCTCAATGTTTAAAGAAGCGTTACAGTTCAAAAAGCGTTGAGTTTTTATTATATAAAGAACTAGCACACACGTAGTGGCAATCACGTGAACGTCAGACACGACATCTCCAGTCTAAGACACAAAATTCCCTCGCAGGAGGCTAGGTCCTGTAGAGCTGGCCAGCTGGTCATGCAAGGCATGGACTTACGTATGTGTCGGTCCATGCATGGCTTCAAAGAGGACCCCTTCATACAGCTGGACTACCAGCCCATGGGGAATTCATAGGGCGCGGAGGCGGGGGTAAGTAGTCATTGGATTTTAATGTCCTGTTTAACATACAAGACAAAACGGAGAAAGTGGGGGAAGGGGGGGTGAGGGGGTGGGGGGGGGGGGGGTAAGTAGTCATTGGATTTTAATGTCCTGTTTAACATACAAGACAAAACGGAGAAAGTGGGGAAAGGGGGGGGGGGGGGGGTAAGTAGTCATTGGATTTTAATGTCCTGTTAACATACAAGACAAACGGAGAAGTGGGAAGGGGGGGGGGGGGGTAAGTAGTTGGTTTAAGCTGTAAACAGAAAGGAGAGGGGGAAGGGGGGGGGGGGGGGTAAGTAGTCATTGGATTTTAATGTCTTGTTAACATACAAGACAGAACGGAGAAAGGGGGGAAAGGGGGGGAAAGGGGGGGGGGGCAGAGAGAAGGGGGGGGGGGGGGGTAAGTAGTCATTGGATTTTAATGTCCTGTTTAACATACAGACAACGGAGAAATGGGGAAAGGGGGGGGGGGGGGGGGGGCAGAGAGAAGGGGGGGGGGGGGGCGGGGGGGATAGCACTCGAACTCGAAAACTTTAATACTCGAGGAGAGTAGCATTATCCATTTGGACCTATCTAACAGCCAGTCCTTACTATACGACAAACACGAAAAGCACGACTATACTACAGACACAAATAAACATGAATAGACAACAGACTAATGCAGTTCTACCTACAAATATGCATACCTGCAGAACCGTCCAAGTCATAAGAGTGAAGGAAGGAGAGAACTTGTCAGTCAACCACGTTAGTGGGGAAGAGCAAGAACTGTCGTACAATGCGGATGTGATACACTGGTATGACAGTCAAGAAATCGTTCCAAATATAGCATCTAAAATGGTTGCAAGATGAAAGCGCTGTGTAATGATGACAGCGACAGAAGCGGAACGCGAGCCGCCCGGCCCGTAACGTCGGGGAACCCTTTCACTACATCACAGCACTTGCCGTGGGAGCGTGCTTCCCCGCCCTGTGCCCGAGGTGAACCCTATTCCCTCACCAAATATGTACGCTGCAAGGAACCTCCCTCCAAAGTGTCGCCCTGCAAAAAAAAAGAGTCTGATCTCAATTCAATTTGGTGATCGACAGGAGCCGGTGCCGGGCCTGTCGGCGCACAGAGCACAGCGCAGCGATCCTCTTTAATTCCGGCCAACCCAATTCCGCCGCCGAGACTGAGCAACGTTGGCCTTCCCCGGCCCCGGCGCGGCTTTGATGGGTTAATTCTGCAGCTAACCTTTTGCCATCGATTACTGCTTCCACCCCGCCGTCCCTTCCTCGCGCCTCGCCGCTAAAAGAACGCGCACGGGCAATTGGGTCTGAGCCCGCTACGTCCAACGTGACACCCAGTCATCGGCCCGCTGGGCCCCTCGCGCCCGCGGTCCATGCTTCATGCTGACGCTAATGATGGAAGCATTACGAGAGTCGATCCCTGCAGCGACCACCTCTCGCAGAGGAGCACGAAGTGAACATCCCAGATGGGCAGGGAGAGCACATCCCTCGACGTTAAGTTTCACGACGTAAATCCCAGATGGGCAGGGAGAGCACATCCCTCGACGTGAATCTTCGCGACGTAAATCCACAGACGTGCATGTTCTGCACGCAAATACAAGGGTGAGTCCCCTAATGGTGCATTTTCTGGCCAACGCGAATTGCACCAGAACGATATCATTACCGGCGTGTTCCCCGTAATTCTGTTTCAATAGTGATACACGACTGCCGTCCAAACTCAGGCAAAAAACAATTACCTGCACGAAACGAAGCAAACGCTCTTCCGCAATTACAGAGTGATCACTCATCCGTCGGCTCAGGAGCGAACACAACAACAAGAAAAAAGCAGTGAACCTTAAAGTGTCGTTTCCGCGAGGAGAAAAAAAGCACATTCCCCTTTATTTGACTGATGGAGCGTGTTTTTACAGTATAAAAACGATCGTATCAATACAGCGCTATTCTCTGCATCCGAGAAGACTCACTGCACTGTATTTATAAGCTTTGATGCACTCTAGTCGCATGCGACACCGAATGAGTGACTGCATAGCTTTACACAGCTTCTTTTTTTTTTTTTTTTTTTTTAATAGCCACTGAAGTGGTGTTGGCTACATACAGCGCTGTTTGGGTTGTTTTTTGGCTAGGCACGTGAAACTGCTGCCGTCTCGGCGCACCTTCTGTGCACACCATACAACCAAGCGCCAATTTACAGTGTTATTCGAAGCCACATAGCGAACATGCATATGTATTTAGAAATAGCCTGCCACCTGCAGAATGACCGGGAGCTTTGAGGTGCTACTGCAATAACACGGGGGTGAAGCGGATACCGAAATAGGAATCAGCATAGAAGTTGACCCTGGAGATAAAAATTCTCCCGCCGCTCCTGCCGGGGATCGAACCCGCGACCTTTCGATCATGAGCTCGGCACCTCTACCACTGAGGCGAAGCACAGCGTGAAGCTGTTCAGGAAGATACAGGCTGGACGAGTTTTCACCGAGGATTAGAATGCTCACTGCGACTTTGACCCCAAAGAAAGAAATCCCAATATTTTGCGCAAAGCCCCGTCTCATTCTGATGCACCACAACAGCAAGTTTGCTTGCAACAGCTTCAGCAGTGCTGAGGATATATAGAAGGTTTGTTGTTGTTTTTAAACATCTGAACCCTCATCATGACCTTTATCTTGAAGATAACAAGGCAGCCGTTTCCACGACACTCTAGCTCAAGATGATGCATCAGCCAACACTGTGCACCAAGTCTGACTGCAACAACAAAACAGACGGAGAAGAAGCACACAAAACGACAGATGAGGCGATTGAGGTGATTCCATTGTGAGTCCCCCTCCCTCTCCAAATGAATTTGGTCACATAATGCTTCAGAATTGTACCTAAAAAAATCTAGAGTAGCTGGACAGCTAGCATCTGCAAAGGTGGGCCCCAGCAGGAAATGTGAAGCCTTTTTTTTTATCGGCCGTCTAGCAGTGCTGGCAGTCTAGCAGTGCTGGCCGTCTAGCAGTGCTAGCAGTCTAGCAGTCTAGCAGTGCTGGCCGTCTAGCAGTGCTGGCAGTCTAGCAGTCTAGCAGTGCTGGCCGTCTAGCAGTGCTGGCAGTCTAGCAGTCTGCAGTGCTGGCCGTCTAGCAGTCTAGCAGTGCTGGCCGTCTAGCAGTGCTGGCCGTCTAGCAGTCTAGCAGCCTGGCAGTGGTGGCCGTCTAGCAGTCTAGCAGTGCTGGCGTCTAGCAGTCTGCAGCTGGCGTCTAGCAGTCTGGCCGTCTAGCAGTCTAGCAGTGCTGGCGGTCTAGCAGTCTTGCAGTGCTGGCCGTCTAGCAGTCTAGCAGTGCTGGCCGTCTAGCAGTCTTGCAGTGCTGGCAGTCTAGCAGTCTAGCAGTGCTGGCCGTCTAGCAGTCTGGCAGTGCTGGCCGTCTAGCAGTCTAGCAGTCCTGGCAGCCTGGCAGTGCTGGCCGTCTAGCAGTCTAGCAGTGCTTTGGGCCGTCTAGCAGTCTAGCAGTGCTGGCCGTCTAGCAGTCTAGCAGCCTGGCAGCCTGGCAGTGCTGGCCGTCTAGCAGTCTAGCAGTGCTGGCCGTCTAGCAGTCTAGCAGTGCTGGCCGTCTAGCAGTGGTGGCCGTCTAGCAGCCTGGCAGCCTGGCAGTGCTGGCCGTCTAGCAGTGCTGGCCGTCTAGCAGTCTAGCAGCCTGGCAGTCTGACAGTGGTGGCCGTGTAGCAGCGCTGAACTGGTGGTTAGTAAACATGGTGCTTAACGTCCACAGAAACCGTACGGCTTATTAGGGACGGGAAACGGTGGTTGGGTCCGTCTTCGCTTTTATACTTGCGAAGAGCTGTGCTTGCTCAACACGAGAGTTCAAACTCAACGACCTGAAATCGTCAGTTAACAGCAGAAGGAAGACAACCTGCTCGGACAGAAAGACCTGTCTACACTACGAGATTTAAGTGAAGGCAGGGTGGAGAATAAATTGGGTCAAAGCCGGTTAATCTTGAAAGGCTGGGTCAAGCTGTTCGGCTGCACTGACACAATCGCGATTTTAACAGTTTAAAGTCCATACACCCTGCAAACTATTCCAGGAACTGCTGCTGCTAGGGTCAAGTTCAACAGGAAACAAGCCGCAACGGCTCAAAACCGGACGGGAAAAAAGAAGTTCGTGCTGCTGATGATAAACAGTGGGAAGACAAGCCGGCTGTGGTCCGCCAAACTGCGGTGATGGATTAACACATACACCTAGTTCCCATGGCACTCTTTCCGACACTGCTGAAGGGGTGGGGGCGCGGGGAAGGAAGGAGGGGGGGGGGGGGAGAAGAAGAGAAGGAAGCATTATAACGTCAACATTAGACGGCGACAGAACGATGGGTGTTAGTTTATGAATAATCCAAAAATTACAGTTGCTTTGTACAGGGAGTTAGATAAAAAGTCCATAATTGCTTACAGGGAGCAGCATGGCCGGGGTCCATAATTAGGACAGACGTGAGCGCCATGGCGGGGGGGGGGGGGGGGGGGGGGGTATTATTCCTACAGGGTGAATGTCCCCATTTGTCTATGTACAGGAAAGCGGCACTATATCTCAATAATTAGCAAGAGGCGATGAAGGTCAGAGGGCGGTGGGTCTTATTTCTACAGGCGAATGTCCATACACGTGTCGAGGCGAGCGGCGTTATAACTGTCAATAATGAGCAACAGAAGACGAATGTCAGAATGCCGTTTCTCCCAGTGCACACATGGCAGACAACGCAGTGCATCGCCTTGTTTAATGCCGCCATTCTTTGCGGGTGATGTTCACCTTTGCTGTTTACTCCACATTAAAGACCCAGCCAGGGACAGGTCCCCTTGTTCAGCAGGGCAGCCAGCTACTTCCGGTTCAACATCAAACACAACCTGACCCACTAACACACAAATACTGCACTACAACAGCCACGATTTTCACCCACAGACTTCAACAAGTTCGTGTCGGTTATAACCGACTCCTATTTGCTGAGTTTAATCATAAAATAATGGCGGCCAGACTGCTCTTCCGTTTACATTGCACTGACTTCACCCTCGTTTACTTGCTATAGACAATCTTATGGCCATTCGATCGTCTTTGCACCGAATCTTATGACCATTGTATCAGTCTTTGCAACAACCATTGTATCAGTCTTTGCATCAGTCTTATGACCATTGTATCAGTCTTTGCCACTCAGGACCGTTGTATCGATCTCTGCGTCAATCGCATGACCGTTGTATCAGTCTCTGTGTCAATTCTGTGACCATTGTATCAGTCTGTACATCAGTCGTATGACTATTGTATCAGTCTGTGCATCAACCGTATGGCCATTGTATGTCTGTGCATCAACCGCATGACCGTTGTATCAGTCGGGGCATCAATCGTATGACCATTGTATCAGACTGTGCATCAACCGTATGACCATTGTATCAGTCTGTGTATCAACCGTATGACCATTGTATCAGTCTGTGCATCAACCGTATGACCATTGTATGTCTGTGCATCAACCGTATGACCATTGTATCAGTCTGTGCATCAACCTATGATGGGTTTTTATCCAAGTTCCTTTGTTTTTCAACCGTACAAAACCTTTTCCCATTTTTGTTGGCG
Organism: Alviniconcha marisindica; assembly: GCA_018857735.1. Classification (NCBI taxonomy): domain Eukaryota; kingdom Metazoa; phylum Mollusca; class Gastropoda; family Provannidae; genus Alviniconcha; species Alviniconcha marisindica. Next base: position 2,051,489 of record JABMCL010001074.1, on the reverse strand, counting down.
TGAACCGTGTGAGCGATTGTTTTTAAAGCCCCCTGTGAAATAACCCCGTAATGGCAATTGTATCGTCTGTGTAATATGACCATTGCATCAGTCTGTGCATCAACCGTACGACCATTGTATCAGTCTGTGCATCAACCGTATGACCATTGTATCAGTCTATCAACCGTATGACCATTGTATCAGTCTGTGCATCAACCGTATGACCATTGTATGTCTGTGCATCAACCGTATGACCATTGTATCTGTCTGTGCATCAACCGTATGACCATTGTATCAGTCTGTGCATCAACCGTATGACCATTATATCAGTCTGTGCATCAACCGTATGACCATTGTATCAGTCTATCAACCGTATGACCATTGTATCAGTCTGTGCATCAACCGTATGACCATTGTATCAGTCTGTGCATCAACCGTATGACCATTGTATCAGTCTGTGCATCAACCGTATGACCATTGTATCAGTCTGTGCATCAACCGTATGACCACTGTATCAGTCTTTGCCACTCAGACCACTGTATTACAAGCGCTGCGAGGTCGCCCATGTATGGGTTGTTAGTGGCGCTATAGAAACTTCCTTTTGTTATTATATTATTTTCTTTTTCATGGAGCGAAACCTTTTCCAGTTTTATGATTGGCGTGAATGTTTGAGCGAGTGTTCTTGGCACCATGACATTCCCTGTGCAATAACCCTGACACTTGGCAATAATGGTGTATCGTAGTGTATTGCATAAACTGGCACGTTTGGAACCACCATTAAAATATTAATAGTGCTACGATTTTTTAATTGATTTTTTAAGCAACAAAATCAGACATTCTGATGCCAAAAGCTCCTTTGGCTAAACCTAGATTTTTAAGTAAAAAAAAACACATTTAAAAATCCCTAAAATCGATTGAAAAGAAAGAAAAAGAAAAAAGAAAGAAGCAGAAAACCATATCAAGAAGGGTCACTTTTAGTACTTTATCATGTGTAAGAGAGCCCCTTTTAGGAAACGCGATGTTCTTCTCCCTTCCCTTGGAAGTTGTAATGGAGACAGACAAGTGTTGGCTGTGTGTGCAAAACCTTTGTGTGGCATTTGACTGACCCCTCTGCGTGAGCGCTATCGTTTCTGGTCACTGTAATACAGCGGTCTGGGCTTCGCTTTCACATGCCGCTACGTCAGCCAGAGGCCCGTCTGCTTCTTACACAACACCTCTCATACATGCTGTCCCTTCATCTGGCGCTATGAACAAGCTATGTTTGTGTGGACATTCTCATGTACAACGTTTCACTCATTCATGCCTATATGTATATATAAATAATGCCTGTAATTTGATATTTACTCGTCAGTAGCTTAGCAAGGACTAGTTAGGTTTTTGACTGAACCTAAACTACAATCCTTGCAAAATAAAGTTTTCGAGTTCGAGTTCGAGTTCTCTCTCTCTCTCTCTCTCTCTCTCTCTCTCTCTCTCTCTCTCTCTCTCTCTCTTCCAGTCCCATTATACTAACTCCAGGAATGACCTCTACGTGCCAAGGCCAAGGCTTGACTTGTTTAAAACTAGCATAATATATATTATTCTTCGCCGGAGCGTCCCTCTGGAACTCCCTGCCTCAAAATATAAAATCCTGTATTTCTCTTCCTTGTTTCAAACGTAATCTGCATACGTCAAACTTGGACCGACTTGTCCCAGTCACATTTTTGTCTAAAATGACTGTTGTTTGCATGAATGCCCATGAACGAAATTTAATTCCGATGTTTCTGCACGTTTGTAAGAACTCAATGTAACTGCGTTAATCAGCCGTTTATTCATTCTTGCCTGTGTGTGTGTGTGTGTGTGTGTGTGTGTGTGTGTGTGTGTGTGTGTGTGTGTGTGTGTGTGTGTGTGTGTGTGTGTTTTGTGTGTGTGCGTGTGTTGTGTTGTGTGTGTGTGTGTGTGTGTGTGGTGTGTGTGTGTGTTGTGTGGTGCGTGCGTGTGTGTGGTGCGTGGTGTGTGTGTTGTGTGTGTGTGTTGTTTTGTGTGTGTGTGTGTGTGTTTGTGTGTGTTGTTGTGTGTGTTGTGTATGTGTGCGTGTTATGTGGTGTGGTGGGTTAGTGCGTGTCATGTGTGTATGCGTCGTGTGAGTTCTGGGTTGTGAGTGTTGTTGTGTAATTATGTGTGATATGTGTGTTTCTAGTGTGTGTGTGCCTATTTGTGTTTGCTGTAGGCCCAAAGCAAGGCCGGCCAAAGGACAGGTCCAAATGGAGCTAATGCGACTACCATTGAGTTCTCGGGTTTGAGAGTTTTCTCTCCTAATTATGTTGAAATAACCCCTTCGTGCTTCTCCCACCGGCTTACTAGCGTCAACAGCACACAATTACTAATTATCACTGACAACGCATGCTCGAAGTCAGTTCGGAGGACGGTTTGGTTTCGCGTGATTGAATGATTTTCTGCGCGGCAATCGTGTCCCCTGCGACAGTGTAGCGGTGACTGAAGACCAAGGACCGAAAGCGTGGGTAAATGTATGACGAGTGGGATTGGCAAATGCGATGTCGGCAACCGCCATTGCTACAAAGAAAAAAGAACTGTTGAAAAGTCCGTACATGCACACTTACGCCGTTTCAGCGTAAATAATCAATATGTGGACATCACTGTAATTATGTACTTTTAACGCAAGTAAGCCGTTGGAAGCAGCACGAAAGGCACATACTGACTATTATGTGCACATAATTACTGATTACGTTAACTACTGATTATGTTCTTCTGACGCAAGTACGCCGTTAACTGAGTCAGAAGACAAATTTGTAATTATGTGCAAATAAATAGTAATTTTGTCTTTTAACGCAAGTAGGCCGCCATAAATATCGCAGTCTCTTTTGAAAAAGTATAATCAATTGTTCGAAAATAATAAATTTTCGGTTAACTCGAGGGATCCCCCCCAAAACTAAACATGAACAGGACACACATGCGCGCGCGCGCATATATATAATATATATATATATATATATATATATATATATATATATATATACACACACACACACCAATACGCCATGGCATCACCGAAACGCACGCAGGCACCTCCCCCCCCCCCCCCCCCCCCCCACCCACCCACCCACACACACACACACAGAGCGACAGAAAGCCGAATCACAGACAGCACTTCCAGCATCATCAGCGTCGCTTGTTGCGTAATCTCTGGTCAATATTGGCAGATTGGAATCGTTACGTTTAACAAAGGAGCGGAGAGTACAGCTGCACTTGCGGCGGAAACTCGTGATTCAACAGTCACAGAATTCAACAACGACCATAATCATCATCATCCTTGGGTGTCGTCGTACAGGTGAGTACATTTCTCTAGAGCTGTTCTATTATATCATCATCATCATCATCAACTTTGTCGCCCTCATTATAGTCATCATAAGAATTATCTTGTCCTTTTCGCCATCATTATAGTCACCATACGAATTATCTTGTCTTTTCTGCCATCATTACACTTTACAGTCACCATATGAATTTTCTTGTCCTTTTCGCCATCATTACAGTCATCATATGAATTATCTTGTCCTTTTCGCCATCATCATAGTCACTATATAAAATATCTTGTCTTTTCCGCCATCATTACAGTCACCATATGAATTATCTTATCCTTTATGTGCAGCCTTCGGTGTGGCTTTTTCTTCTTCTACTTTTTAATAATTCCAAAGTATCGCACGGGTAAGTTTGGGTAAGTAGCAGAGTTTTGAGAAGTACTTTCTGTTCAAATTATATCGCAGAGTACAAACAAATGGATCAAAGATTCCCTTCCGGAAGCGGACGGAAGGGCGGCTGGGCAAGGAGGAAACACGAGAAAAAACACACACACCCCCCAAAAAAAATAATCCTTCAGTCTCTCCGAATATTTGGTTCACAGTTTGGTTGTCTGCATTTTGTTCCTGCTGGAAGTTGTTCCCATGAGAGAATCGGGTAACTATCCGAAGGGAAAGACAGCTGCCGCAGCGTGTCCCTGCAACCAAGCCTGCGTGCTCTTTGTAATGAACCAGCGAGTATTCTGTTGCAGCATGGGCATGTTCGCGCTCCGCAAATCGCCACCGCCGTCATCACCATCATCAACACAATCCCTCACACCTGTATCACTCACACACTCACACACACACACACACACACACACACACACACACACACACACACACACATACCCTCTCTCTCTCTCTCTCACACACACAAACACTCTCTCTCATCTCTCGACCCCCCCCCCCCCCACACACACACACACACACTCTCTCTCTCTCACTCTCACACACTCTCTCTCTCTCTCTCTCTCTCTCTCTCTCTCTCTCTCTCTCTCTCTCTCTCTCTCTCTCTCACTCACTCACTCACTCACTCTCACACACTCTCTCTCTCTCACACACACACTCCCCCTCTCTCTCTCTCTCTCACACACACACACACACACACACACAAACACGTGCAACGGTCTGATATCGTAGCTGAGGAAGCGGTTGCAGACGAACCACAGCCACTGCACAGTGCAGCAAACAGACTGTTGTGTGGGAGAGTGCATGATGATCAGTATTAGCTGTGGGAGCTCAGAGACTGGTCTCCGAGTTGCCTCATCTCTATACTCCTCTGCTCGCTCTTTTCGCTCAGCCTCTGCTACACTGATCTTCCGTGCTCATCCCTGAGGATGGGCAAGAGGACCCTGGGAGAGAGATCCATTCAAAGCATCGGACATGTGATCTGGAACTCTCTTCCCCTTTCTGTCAGACATTCTTCTTCACTCTTTGAAGTCAAAACTGGCAACTGAAAACCCATCTCTTCTCTTCTGCATACTGATTTGTCGTTTTCTTTCTTCTCATTCTACCAACCCACCACCAGTAATGAATGTATTTGTATGATGTGTGAAAGAGTGGTCTTCAAGGATGTGTCTGTTAGTATAGCTATGTGAGCTAAGAGACTGTTGTGTGTGTAAGTGAAAGTGGTGATGAGCTAAGAGGCTGTTGTGTGTGAGAGTGAAAGTGGTGATGAGCTAAGAGACTGTTGGGTGTGAGAAAGAGTGGTGATGAGCTAAGAGACTGTTGGGTGTGAGACAGAGTGGTGATGAGCTAAAAGACTGTTGGGTGTGAGAGTGGTGATGAGCTAAGAGACTGTTGGGTGTGAGAGTGGTGATGAGCTAAGAGACTGTTGGGTGTGAGACAGAGTGATGATGAGCTAAAAGACTGTTGGGTGTGAGACAGTGATGATGAGCTAAGAGAGTGTTGGGTGTGAGACAGAGTGGTGATGAGCTAAGAGACTGTTGGGTGTGAGACAGTGATGATGAGCTAAGAGACTGTTGGGTGTGAGACAGTGATGATGAGCTAAGAGACTGTTGGGTGTGAGACAGAGTGATGATGAGCTAAGAGACTGTTGGGTGTGAGACAGTGATGATGAGCTAAGACTGTTGGGTGTGAGACGGTGATGATGAGCTAAGAGACTGTTGGGTGTGAGACAGAGTGGTGATGAGCTAGAGACTGCTGTGTGTGAGAATGAGAGTGGTAATGAAACGTGTCGGTGTAGCTGTGTGAGCTAAGTAACTGATGTGTGTGACTGTGAGAGTAACAGTGGTGATGAGCTAGGCGACTGTTGTGTGTGAGAGTGAGAGTGGTGATGGAACGTGTCGGTGTAGCTGTGTGAGAGTGAGAGTGGTGATGGAACGTGTCGGTGTAGCTGTGTGAGAGTGAGAGTGGTGATGGAACGTGTCTGTGTAGCTGTGTGAGAGTGAGAGTGGTGATAGAACGTGTCGGTGTAGCTGTGTGAAATAAGTATGATGGCGTGACGGTGTAGCTGGTGAGAGTGGTGATGGAACTGTCGGTGTAGCTGTGTGAGAGTGAGAGTGGTGTTGGAACGTGTCGGTGTAGCTGTGTGAAAGTGAGAGTAGTGATGGAACGTGCCGGTGTAGCTGTGTGAGAGTGGTGATGGAACGTGTCGGTGTAGCTGTGTGAGCTAAGTGACCGAAGTGTGTGACAGTGAGAGTGGTGATGGAACGTGCCGGTGTAGCTGTGTGAGAGTGAGAGTGGTGATGGAACTTTCGGTGTACTGTGTGAGCTAAGGACCGAAGTGTGTGCATGAGAGTGGTATGGAACGTCCGGTGTAGCTGGGGAGAGGAGAGGGGATGGAGGGGTGTGGACAGTGAGAGTGGTAAGGAAAAAGGGGTTTAGCTGGGGGTAGGAGACGATGGGGGACAGTGAGAGTGTAAGGAAAAGAGCCGGTGTAGCGGTGAGCTAGGAAAATGTGTGGGGAAGTGAGAGTGAAAAGGGAAAAAGAGCCGGTGTAGCGTGTGAGCTAGAGATGAGTGTGTGAAGTGAAGTGATAAGGAAAAGAGCCGGGTAGCTGGGAGCTAGCAGATGATGTGTGTGACAGTGAGAGTGAAAAGGAAAAGAGCCGGTGTAGCTGTGTGAGCTAGGAACTGATGTGTTGACAGTGAGAGTGATAAGGAAAAGAGCCGGTGTAGCTGTGTGAGTAGAGACTGATGTGTGTGACAGTGAGAGTGAAAGGAAAAGACCCGGGTGTAGCTTGTGAGCTGGGAATGATGTGTGTGACAGGAGAGTGAAAAGGAAAAGAGCCGGTGTAGCTGTGTGAGCTGGGAGACTGATGTGGTGACAGTGAGAGTGAAAAGGGAAAAGAGCCGGGTAGCTGTGTGAGTAGGAGACTGATGTGGTGACAGTGAGAGTGATAAGGAAAAGGCCGGTGTAGCTGTGTGAGCTAGGAGACTGATGTGTTGACGGTGAGAGTGAAAAGGGAAAAGAGCCGGTGTAGCTGTGTGAGCTAGGAGACTGATGGTGTGACAGTGAGAGTGATAAGGAAAAGAGCCGGTGTAGCTGTGTGAGCTAGAGATGATGTGTGTGACAGTGAGAGTGATAAGGAAAAGACCCGGGTGTAGCTGTGTGAGCTGGGAGACTGATGTGTGGGGACAGTGAGAGTGGTAAGGAAAAGAGCCGGTGTAGCTGTGTGAGCTAGGAGACTGATGTGTGTGACAGTGAGAGTGGTAAGGAAAAGAGCCGGTGTAGCTGTGTGAGCTAGGAGACTGATGTGTGTGACAGTGAGAGTGTAAGGAAAAGAGCCGGTGTAGCTGTGTGAGCTAGGAGACTGATGTGTGTGACAGTGAGAGGGGTAAGGAAAAGAGCCGGTGTAGCTGTGTGAGCTGGGAGACTGATGTGTGTGACAGTGAGAGGGGTAAGGAAAAGAGCCGGTGTAGCTGTGTGAGCTGGGAGACTGATGTGTGTGACAGTGAGAGTGATAAGGAAAAGAGCCGGTGTAGCTGTGTGAGCTAGAGACTGATGTGTGTGACAGTGAGAGTGATAAGGAAAAGGCCGGTGTAGCTGTGTGAGCTAGAGACTGATGTGTGTGACAGTGAGAGTGATAAGGAAAAGGCCGGGTAGCTGTGTGAGCTAGGAGACTGATGTGTGTGACAGTGAGAGTGATAAGGAAAAGAGCCGGTGTAGCTGTGTGAGCTAGGAGACTGATGTGTGTGACAGTGAGAGTGATAAGGAAAAGAGCCGGTGTAGCTGTGTGAGCTAGGAGACTGATGTGTGTGACAGTGAGAGTGATAAGGAAAAGGCCGGTGTAGCTGTGTGAGGGAGACTGATGTGTGTGACAGTGAGAGTGATAAGGAAAAGAGCCGGTGTAGCTGTTGAGCTAGGAGACTGATGTGTGTGACAGTGAGAGTGATAAGGAAAAGAGCCGGTGTAGCTGTGTGAGCTAGGAGACTGATGTGTGTGACAGTGAGAGTGATAAGGAAAAGAGCCGGTGTAGCTGTGTGAGCTAGGAGACTGATGTGTGTGACAGTGAGAGTGATAAGGAAAAGAGCCGGTGTAGCTGTGTGAGCTAGGAGACTGATGTGTGTGACAGTGAGAGTGATAAGGAAAAGAGCCGGTGTAGCTGTGTGAGCTAGGAGACTGATGTGTGTGACAGTGAGAGTGATAAGGAAAAGAGCCGGTGTAGCTGTGTGAGCTAGGAGACTGATGTGTGTGACAGTGAGAGTGATAAGGAAAAGAGCCGGTGTAGCTGTGTGAGCTGGGAGACTGATGTGTGTGACAGTGAGAGTGATAAGGAAAAGGGCCGGTGTAGCTGTGTGAGCTAGAGACTGATGTGTGTGACAGTGAGAGTGATAAGGAAAAGGCCGGTGTAGCTGTGTGAGCTGGGAGACTGATGTGTGTGACAGTGAGAGTGATAAGGAAAAGAGCCGGTGTAGCTGTGTGAGCTAGGAGACTGATGTGTGTGACAGTGAGAGGGGTAAGGAAAAGAGCCGGTGTAGCTGTGTGAGCTGGGAGACTGATGTGTGTGACAGTGAGAGTGTAAGGAAAAGAGCCGGTGTAGCTGTGTGAGCTAGGAGACTGATGTGTGTGACAGTGAGAGTGATAAGGAAAAGAGCCGGTGTAGCTGTGTGAGCTAGGAGCTGATGTGGTGAAGTGAGAGTGATAAGGGAAAAAAAAAGCCGGTTTTTGGGGGGAGTAAGGAAGACTTTTCGGGAACGGTTGTGTGACAGTGAGAGGGGTAAGGAAAAGAGCCGGTGTAGCTGTGTGAGCTGGAGATAATGTGTGCATGAGAGTGATAAAAAAGAGCCGGTGTAGCTGTGTGAGCTGGGAGACTGATGTGTTAAAGTGAGATGATAAGGAAAAGAGCCGGTGTAGCTGTGTGAGCTGGAGATATTGGGTGACAGTGAGAGTGATAAGGAAAAGAGCCGGTGTAGCTGGGGAGCTAGAGACGATGTGTTGCGGAGAGGAAAGGAAAAGAGGGTGTGCGGGACTAGGATGTGTGTGTGACAGTGAGAGTGATGGAAAAGAGCCGGTGTAGCGTGTGAGCTGGGAGACTGATGTGTGACAGTGGAGTGAAAAGGAAAAGAGCCGGGGTGTGTAGCTGGAGACTGATGGGTGACGGGAGGGGATAAGGAAAAGAGCCGGTTAGCGGTGAGCTGGGAGATGATGGTGTGACGGGAGAGTGATAAGGAAAAGAGCCGGTGTAGCTGTGTGAGCTAGAGACTGTGTGTGTGACAGTGAGAGTGATAAGGAAAAGAGCCGGTGTAGCTGTGTGAGCAGGAGACTGATGTGTGTGACAGTGAGAGTGATAAGGAAAAGAGCCGGTGTAGCTGTGTGAGCTAGGAGACTGAGTGTGTGACGTGAGAGTGTAAGGAAAAGAGCCGGTGTAGCTGTGTGAGCTAGGAGACTGATGTGTGTGACAGTGAGAGTGATAAGGAAAAGAGCCGGTGTAGCTGTGTGAGCTGGGAGACTGATGTGTGTGACAGTGAGAGTGATAAGGAAAAGAGCCGGTGTAGCTGTGTGAGCTAGCAGACTGATGTGTGTGACAGTGAGAGTGATAAGGAAAAGAGCCGGTGTAGCTGTGTGAGCTGGGAGACTGATGTGTGTGACAGTGAGAGTGATAAGGAAAAGAGCCGGTGTAGCTGTGTGAGCTAGGAGACTGATGTGTGTGACAGTGAGAGTGAAAAGGGAAAAAGAGCCGGTGTACTGGTGAGCTGGGAGATGATGGTGTGACAGTGAGATGATAAGGAAAAGAGCCGGTGTAGCTGTGTGAGCTAGAGACTGATGTGTGGAAGTGAGAGGAAAAGGGAAAAAGGCCGGTGGCTGTGTGAGCAGGAGACGATGTGTGTGACAGTGAGAGTGATAAGGAAAAGAGCCGGTGTAGCTGTGTGAGCTAGCAGACTGATGTGTGTGACAGTGAGAGTGATAAGGAAAAGAGCCGGTGTAGCTGTGTGAGCTAGGAGACTGATGTGTGTGACAGTGAGAGTGGTGACGAAACGTGCCGGTGTCGCAGCGCGGCCCTGTGGCAGGGTGAGGGACAATGCTATTGATTTTCTGCCCCGTGCTGCACCTTGTTTCAACACACATGCTCCATCAGCGCCCGCCCCTACACCTGTCACTACACGCGCCACAGCATGCACGCGGAGGCAAGCAAGTAGCCCCCGGGGAGCTCTGCGACTAATTCCCACTCCCTCATCCTGCGCTCCAATTTCCGTGCAAAAAGTAGCCCAAAAAATCGGTTCAATATTTAAATTTGGTTCTTGTTTCAGATTCAGTACACACTCCTTGCTTCGATTACCCCCCCCCCCCCCTCACCCTCCCTCCTCTCTCTCTCTCTCTCTCTCTCTCTCTCTCTCTCTCTCTCTCTCTCTCTCACACACACACACACACACACACACACACACACACACACACACACACACACACACTTTCCAAAAGATACAGGGAGTTGCTGTTGAAGAACTTACTTTGGCTGCCTGAGCAGTCAGCTGTAATGCCAAGCGGTGAGGGGAAATGGGGTGAAACTGAAACCGCTGAATACATACCGACTGCAGTCTGAGCAAATGGTAAAAAAAAACAAACAAAAACAGTAAGAAAACGTAATACAGACAGCAATTTTAGTCTTTTTTGCTTTTGTTTTGTTGTTGTTTTGGGCCTTGTTAGTACGAAAATAACAGTGCATGTGTGAGTGAACTTGTGCAACCCATGAAATAATGCCTCCACATGTCCAGCAACTAGCCCCTAACCTGTCCTTCTGACGTATCACATGACGGTGTCATGGCAAAGTGTCCCCCATTTAAGACCACCACTGCTTGCATAGCCTGCACTTAACAGAGAGGCTGCACTGGTTTTGTGAACCTCGCTCTCACTCTCAGGGAACGCGGGTAAGATGTACTTCAGATGGACATACCCTGCCTCTTGGCCTAAAGTAAACGAAAGGTCTGTGGACTGAGGCTGTGTAAAGTCTGCTAACTTCAGGATGGAATTACGAACGTCAGCCTTTGCACTGCAGCTTTAGAGAGAAAGAAATTATACGCATTTCAATGGTTATTCTTTTTGAACAGTGTAAAGCTGCAAAGGTAAGAAAAATACATCTTATAAGTTTACGAGCAAAAATGGATAGATCTTCGCGTATAGACAAATCACAACGTGTACTTCACTTTCCAGGGCCTGGTTCATCTCACAATGCACTTGCCCCCCGTGGACCCAGCTCTCTTTGTGCCTCCTGTACCGTGGTCATCTCTGCGGGTCAATTTCTCAACGCCACAACTACCATCCCACAGACAATGGACTGATCAGACAAACGGCATTACAAGAAACATCACGCCCATCCAAAGTGCCGGTTCCTGGCAGTATCTCAGAGAACTAATATAATGTCCGCCAGGCTCTGCAATTTCACTGTCAGCAATTTCTGTTCTTTTATTGATCAAAGCCGACAGGACAGATTTATTTCCCCTGTAAACCGCTACTTTTTGCTGGTTGTCCACCAAAGTCCCAAATGAACACTGAACCCCATGCCCATCTCCTTATTTTTAAATACTACACTTTGTCATCCCTTCACCCTTGCTGTGAATGTGGGTGGCTTTACTACACTTTGTCATCCCTTCACCCTTGCTGTGAATGTGGGTGGCTTTACTACACTTTGTCATCCCTTCACCCTTGCTGTGAATGTGGGTGGCTTTACTACACTTTGTCATCCCTTCACCCTTGCTGTGAATGTGGGTGGCTTTACTACACTTTGTCATCCCTTCACCCTTGCTGTGAATGTGGGTGGCTTTACTACACTTTGTCATCCCTTCACCCTTGCTGTGAATGTGGGTGGCTTTACTACACTTTGTCATCCCTTCACCCTTGCTGTGAATGTGGGTGGCTTTACTACACTTTGTCATCCCTTCACCCTTGCTGTGAATGTGGGTGGCTTTACTACACTTTGTCATCCCTTCACCCTTGCTGTGAATGTGGGTGGCTTTACTATCGACACTACGGCTAAAGCTGTCACTACAGCAGTGCTACTATATCCTAACAGCCACAGTATATTTTAGTAATTTACCTTCTCACAGCAAACACAATCAAACTAAGTGTGACAGTAGATTTGAGTAATTTACCTTCTCACAGCAAACACAATCAAACTAAGTGTGACAGTATATTTTAGTAATTTACCTTCTCACAGCAAACACAATCAAACTAAGTGTGACAGTAGATTTGAGTGTTTACCTTCTCACAGCAAACACAATCAGATTAAGCGTGACAGTAGATTTGAGTGTTTACCTTCTCACAGCAAACACAATCAAACTAAGTGTGACAGTAGATTTGAGTAATTTACCTTCTCACAGCAAACACAATCAGATTAAGTGTGACAGTAGATTTGAGTATTTACCTTCTCACAGCAAACACAATCAAGACTAAGTGTGACAGTAGATTTGAGTAATTTACCTTCTCACAGCAAACACAATCAGATTAAGTGTGACAGTAGATTTGAGTAATTTACCTTCTCACAGCAAACACAATCAGATTAAGTGTGACAGTAGATTTGAGTAATTTACCTTCTCACAGCAAACACAATCAGATTAAGTGTGACAGTAGATTTGAGTGTTTACCTTCTCACAGCAAACACAATCAAACTAAGTGTGACAGTAGATTTGAGTAATTTACCTTCTCACAGCAAACACAATCAGATTAAGTGTGACAGTAGATTTGAGTATTTACCTTCTCACAGCAAACACAATCAAACTTTAAATGTGACAGTAGATTTGAGTAATTTACCTTCTCACAGCAAACACAATCAAACTAAGTGTGACAGTAGATTTGAGTAATTTACCTTCTCACAGCAAACACAATCAGATTAAGTGTGACAGTAGATTTGAGTAATTTACCTTCTCACAGCAAACACAATCAAGACTAAGTGTGACAGTAGATTTGAGTGTTTACCTTCTCACAGCAAACACAATCAACTAAGGTGACAGTAGATTTGAGTGTTTACCTTCTCACAGCAAACACAATCAGATTAAGTGTGACAGTAGATTTGAGTGTTTACCTTCTCACAGCAAACACAATCAAATAAGTGTGACAGTAGATTTGAGTATTTACCTTCTCACAGCAAACACAATCAATTAAGTGTGACAGTAGATTTGAGTAATTTACCTTCTCACAGCAAACACAATCAGATTAAGTGTGACAGTAGATTTGAGTGTTTACCTTCTCACAGCAAACACAATCAAACTAAGTGTGACAGTAGATTTGAGTAATTTACCTTCTCACAGCAAACACAATCAGATTAAGTGTGACAGTAGATTTGAGTGTTTACCTTCTCACAGCAAACACAATAAATAAGTGTGACAGTAGATTTGAGTAATTTACCTTCTCACAGCAAACACAATCAGATTAAGTGTGACAGTAGATTTGAGTAATTTACCTTCTCACAGCAAACACAATCAGATAAGTGTGACAGTAGATTTGAGTAATTTACCTTCTCACAGCAAACACAATCAGATTAAGTGTGACAGTAGATTTGAGTGTTTACCTTCTCACAGCAAACACAATCAAACTAAGTGTGACAGTAATTTGAGTAATTTACCTTCTCACAGCAAACATAATCAGATTAAGTGTGACAGTAGATTTGAGTGTTTACCTTCTCACAGCAAACACAATCAAACTAAGTGTGACAGTAGATTTGAGTAATTTACCTTTCACAGCAAACACAATCAGATTAAGTGTGACAGTAGATTTGAGTAATTTACCTTCTCACTAGCAAACACAATCTGATTAAGTGTGACAGTAGATTTGAGTATTTACCTTCTCACAGCAAACACAATCGAAACTAAGTGTGACAGTAGATTTGAGTGTTTACCTTCTCACAGCAAACACAATCAGATTAAGGTGACAGTAGATTTGAGTGTTTACCTTCTCACAGCAAACACAATCAGATTAAGGTGACAGTAGATTTGAGTGTTTACCTTCTCACAGCAAACACAATCAAACTAAGTGTGACAGTAATTTGAGTAATTTACCTTCTCACAGCAAACACAATCAGATTAAGTGTGACAGTAGATTTGAGTTTTACCTTCTCACAGCAAACACAATCAAATAAGTGTGACAGTAGATTTGAGTAATTTACCTTCTCACAGCAAACACAATCAGATTAAGTGTGACAGTAGATTTGAGTAATTTACCTTCTCACAGCAAACACAATCAGATTAGTGTGACAGTAGATTTGAGTAATTTACCTTCTCACAGCAAACACAATCAGATTAAGTGTGACAGTAGATTTGAGTGTTTACCTTCTCACAGCAAACACAATCAAACTAAGTGTGACAGTAGATTTGAGTAATTTACCTTCTCACAGCAAACACAATCAGATTAAGTGTGACAGTAGATTTGAGTGTTTACCTTCTCACAGCAAACACAATCAAACTAAGTGTGACAGTAGATTTGAGTAATTTACCTTCTCACAGCAAACACAATCTGATTAAGTGTGACAGTAGATTTGAGTAATTTACCTTCTCACAGCAAACACAATCAAACTAAGTGTGACAGTAGATTTGAGTAATTTACCTTCTCACAGCAAACACAATCAGATTAAGTGTGACAGTAGATTTGAGTGTTTACCTTCTCACAGCAAACACAATCAATCTAAGTGTGACAGTAGATTTGAGTGTTTACCTACTCACAGCAAACATAAACAAATTAATAATGCATCAGAACAGTGTTTCCATGTTTTGCAATTCAATACAATAATACTATATTAATCCTTAGCAAGGAAATTTCGTTGTCTGCCACTGACAAATATACTTCATAAAATCAAGTAAATAAAAAGGAATAAAGAACACACACACACACACACACACACACACACACACACACACACACACACACACACACACACACACACAGCTGAATTCACTATGGTGCCCATCTTGTTCACACAAAATGACAAATTCCATCACATACTTAATTTATTTAACCTTAAGTAACACACCCACACCCATACCCACACACACTCACTTGCAGCTTCTCAAAAATGCATACATCATGACTAAAAGGTAATTAAAATCACTCTATTAATTAGTAATATCTATATTTTGAAGTGTTCAATGTTACACCATGCAACATAATAGGTGTTGACTGATCAAGTTGGGTTATATTGCCCAGCACATCTCCTCCAAAGCATAGATCTAGATACACTCTTTCCATGTACTAGTCAGCTTCTGCTATTATGTCTGTCAGTCTTCCCTTGGTTGCAGATTCAAAGAACTTGAGAAGTAATAAAGGAAGAAAAAGTTTTCAGAAGAGGAAGACGTGCCAGTCATGCCTTGGCTGCAGATTCAAAGTAATACAGGAAAAAAAGAAGAGTTCTAAGAAGAAAAAGACAAGTTATTAACAATGGAAGCCAAAGTCAAAGAGTATTTTTGGGGTGAACTTATTAAATGGGAAATCTATGATCCCTCGGTGAACATGGTGGCCTTTTCCTCTCCGGCAACAGTGCGAGGATTGACAACTTCCTTTCTCGACCTGTGCTGTTTTTCAGTTTATTAGAATTATTTTAAATTAAGTGAGTAGCTGAACCACATTTCAGACCAATTCCAGTCAGAGGTGATGGCCTTTTCTCTTATGCAAGGCTTGACAAATTATTTTCCACCCCTGCCTGTGCTGTTTTTCAAGAAATGTTTTTTAAATAAAGTGAGTTTAGCTGGATGACAGTTCAGACCAATTCAGGTCAGGGACCAGCTGAAAAGGCAAAGGGTCAATGGCTCAGTGAGCTGAAACAAAGGTTCACTAAGGAGTTGCTGGTTTCCCTGGTGAGGCCCACACACTGCCAGTGCCAGCAGTCAGCCATGTATGGCAGTATGCAGGTGTCATTGTGCCTCCACCTGCACTCATGGCAGAATGACTGAATGTTGGGTTGGTTGAAACAAAATTATTTTTTAAATCTGTTCCTGGGGTAACATGGTGTGAAAAAGGTACAGGAAAGGCAAATGCAAGTCAGCCCTCAGTACCACAAAGATATTCTTCCCATGCTCATACTACAGTACTGCTTCTACTACTAGAGACTGAACCAGTGACCTTCCATCACAAGTCCAGTCTCTACCACTCAGCTATTATAATAATATATATTGATGCCCCTGTGATCCCTACTTCATTAACTAATGAAGTCACACCAAGATCCCTGCTTCATAATGATAACAGCTAATCAAGTCACACCAAACATTTTGCACTACTAGTACTACTAGCTGGCCCCCATAAATGTCTGAGCTGAAGTTCCAGCTATGTGTTGCAGATCATGACTATCTCAGTCTACTGTATGTATGCCCCATATGAACTACATTATACATCTGAGTGAAGTTCCAGCTATGTACTGCAGATAATGGCTATACATGTATGCCCAGTATGAACTACATTATAGTATATGACCCATTCTCAGAACGTCATCTGTGAAGTATGACACCAGAGGGAATAAATCAATAGCATATATTAATGGAAATCTTAGTATTACTATTAGTAGGTTGTCTAACTTTTATATTTTCTAAATATAAGAGCTAGAAGATAGTTTGTGGCCAATTGTTGATGCTGAAGGCAATTTTATTGAAACTGCCTACCTTGATTGGATGTGACTGATGACATGAAAAGTAGTCAAACAAAGCATTAACATAATATGTTGTTAAAAAATATACATTAACTGAAACTACTGAAAGATGTGTGTTGCTGTCACCAGCTGAAATAAGACTTATCTCATAAATGATTTTTTTTCATTGATTTTGAATGAAAACGTCATGTCATCAGTAACATCCAACAAAAGTCCTTCTAATTATTTGTGCTTTAGATTAAACAAAATATTGACATTACTTAACAAACACAGCTTATACATGGTACAAATACTGTTTATTTCATTAAAAAAATGCAGAAAATTCAGTAATATCAAAGATTAAGATTTTTTTGTCATCATCACATCCAATCAAAAATGTCAAAACAGTCTATTAATGAATTATGTGATACATTTTTTACATTTGATTTATTTCTACTTTGATGCAGTCAAAACTTTGACACGGCAGTATCATACAAGCATGACAGATACAGCAGGGTGCTAAAAACTATTACTGTATTACTATCTATACATCTATTATTGTTCTTTTTCTTTTTTGTCCTTTTTTTCTTTCTTCCCCATTTCTAAAACAAAGTCACCAAATTCTGTTCAAAAAGCTGAAACAAGATTGGTGTTTCACAATAATAAGCATTTTTAATTAAAGAAGCATTATGATGAAATCTCAGTCCTAATTTGGTAAAGCTGACCATGTGCTCAGTAGTGATTATGACAGGAATTCGTTTTTGTCACTCTGAGCTCATCGTCTTCAAATTTGAACAGTGTGCAACCAAAACTATCTGCCTTCTACATGGACTACATTGTTGCCACATCGATCATTCCATACATGGAAATTAGCCATGATTTAGTCACTAAATAGTGTGAAACTTGTGTGAAAGCGCTGTAAATGTGATTGGATGTGATGTAATGTTTGGACGTGATTTGTCGATGACAAGAAAAATAAATTGCTAACCATGCCTGGTTTTCGCTTCTTTTTTTTTACATTAAAACAAAGCTGAATACTTCTGGGTCACCTGCTACTACAAAACTAGGATCGGAACATACTGCTGCATTCAGTAGTTCGTTTAGGTTTCAAATTTGATTGGGCATGATAACATGACAAGACACTGTCGTCGAAATAAAAACATGGAGAGTAAAGTTAAATAAACCACAAAACAGTTGAAATAAACGATGCAGACTACTCCTGCTGTAAAGACACCCACATTGGTGGACTTGTTACAGCAATTTATTCATTTATGATCCAAGTTGAGCTTTTTAAAAAATATTCTGACCGATGTGTGGGACGCGTCACGACCGATCGCTGCTATTCGCTGCTAATATAAATAACACATAAAAAGTTTCCCTTTTTTTTTTAATAGGATGAAGAATAAAAGTATTATTCATCCATAAAACAATTTGGTTTTTGATAGAACTCAGTAGTGGGGAGTCACTTTAAGTTCATTTAAACATCGGTGCCGGCACCACGTTTTCACGTGGAGTGTTTACACAAATTTCATTCACACAAATAAACTGCATTTTCGCTCAAGTAACAAACACATGGTTATCATGTATTTGTTTATTGACTGTACAACACAATAAAACAAAATTGAGATGCAAAGCATAATCGTAGGTTTACTGTTAGCGTGGGCAAACATGAGACCTTTAGCCCAGTTCAGGTTTTGAGAATGGGTCATATATAATTATATACATCTGTGTTCTGAATGAAGTTCCAGCTATGTGTTGCAGAACATATACATATATATGCCCAGTATGAACTACATTATACATCTGTGTTCTGAATGAAGTTCCAGCTATGTATCATGACTATATATATATATATATATATATATATATATATATATATATATATATATATATATATATATATACATGTATGCCCAGTATGAACTACATTATACAGCTGTGTTCTAAATGAAGTTCCACTTGCACCCACTACACTCATTCAGATTCTTTAATACTGCTGGCCACTTGGTACATGTATGAATAATCAAGATTCAGACATTCAAAAAATATGCTTGGTAGTTTGGAAACATTTCATATAAAGTCACGTCATATAGCACTAAGCCAATTTTATAACAGATTAATTAGTATTAATATCATTCATTTTACAAACTGACAGTGACTGATGATGATGATGGTGTAAACTGTAGCCTATATTAATTATTATGGTTGGGTTGAACACCGCTCTGATGGAGGGAGACATGGAAGACAAACACTAAGAGAGATTTGCCTTGAGCAGTGGCGGTACTACTATTGTAGTACTTGTATAAACACTGACTGATTCAAAACCATGTAAAAATTGTAACATTAATCTGGGAATGTAGCCACTCCAAAATGCTGGCAGAGGAAAAAAAGAGTGTCCCCCACTTATTCACTGGCTGGTCTAGTTTTAAAGCTCACTTTGATATGATTTTTTCCCCCTTAAAGTCAGCCAACTTCAAGGGTAATTCACCATACCTGTAACCACAAGTGTTGTTTCCTATATTCACAACACCATCACCTGGGTAAAACAGCGAACAGTAACAGCACAATCAAGTCTGAAAACGTATCTATATCATGTATAATATATACGAGCAGACGACTGGCTGCCCAGCCTCTTCCCCGGAACTGTGAGCGGTAGGTAGATACTGCACGGAATG
>JABMCL010001074.1:2007500-2020000 GCA_018857735.1 Alviniconcha marisindica | reverse complement strand
GACTGGGCGTAAAACACCAACTTCTCACCAAGATCCCTGATAAACCGTACTGGTTGACGGGGCGTAAAACACCAACTTACTAAACCCAAGATCGCCCTGATATAACCGTACTGGTTGACGGGGCGTAAAACACCAACTACTCCACAAGATCGCCCTGATATAACCGTACTGGTTGACTGGGCGTAAAACACCAACTTACTCCCACCAAGATCGTCCTGATATAACCGTACTGGTTGACTGTGCGTACTGGTTGACTGGGCGTAAAACACCAACTTCCTCCCACCAAGATCGCCCTGATATAACCGTACTGGTTTACTGGGCGTAAAACACCAACTTACTCCCACCAAGATCGCCCTGATATAACCGTACTGGTTGACGGGGCGTAAAACACCAACTTACTCAACAAGTCGCCCTGATATAACCGTACTGGTTGACTGGGCGTAAAACCCCAACTTACTCACACAAGATCGCCTTTGATATAACCGTACTGGTTTGACTGGGCGTAAAAAACACCAACTGATATAACCGTACTGGTTGACTGGGCGTAAAACACCAATTTACTCCCACCAAGATCGCCCTGATATAACCGTACTGGTTGACGGGCGTAAAACACCAACTTACTCCCACCAAGATCGCCCTGATATAACCGTACTGGTTTACTGGGCGTAAAACACCAACTTACTCCCACCAAGATCGCCCTGATATAACCGTACTGGTTGACTGGGCGTAAAACACCAACTTACTCCCACCAAGATCGCCCTGATATATCCGTACTGGTTTACTGGGCGAAAAACACCAACTTACCCCCACAAGATCGCCCTGATATAACCGTACTGGTTAAACTGGGCGTAAAACACCAACTTACTCCCCCAAAGATCGCCCTGATATAACCGAAATGGTTGACTGGGGTTAAAACACCAACTTACTCCCACCAAGATCCCCCTGTATAACCGTACTGGTTGACTGGGCGTAAAACACCAATGATTATACGTACTGGTTGACTGGGCGTAAAACACCAACTTACTCCCACCAGGATCGCCCTGATATAACCGTACGGGGTTAACTGGCGTAAAAAACACCAACTTACTCCCACCAGGATCGCCCTGATATAACCCGTCTGTTTTAGGGCTAAAACCCAATTCTCCAAATTTCGACCCGATCTGATATAACCCCGTAGGTTGACTGGGCGTAAAACACCAACTTACTCCCCCCAAAGGATCGCCCTGATATAGGTACTGGTTTGACTGGGCGTAAACACCAACTTACTCCCACCAAGATCGCCCTGATAAAACCGTACTGGTTGACTGGGCGTAAAACACCAACTTACTCCCACCAAGATCGTCCTGATATAACCGTACTGGTTGACTGGGCGTAAAACACCAACTGATATAACCGTACTGGTTGACTGGGCGTAAAACAAGACCCCAGTATGACTTGCTGTGGGTGACTCCACGACTTGGTCTGTTCTGGGCCACGAGGACTGATCAGTAAAAGTCTGGCACGTCCATGGAAATGAATGCGCGCATTGAGTGTGATGGTGCGTGCACCCAGGCACTCCCGCCACTTTCAGACGAACGGCTTGCTCTTCTCAGTGCCAAACGCCAGACAATGCCAGCTGTGCCGGTTTTTCACTCTGTGAACAGTCCTTGCATTTTATTTTATTTTTAAATATATATATATATATGTAACATTGGGGTTTCTGTTTTTTTTCGTTTTTTTTTCCATCCTCGTGTGTGTGTGTGTGTGTGTGTGTGTGTGTGTGTGTGTGTGTGTGTGTGTGTGTGTGTGTGTGTGTGTGTGTGTGTGTGTGTGTGTGTGTGTGTGTGTGCGTGTGTGTGTGTGTGTGGTTTGTTCCTTGTTTCTTTTGAATTACCAAAGACAACAACATAAAAAGTAAAATGCCCTAGATAAACAGGGCCTCGTCCACATAGGCATTGCAAAAACACATAGATACTAATGAATTGGTTTTTAACGCCCAGTCAACCATGGCGGTTATATCAAGGCGATTGTACAAAACAATATAGTAAAAAAAAAAAAAAAAAGTGGTGGGTTCGCTGTGCCTTTGTCCTTTCGTTGCAAGACATTTCGCCTTTGTCCTTTCGTTGCAAGACACTTCGCTTTTGTCCTTTCGTTGCAAGACACCTCGCCTTTGTCCTTTTGTTGTAAGGCACCTCGCCTTTGTCCTTTTGTTGTAAGACACCTCGCCTTTGTCCTTTTGTTGTAAGGCACCTCGCCTTTGTCCTTTTGTTGTAAGACACCTCGCCTTTGTCCTTTTGTTGTAAGGCACCTCGCCTTTGTCCTTTCGTTATAAGACACCTCGCCTTTGTCCTTTTGTTGTAAGACACCCCGCCTTTGTCCTTTTGTTGTAAGGCACCTCGCCTTTGTCCTTTTGTTGTAAGACACCTCGCCTTGGTCCTTTTGTTGTAAGGCACCTCGCCTTTGTCCTTTTGTTGTAAGACATCTCGCCTTTGTCCTTTTGTTGGAAGACACCTCGCCTTTGTCCTTTTGTTGTAAGACATCTCGCCTTTGTCCTTTCGTTGCAAGACACCTCGCCTTTGTCCTTTCGTTGCAAGACACCTCGCCTTTGTTCTTTCGTTGCAAGACATCTCGCCTTTGTTCTTTCGTTGCAAGACACCTCGCCTTTGTTCTTTCGTTGCAAGACACCTCGCCTTTGTCCTTTTGTTGCAAGAACCCCGAGGTCTTTCGCGCTCAGCGCCACCTGCAGTTGCCTCTGACGCTGCCCACCTCATCCCTCACACCACGCTCCCAGCATCGCGCTGCGGCAACTTCCTCCACGGAAGGCTGTCGTAAACCAGTGATTGGAGTTTGTCCTCACACCAGAGCGACCAGCGTCTAGTCAATACAGCGCAGGCTGCTCGCCGGGGTCAGGGGAGCAAAGTCTGTCTGATTCCAACACGCACCATGCAGTAGGCCCTACATCATGTAAAGCTCACCCAGACTGTCGTCTTTACCATTTTCACACACACACACACACACACAAAAACCCATTAATTTTGCTTGTCTAAGCTTTCAGCTGCGGACAGTCCACAGCAAAGCACTCTGCGTGATTCACTTGTACAAAAAATAAGCTTTTACGCTCCAATACAACAGCTCTGACGAAGATACCGAGGACACGCAAATATCAGCAAAGGTCTCAGATTGTGCAGACGACGATAGCGGAAACAGATCCGCCTCTTTAAAGGGAACACCGCTGGAGCCGACGGTAAATAGAGCGGAAACAGCTAAGATGAACAGTGTCATAGCAGACAAACAGAATGACAACAGGAAATTAACGTGTCAAAGAAGACAAGAAATAGACAGAGGAACGGTGGCAATGCACACGATTAATAGGGTGAAAACAGGAACAATGAAACTCATGGCCCCAAGTTAGACGATACTCCCAGCAGAACACAAACAGGAACAACAAGCCAAACCAAAAATGAATGAGGAACAATGTCACAACAGACGATAAACGGTAAATAGAGCGGAAACAGCTAAGATGAACAGTGTCATAGCAGACAAACAGAATGACAACAGGAAATTAACGTGCCTAAAGAAGACAATGTAACAGACTAGAATGGAAGGGAGCAATGTCACACCAGATTAAAGGCTGAATGAAGCAGAACAATGTAACCAACTCATGGCCCCAAGTTAGACGATACTCCCAGCAGAACACAAACAGGAACAACAAGCCAAACCAAAAATGAATGAGGAACAATGTCACAACAGACGATAAACAGGCCTAGAATGCAAGGCAGAGCAATGTCACACCAGACTAGAATGGAAGGCAGAGCAATGTCACACCAGACTAGAATGGAAGGCAGAGCAATGTCACACCAGACTAGAATGGAAGGCAGAACAATATCACACCAGAGGATGAACAGGCCTAGAATGGAAGGCAGAACAATGTCACACCAGACTAGAATGGAAGGCAGAGCAATGATCACACCAGAGGATGAACAGGCCTAGAATGGAAGGCAGAACAATGTCACACCAGACTAGAATGGAAGGCAGAGCAATGTCACACCAGAGGATGAACAGGCCTAGAATGGAAGGCAGAACAATGTCACACCAGACTAGAATGGAAGGCAGAGCAATGTCACACCAGACTAGAATGGAAGGCAGAGCAACGTCACACCAGAGTAGAATGGAAGGCAGAGCAACGTCACATCAGACTAGAATGGAAGGCAGAGCAATGTCACACCAGAGGATAAACAGGCCGAGAAACGGAAGGCAGAACAATGTTAAGCAAACGAATTTCTTAGAACAGAAAGAGAAACAAGGTTAAAATACACAATAAACAGACCCGAAGAAAAGAGCAAGGTCAACAAGCAGACGATAATTAAAACGGAAAGAGAAACGGTCAGTAAACGCGACGATAAATAAGCGGGACGCTCAGCGTGGAGCCTGCAGACGACAGCCTGATCGGAAGGCAAGGCGCGCGCGCTTCCATGGCGCGTGATTGTCTCGTGCAGCTCATCACGAGGCTGACTGAGCAACATGTCAAAGAGGAGGTCTTCAAACTGATGACTTTTCCGCCCGGTTACCTTCGTGCTGCCCTCCTGGGTCCTCTAATAGAAAGAACTGCTGACTTTTGAAGGCAGCGACGCGGCTGGACAGTTTCAGTGGCTTGGTACGACCCATTAGAGACTGTGGCGATGTTACTCCAAAATGGATTGTCCGGGATTAACTGCTGATTTAGTTGGGGCTTCAAGCGGTCCGAAGTTCGATTCTGATAGTGTCCCTTCCCCATCCCACCGGCCGAATTGAAAATAGGCAACAGCAACAACAACAAAAAAAGAGAAAAAAGTGTGAAGTACATAAAAGGGGGGGGGGAGGGGGCGTCTATCTGTGTGATCTCACGGCGTCATCTGCCCTAATTTTTGTAATCATGTTGTCAGCAAAATTGATCGAGCAATTTCTTATCGGGGCGGGAGCATTACTGTCAAAATGACCGTAAATTTTCGTCCACTTTGACCTAGCATCGGTTGAGCGTTGAGAGTGACGCAAGTTTGCTGAGACTAATCGGGTTGTAAGCGAGTGAGCTGCGCAGCTCCAACACTCCCATCAGCTTGCAGCAGAACACGAAAGGCGAAAGTAGGGTCGCGACTTTCTCTCGCAAGATTCCTCACAAAATAGTGGTTTGCGTAAGAGGTTTCCGATTCATCAATGCCACCGTTGCAGGAAGTTCACGCTATAAATCCGCCTCTCTCTTCGACAGTGCTAGGCAGTCGATCACCAGTGAAACCATCGCTTCTTTTTTATCTACTCGTGGCTCTCTTTCCTGTTCAGTTATATTTCTCCCCTCGCTGTGTTAGACAGTAAAAAGAAAAGCATACCATTTTCTCCCGGAGAAGATAGCGATCTTCCGTGCTGATGGAGTCTGCCCGGCCGCCAGCGGGCGTATTGCGGAGGTGGAGTTGAAAGGCTAAAATCCTTCACTCCAGCCGCCTTCACTGACTTAGGGCCATCGCGCTATGGGAGACCACGAACATCAGGATCTTTCTCTTGGCGGGCCCTCAAGGCCAACATCATTTTCTGCCCTAAAAACCTAGGGGTGGCTGGGAAAGGGAGGGCGGAGGGGGGGGGGGGGGGGGGGGGGCATTTTAAGGTTGATCATAGTGTAGTCATACTCTTGCCTCCCTCCCCGTTTCATCAAACCCCATCAAAAGACCAAAAGACTAACTAACCAGCCGACTATCCGGCCGTTGCCTTACAGACAGAACAAATGACGGTAATGAGGACAGCCCTGCTAGACCCTCTTTCCATCAGGCTCCTGCCGAACTCTTCACAGCGGGAGCCGTCAGCGGCTCCCAGCGGCTCAGCTCCGGCACCGGGGAAGACGCAGCTGTACAATTCCTTCGTTAAAACCGCTCCTGTACAGCTCCGTTAAAACCGTAACTGTACAACTCCGCTAGAAACGCTCCTGTACAACTCCTTCGTTAAAACCGCACCTGTACAACTCCGTTAAAACCGCTCCTGTACAACTCATTCGTTAAAACCGCTCTGTACAACTCCGTTAAAACCGCCCCTGTACAACTCATTCGTTAAAACCGCTCCTGTACAACTCCGTTAAAACCGCTCCTGTACAACTCAGCCTTCGTTAAAACAGCTCCTGTACAACTCCTGTACAACTCCCTCAAAACCACACTTGTACAACACCGTTAAAACTGCTCCTGTACAACTCCTTCGTTAAAACCGCTCCTGTACAACTCCTGTACAACTCCCTCAAAACCACTCTTGTACAACACCGTTAAAACCGCTCCTGTACAACTCCTTCGTTAAAACCACTCCTGTACAATTGCCTTAAAGCTGCTCTACTTACTTTCTTTCTTTCTTCGTGACAATGTGGAGACTCTGATCGGCATCGAGGCCTGAATCTGCTCTACTGTTCTCTATCGATTTGAGTGTTGGTCGCACTGTCGACGACATGAGCAAGCAAGCTTTGCATTCCACGAGGGCTGTGTTCGTAGAATTTGCCGGCGGTTCTTGTGGCGTATCAATTAAGGTCACCGATGAAGACCTGAACACAAGGAAAGGAGACTCCGCCACAGGGCATGGAGCAGGAAACCATGCAGGAAGCGCCCGGGGCGTCTGCCGTGGCAGGGACACGTCTTCCGTGTACTCTCCCCCCCCCACCCCCCCCCCCTCCCCCTCCCCACCTCCCTCTTCCACTCCCACCCCGCCCGTAGACAGGTCTAACGGCAGAAGAGCTGCCTCAGGAGAGAGAGAGAGAGAGAGAGAGAGAGAGAGAGAGAGAGAAGAGAGAGAGAGAGAGAGGAAATGAGATGTTGACAGTACGTTCATGCAGCGCCCCCACCCACACCCACACCTCAACACACACACACTCACGCGCACAGACACACACACACACACACACGAACGCACGTATACACGCACGCACGCACGCACGCACGCACGCACGCACGCACGCACGCACGCACGCACGCACGCACACACACACACACACACACACACACACGGCCCTTCTTCCGGGAGAAAAAGAATCTAAGATCCGCCGTCTCTAGCGACCTCAGCAGTCCAGCTCATCAGCCGTGGGTCTGGGCCGTACCCACTGCCCCACCGGACGCACATCGACACCAAATCAATTGCTGACGTCATTCCACGTATCTGGGGGATCGATGAAAGAAACTCGTATTTTTCTCCTTGTTTCAGGGCCGTGATTCAATTGTGTCGATACTTTCAGTTAGTTTGGTCTTCCATTAGCGCTCTATATCACATCTTTGTGTGAATCTCATTTACGGTTAATTTCGACATCAAGCCGGCAATGAGAGAGAGGGAGAGAGACACCGAGAGACAGAGACACAGAGACAGACAGAGAGACAGACAGAGAGACAGACAGTGAGACAGAGACAGAGAATAACTAATACGAGTTAGTTGTGAAAAACATACGTACGACGCATGTTGTTGTTCTAACACTTTTTGAGAGCAACCTAACGTTACAAGTAGTTTCCGTAGAAGCAAACGGATCTATTTCGATTCAGGGTTTCAGGTCGTCTCTTTTTTGTTCAAAACTTCCATTTATTATCAGAGAACGCATCACTCAATTTCCATGCTCTCTCTCTCTCTCTCTCTCTCTCTCTCTCTCTCTCTCTCTCTCTCTCTCTCTCCCGCGCCCGCCTGCCGTTTTTCTTCTTCTAACGCATCCGTCATCTCAAAAACCAGTAGGAAGATCGCATCCGTCATCTCAAAAACCAGTAGGAAGATGAAGGCATTTGTTTCAGACACATCGAACATTGCACAACTTGCTTCGTTTGCTCATGCTATGTACAGCACAAGGAACTGTTTTTACTTGGCCAAAATCAAGGTCTTATATCGACTTAAAGTTCTTATGTCTACTTCGGTTCATGGTTATTGTATAAACTGGTTAATTTGGAATTTGCGTGTAAGCTCAAGCGTGCCACGTCGTCGAGCCACGAGTTTTTTAGTGGGGTGTCACCACAGTCAACATTAAAGTCAGTTATGCCAATACCTCTCTCTCTCTCCCCCTCCCCCTCTCTCTCTCTCTCCCTCCTTCCCTCTCTCTCTCTCAACTGTACTGCTCAGGACAAAGCCTTGCCGACATAGCACAATGTCTATCTCACTGTTGTCAATAGACACGCACCTTTAAAGGAACTAACCTTCCAGGTTTGGCGAAAAAACGATTTTTGTATGAATTTTTGTTATTTTAGTCATGATTTAGTCAGTGTGTTGCATTCTTTTTTCATCTGCCGGCTACTCCCCCCTTTCCCCCCAAAAAAAACGCAACAGAAACAACACAACAACAACACAACAACAACAACAACACACACACACACACACACACACACACACACACACACACACACACACACACACACACACACACACAACAACAACAACAACAACAACAACAACAACAACAACAACAACAATCATTATGAGTTAAAAGCAGATTGGGGTAAAACTCAATAGGCCACGTCTTTTCTCGTGGATTCACCTCTCTCTCTCTCTCTCTCTCTCTCTCTCTCTCTCTCTCTCTCTCTCTCTCTCTCTCTCTCTCTCTCTCTCTCTCTCTCTCGAACGCCTCAAGTTCACAGAGATAAAAACAATCGATCACAGAAATGATCGCAATCCACATGCACTTTTTCCATGGACTGGTCAAAACTGAGAGCTTCTGGTGTTCTATCGCTGACGATTAGGACACATTGGTGACGTCAAATGACGGGCGGAGAAAAGAGCGCAGGACGCGGTAACCAGCTCGTGAAACAAGAGTTAGTCATGGTCATGGACCTACTTATAATCATGGTCCGTGCTCGCACAGTGCAATGAGCGACTTTGCTGGCTTGAGCATTGCACTGCCCAAATAGGCCCAGCGCCACCGGGCTAGTGTAGGGGAGATCGTTTGTAGCTTACTTGAGCTTTGTCAAAGCCCCAAATATGCCCAGCGCCACCAAGCGGGGCGATCCGCAGCTAAGTCGCCCATTCACCGGCACTGGGAGGGAGTTACCGCCCTTCGTAACTGGCTCAGCGGCTAACCAATGCCTGACCACACGAAGGCAGTGTACAATGCAATGCCTTTATGACCGGCTCAGTGACTAACTCAGTACTAGCTGACCACACGAAGGCAGTGTACAATGCAATGCCTTTATGACCGGCTCAGTACTAGCTGACCACACGAAGGCAGTGTACAATGCAATGCCTTTATGACCGGCTCAGTGACTAACTCAGTACTAGCTGACCACACGAAGGCAGTGTACAATGTAATGCCTTTATGACCGGCTCAACTAACTCAGTACTAGCTGACCACA
Organism: Alviniconcha marisindica; assembly: GCA_018857735.1. Classification (NCBI taxonomy): domain Eukaryota; kingdom Metazoa; phylum Mollusca; class Gastropoda; family Provannidae; genus Alviniconcha; species Alviniconcha marisindica. The sequence continues at coordinate 2,010,710 of JABMCL010001074.1, read as the reverse complement.
CGAAGGCAGTGTACAATGCAATGCCTTTATGACCGGCTCAGCGACTAACTCAGTACTAGCTGACCACACGAAGGCAGTGTCTTTGTGACTGGCTCAACTGTTAACTCAGAACTGGCTGACCACACAAACACTGTGTAGGCAGTGTCTGTGTGACTGGCTCAGTGGCTAACCAATCGCTGAGCACACGATGAGAGTAGGCCTATAGGCAGTGTCTTTCCGATTATGGAAAATTGAATCCCCCCCCCCCCCCCCCGCACCCTCACCCCCCCCCCCCCACCCCACCCCAAAAGGTAGGTAGGTAGTGTTGCTTAATGTCCTCAGATGTCAGTTGACATATTAGGGACAAGCCCGAAGCATAGTTCAATATAGCTTTACGTCCACGGAAACCAGAAGGCTCGTTAGGACGGACAGCCTAGGACGGCCACTATCGACTCTCACACAGCTCCTGAACTATGGGCGAACCCCAAAAGGTGGATAAGTATGGCATAAATACGAAGCGCCTTTTTTCTTGCATCACACTGTGGTCTGCGCGATGTCCCTGCAATTGCCAGCGAAGACGCGATGTGCAGTGAGCCAGCTGGATGGGAGGAAATCCTGTCCACACCGTTTTTGGTGGGCCGTAAGAAGGACCGCGCTATCTTGTTATGTTGAAAGGTTTTGGGGACGCCAGGCACCGCCGTGGCGCCTCCTGTCCACCTCCCAGGGGAGCGCATTTCCATAGCCACGTACACTTCGCAACATCCGCGTTGTCCGCCCCTGTGTCTCGACGAGTCTGGGATTTTTTCAAAACCATTTATCAGTATGCTTATAAGTCAGTAATCAATCCACTGTATTTTATGTTTACCCCGTGACCCTTCCCTGCCATGCCCATCATTCGCGGTACTATCTAAAAGCGCCCGGGTTCACTTGCTTGGTCGTTACACAGTCGAATCAGAAGTCCCTGAGAACGATGAGCTAGATCTGTTCATCAATCAAACAGTAGGGAGCCGAGTCAGTTGGGAAGGGGGTGGGGGGGGGGGGGGTGGATGGGAGATGTTGCGTGGTCGTCAGGGAATGGTTGAAGTACGTCACAAGCGCAGCGGTTTCTGTGCGACAGGGATGGACGCGTGATGAAGTGCCTTGTTGTCTTTCTGCGACTCTCGGCGGTTTCAACGGTAGCGTGTTCCTCCCTCTGCCTCAAATCGCTCCTGGCTCCCGTTTGTCTTAGCCAGGCAGTGGGCGTACAAAACTGACCGGGCAACCAGCGAAATGAGGTTCACGCAGTAGTTAACCATTTTTTGGTGGGTGGATGGGGTGGGGTGGGTGAGGGGGAGAGGGGCGGGTTGGGGGGAGGGGAGGGGGGTATTTGGCATGGACATGCAAAGACAGAGCCTTTAGTCAAGGCACTCTATCTAGACACATCCGTTCACTTAGAGGCCCCGAAGGGTGGGGGGGCGGGGTGGGGGGGGGGGAGGACTTGATGCTACGACAGTTAGTCCAAGGTACTCTATCTAGACACATCCGTTAACTTAGAGGCCCCGAAGGGTGGGGGGGGGGGGGGGGAGGACTTGATGCTACGACAGTTAGTCCAAGGTACTCTATCTAGACACGTCCGTTAACTTGGAGTCCGGGGGGTGGGAGAGGGGAGTATTTTAGCATGGACTTGATGTCTGTTAGTCCTAGATACCCTATCTAGACACGTCCAAATTAGACACGTTAGACACGTTAACTTAGAGGGCCCGAAGGGGAGCCCGAGGTGGAGGGGGGGGGGGACGACGACCATAAATGTTTGATGTCTTTCCCGTCTGGAACCTCAGGGCTGTCATTTGATTCCTCTTTTTTCACCTCCTCTCTTATTCTTTTACCAACTAGTCCTGTTGCTCTTTCTGCCTAGTCCTTGCCCTGCTAACGCCCCGGTCACCTGACGCTTTTCCGGCCACACATTTCAATCTCTCTGTATTCTCGTGTGTGTGTGTGTGTGTGTGTGTGTGTGTGTGTGTGTGTGTGTGTGTGTGTGTCCGGCCACAAATTTCAATCTCTCTATATTCTGTTGTCACGGTGTGTGTGTGTGTGTGTGTGTGTGTGTGTGTGTGTGTGTGTGTGTGTGTGTGTGTGTGTGTGTGTGTGTGTGTGTGTGTGTGTGTGTGTGTGTGTGTGAGTGAGTGATGTGTGTGTGTGAGTGAGTGAGTGAGTGAGTGGTGAGTGGTGTGTGTGTGTGTGTGTGTGTGTGTGTGTGTGTGTGTGTGTGTGTGTGTGTGTGTGTGTGTGTGTGTGTGTGTGTGTGTGTGTGTGTGTGTGTGTGTGTGTGTGTGTGAGTGAGTGAGTGTGTGGTGTGAGTGAGTGAGTGAGTGAGTGAGTGAGTGAGTGTGTGTGTGGTGAGTGAGTGATGTGTGTGTGTGTGTGTGTGTGTGTGTGTGTGTGTGTGTGTGTGTGTGTGTGTGTGTGTGTGTGTGTGTGTGTGTGTGTGTGTGTGTGTGTGTGTGTGTGTGTGTTACCAGACTTCCTACACCCTTTCAGTTATTGAGCGCACCAGAAAACAAGAAGAACGAAAGTCGTTTTTTGAAACTCAACACAAAACCGACAGTGTATTTTAAGCAAAAGCCATAAGTTTAAGTTTTCTTTTTCATCGATCTCTTCTAGCCGTTGGGTAAAACTTGTTTTTAGAATTAAGAGTTAGTTCCCGGCTTGAAATGCTCGCCGGTTTGTCTCTGTGGCCTTCTAAACTTGGCTGGGTCTTACTTGGTCTGCCGGCCTCCTTTCGCCTCGCTCTCGCTCTCAGCCCCCTCCCAGCCGCCCTCACAGTCTCTGTCTCCCGTTACACAAGTGGACATTTTCTGGTCTCGGAAGCCAAACGAAGGAGGCACCGAGACCGGATCTTCCCCTAGGGACCGGCATGACAGAAATTCTAGTCCTCGACAGGGGGTGGCAGATGTATTTGCGAGTGCTCTCCCTCTCCTGGGGGTGTGGGGTGGTGGGGGGGGGGGGGGGGGGGGGGGGGGGAGTGGCGTTGGAGCCCCCACACCCTGCGCTGTATTCACGAAATTGATTTCCATCAGGGCCAAGTCAGTTTTTAATCAGCAGCTCTGTGTGAGAGCGTTATTCTGTGCGCACTCCCGGTTCCTGTCGGTGCCAGAGGCGTCGTGTGGCAGCGAGTTGCAGAGGCCGCCCTCCATAAAAACGTCACGAGGACCATTCTCACAGCGCTGGGTCTGCGGGGCTGGCAGGATGGAC
>JABMCL010001074.1:1882500-2005000 GCA_018857735.1 Alviniconcha marisindica | reverse complement strand
CTGTGTCCATCAAGGGCGTAAAACACTAGGTTACTTACTTACTGTGTCCATCATGGGCGTAAAACACTAGGTTACTTACTTACTGTGTCCTTCATGGGCGTAAAACACTAGGTTACTTACTTACTGTGTCCTTCATGGGCGTAAAACTCTAGGTTACTTACTTACTGTGTCCTTCACTGTGTCTCCCTACAGTCCTCCTAGTGATCCAACGGCCCTTTTTGTTGAGCCGTCTTCTTCACTTGCATCCACCTACACTCCCAGCACCGCTTTCCGGCACCTTCCTCCAAACTCTGCCAGATTTGGTTACGCCACTGAATGGGGCACTCTTTATCTCCGCGCAGCTGTCCACCGACGCGGTCAGCGCCCTCCGAAAGGTTTGGGTACTAATCACACTCCGACCATCACTTTCCGGCATCTTCCTCCAAACTCTGCCGATTTAGTTACGCCACTGAAGGGGCACTCTTTATCTTCGCGCAGCTGTCCACCGACGCGGTCAGCGCCCTCCCGCGAAAGGTTCGAGTACTGATAAGACTGTGGAAGCAACCTAGCGCCCAAGCACGCACGTAAACATGAGGCGCATCCACCCCGGCTAAAAAAGAGTTCCGTCTCGATTCAAACGAATAGTTTGGTTTTATTTGAGCTGGCGTAAGCAACATGGTCAGTTATAAAACAAACGTCTGATATAATTTGAGTTGTTTGTAACAAACTTACTACTGTTTGAGCACCAACAAAAAAATGCTCGTTAGCTGACAGTTTTCTGGACCTTATGGCGTAACTAAATACGGCAGTGGTTGAAGGAAGGATGTCGTAAACCAGTGCTTGGAGTTTGGGTACTAATAACACTACGAGCATCGCTTTCCGACACCTTCCTCCAAAGCAGGAAGGATGTCGTAAACGAGTGCTTGGAGTTTGGGTACTAATATGACTGTAGAAGCAACCTAGCGCCCAAGCACGCACGTAAACATGAGGTGCATCCACCCCGAGTTCCGTCTCGATTAAAACGATTTTGGTTTTATTTGAGCTGGCGTAAGCAACATGGTCAGTTATAAAACAAACGTCTGACATAATCTGAGTTGTTTCTAACAAACTTACTACTGTCTGAGCACCAACAAAAACAAAAACAAAACAAACAAACTACAAAAACTGCTCGTTAACTGACAGTTTTCTGGACCCTATGGCGTAACTAAATACGGCAGTGGTTGGCGGAAGGATGTCGTAAACCAGTGCTTGGAGTTTGGCATCCACCTTGTCACTGATTCCTTCACCAGGGTCCTACACCACCAGCACGCCCTGTGTGATTTTGGCGACCTCTGCAACTGGACCGCCGCCTCCACCATCAGCGGTCATGGTCTCAACCGTTCTGTCCAGGTTAGAAGTGGTCACATTAGCCCAAGACTCTGATGGACCCAACGCTGATGACGTGTCTAACGTTCATGACAAGAGTCAGAATTTGTGTAATGAGAATAATGACGTAGACAGATATATTTATTTTCTATTTTTGTAGGGGGCATCTGCGAGGGTTACCGTTTGACGTGACGATCTTAATCGTTACGATGTGCTGCTTGACGAACGACTGTCCGCTTTGCTCAACCCTTTCGATGTGTGTGTGTGTGTGTGTGTGTGTGTGTGTGTGTGTGTGTGTGTGCCTGTGTGTATGTCTGTGTGTATGAGAGAGAGAGAGAGAGAGAGAGAGAGAGAGAGAGAGAGAGAGAGAGAGAGACAGACAGACAGACAGACAGACAGACAGACAGACAGACAGACAGACACAGACAGACAGACAGACAGAGACAGAGACAGAGAGCCAGAGGTGACTCTGTGCGGCTGACGTGACGTTACCATCCAAGCTCTCTCTCTCTCTCTCTCTCTCTCTCTCTCTCTCTCTCTCTCTACCACACACACACACACACACACACACACACACACACACACACACACACACACACGCGCGCGCGCGCGCGATTCTCCATCTCCCCTGTGAACTGCTTATTGGATTTAATTTTTTTAACCGAAAATCTCGAGGCCTTCAAAGCAGGATTCGAAATTAACCCGATGTTTTCCAGGCAGTTTTGTTCAGAGGTTTAACGGAAATCAATTGCTGTTTGCAGACCGCAAACATTATATTTAGTTTTACTCCACGGGGTTAGATGGCGCTGTGCATGTTTTCTTCCGACCACGCCAGCTTATTACTGGTGTGGTTTGTTTACCGTCGTGTTTATTCCTTACAATTTAAACAACCATTACTGTAAAAGGAATTATTATTAATGTGAGTGCAGCATTTGGGTGTTTGTGTAGGGTGTGTGTGTGTGTGTGAGTGTGTGTGTGTGTGTGTGAGAGAGAGAGAGAGAGAGAGAGAGAGAGAGAGAGAGAGAGAGAGAGAGAGAGAGAGAGAGAGAGAGAGAGAGAGAGAGTACTGTTCTCTCTCTCTCTCTCTCTCTCCTCTCTCTCTCTCTCTCTCTCTCTCTCTCTCTCTCTCTCACACACACACACACACACACACACACACACACACACACACACACACACATACACACACAATTTTTTATTTTTTTAAAATGGCAAAATTCTTATTACGGATAAGGTCATGTTAATTTGTTTCGGGCAATCCCTGTTTTGAAATGACCCCAAGTTAACCGCTTGGTCCCTTGGCATCACTGCCAGCGGCACTGTGGGACTGTGACGTTCTCCGTGTCCACAATGTGCCCCACGCCTTACCTGTCCCGCTGTCACCTAGCAGGATGGGGGCGGGGGTGTGGGGGGGGGGGGGGGGGGGGGGGGGGGGGGGGGGGGGGGGGGTGGAGGAGTGGCTCTTCGTGTCCACTGCTGTTGTGTGTCCTCGGATGTCGGCTGAAGTAATTGTTAGGGACAAGCTGAGACCAGTGCGTGAGCATGGTTCAATATTGCCTTACGTCCGCGGAATCCGTAAGGCTCGTTAGGACGGACAGCCCATAAACATGGTGCTTAACATGGTGCTTAACGTCCACAGAAACCGTACGGCTTATTAGGGACGGGGAGAAGGGGGGGGTATGGAGGTGAGGGGAGAGGGAGACTATTATACCTATCGCTACACTGTCACCACCAGAATGACTCCTGCATTAAGGTGGGCAGTGATGAGAGCCATTTTAATGTTTCATTAATTGTGAGGGACAAAGTCACAAGACTGTGTCCAGAGACCACAATTTTCGAAGAGAAAAGAGAGCCGAAGCGGATTCTAGCCGAGGTCCCTCTGCTTACCAGCCTAACGCCTTACCTCCAGGCCAAACCGCGTCTCACGTGTGAGAGTGTGTGGAGAGAGAGAGAGAGAGAGAGAGAGAGAGAGAGAGAGAGAGAGAGGACGGCCACCTCGACTTTCACACAGCTCCTGAACCCTGTGTCGTGTCCAGGTAGGTAGTGTTTGCTTACTGTCCACGGATGTCACTTGACATATTAGGGACAAGCTGAGACCAATGCCGAAGCATGGTTCAATATAGCTTTACGTCCACGGAAACCAGAAGGCTCGTTAGGACGGACAGCCCAAGACGGCCACCTCGACTCTCACACAGCTCCTGAACTATGGTCGTGTCCACCACGTGTCGGACACCTTATCCGTCCCGCTGGGAGGGAGGGGGGGGAGGGGGGGAGGGGAGTGGATCCCCGTGTCCACCATAAGCCGCACAGCGAACAGCCCCACCGGGCCAGCCCTCTTCGTCCCGTCCAGTTGAGGTGACAGACGTGTCTCCCCCCTCGCCGGATGGTGGACCAGTCCGTCAGACGAGGGGCTCATGCCGCGTGATAAATGTCGCACGTAAAGCACGTGCCCCGAAGCCGCCTGTCGGGAGGATATTGGAGTGGTGGAAGAGCCCGGAGTGCGTGCCTTTTTTGTTTTTGTTTTTTAGATCAGTGGGAAGAGCGGACGGAAGGTTACCCTGTTACACGTAGCCCTCTATCAGACCAGCGACTGAAGAGAGCACGATCTCTGACGGGCCGGTGGCACAGGCTAGATAGAAAGTTTTGCCGGCAGTGGAATTATGACATCACTCCGGGGCTTATTTAGAATCGAATTCGCGCTGTGGAGAAATACGAGATGGAAGCGTTTCGTTGGTGAATCGTGACGTCATGACTCGCAAGACTCGTGGCTGCTCCCATTGGCCCTCACCGCGGTGTCTAGTGTGGCCGATTCTGGCGACTCACCGTCACAGTGGGGTCTGTGGCCGATTCTGGCGACTCAGTCACAGTGGGGTCTGTGGCCGATTCTGGCGACTCAGTCACAGTGGGGTCTGTGGCCGATTCTGGCGACTCACCGTCACAGTGGGGTCTGTGGCCGATTCTGGCGACTCAGTCACAGTGGGGTCTGTGGCCGATTCTGGCGACTCAGTCACAGTGGGGTCTGTGGCCGATTCTGGCGACTCAGTCACAGTGGGGTCTGTGGCCGATTCTGGCGACTCACCGTCACAGTGGGGTCTGTGTCACAGTGGCCCGACTGAGTCTATGGCCGATGTAGTCTGGCGACTAAAATATCACGGACTGACTTATGAGCCTGAGTACGTCAGCGGCTGATTCAGTCTGGCGACTAAGAGATCACGGAGTTGCAGTGTACGCTGATTCTGGCGACTATCATGCATAGTCAGCCGTACGCATGCCCCCCCCCCCCCCCCCCCCGACGCTCCCTACGTCAGGTCGCCACTGTCAGTCGGACTGACCACAACCACCACGGCCAGTGCTGCCTCCATCACCGCTTTTTATCATTTGGGTTCAGTTAATTAGAGGCACCCGGCTACGGCACTTGCAAAAGTCATTTGTGAGCCGGTTTGGCCTAGCGGTAAGGTCACAGTGTTAGGATGGAAAGCGGAAGGACCTCCGCCCATCATATCTCTAAACTAGGATCCTGGTTCCAGATGCCCTTTTGTCCATACAACAAGAGTGTCTGGTACTAAACAAAACAAGGTCTGGCCCTGCCGGCCGGTCAACTATAGCCGGTTGACCTGGCCAGCCCTGTCAAACATGGGCGAACTGTTTTGGGAAGCTCTAAACATGTCATCTGGAGCATGCGCTGCCTTTCCAGTGAGATCGTCGCTCAGTTTTTATTCAACTTCAAGTTCCAAAAAATTTTTTTGGTCGGAACTCGCGTAGAGCCCGTAGTCTATGTACACACCGCCATTTGCAGTTGCGAGGTGACGCCGCTATCCTCATTAAGCCTTTTTCTTTTTTACAAGCTTTAAGTCCGAACTCAAACAAAATATTAATTTTGCCGACTTGTATTTTAAACATAAATATTGCTTTAGCATGGATGGTACACATATATTGGTTTTCAGGCTGCAACTAATAATTTTTAATTTGTTTAGAGATTATAAAAAGCTTCGTTTCCGGTCGTTCCTCAGCCTTGTGTTTACCTTCGATTGCAAGCTCGGTTGCTGGCTGGACGGGGGGTTTTGAAGCGAAAATTGAGCATGGATCGAACACAGTTTTACGCAATAGTAAAGCAAATAGAACCATTTCGCCGGGTTGTCACGGTTTAAATGCTTTATTTACACACAAACACAGTGCCACAAAAGCCGGGGAGAACAAGCCGCAGACGGTTTCAAAACTGCGATTTTGAAGTCGCAAAATGCAACAGGGTTTGTTGTTTTTTTTTTGTTTTTCCTCCCGTATCAGACCCTTAGAGTGGCAGTGTAAGCAACGACCTGGCTGTGGCCATGGGGGTAAAGGAGGGGGCCCCCCTTCTCTCTCTCTCTCTCTCTCTCTCTCTCTCTCTCTCTTATATATATATAGGTGACCTGTCACTGCTGACAATTATTTGACTTGGTGTGTGATGCCCCAGGGTAAATAAAGAAGAAGAAAAAATAAAAATACATCTGGTCACTGGAAGAAACCCTTGCATTGTTGCAAACTAAACTACTGATGTCTCAGGCACAGGCACACCACAACTACACACACAGGAGGCAACAAAACACACCAGGTCTACTGTTGTAATAACTGTATGTAACTTATTCATTATTGAAACTTGGGTATTGTAGAAGCAAGTTATCAGAGTTGGAACTTTGTTGCTTTTAAAAGCAAGTTAGCAACTGTCAAAATCACACAATAAACTATTAAACTATTAAAAAAAGTATTATCACTATTGCTTGAACTTGTTCAAGTTAGCATACAGAGACTGAGCACTGTTAATGTTATATAATATACATATTATTATTTAATACTATACATATTATTATTTAAATATAGTACATATATATATATATGAATGCAGTTTGGTCAAGATTTTGCAGTGTGAGACTGAGAGCAATATTCTTTTGCAAAAGCCCATGATAACTTGCAAGACTCTTATTTTGACATCTGTACTGTGTCGGTACATTAATTGCTAATTATTTAATACCATGCATTCAATAATCATTAACATTATCTTTTAAAAGCGTGCCATATATGATATAATATATATATATATATATATATATATATATATATATATGTCTCAGATTCTGCATAAACAGCAAATTAAACCAGACCATTAATTATTTCACTGAGGTAGAATGTTCTGTTAACAGGCTGAACAGCTGCTGATGTATGTAAGTACTAAACAGAGGTTTACATTTTGCACATTTTATTCTTAGCTAGGGGAATACTAAAAATAATTTTTTCAATCAGTAAAATGGAATTCGGAAGATTTCAAACTTATTTGTGTTTGTTACTTCTGGTAATTTTCTGGCAATGAAGTGTGTGTGTGGTGGTGTGTGTGAGGAGAGAGAGAGAGAGAGAAAAAATGTGTGTGTGTGTGTGTGTTTGTTACTGCTGGTAATATGGTATATGTGTGTGTGTGTGTGAAACTCCAAGCACTGGTTTAAAACTTCTTCCTTCATGGAGGAGGGTCCCGGGAAAAGGTGCCGGAGAGAAAAGAGTGTGGTGTGTGTGTGTGAAAGAATGTGTTTTATGGTGTGGGGAGAGAGAGGGGGAGAGAGGGGGGGTATGAAAAAAATTTTGCCCTTTTTTTTTTTGTATTAATCAAAACGTTAAATTGATTACACGGTGATGGTAGCCAACAGCACACACACACTCACAATATGCATCATGCTGCACACAACACACCACCCAACCTAATAATTTAGACTCAAAAAAACGTGATATAAAACTGACCAAGGATGTTGATGTTTGCTCAATTGTTATTTGGGGCCATGTTTTAACCCCCTAATGTTCTATTTTTAAACCCTTTTGCATTGTTATGAGTGTTTTATTTTAAAAATCTGAAACAGAATGACTCTACTCTAAAACAAGATCCAAACACAAAAGGTTCAAAGAACGTTTTTTTTTTACAGACACACAGTATGCACATTTTCGGGATTTTCCAAAATTTGGAATCAGACTTTTAACCTTTTTTTTTCTTCTTCTCTCTCTCTCTTTTTGAACTTTTTTCCTTTTCTCTTTTTAATTTACTTAGGGGTATTTTGGAAAATTTTGTGTGCTCACACTCCTGCATTTTTTTAAACATAAAATGTGAGTATTTGTACCTGTGCTTGCAGAGGAAGGGGGGTAGTTGTAGAGTGCAACACATTGTTGTGTATTCATACTAGTTATTAACTGAAGATCTTTTTGTTGCTCAACAAAAATTTTATTAGGTTTGAAAAAGTGTGTGTGTGTGTGGGGGGGTGTGTGTGTGAAAATAATTTGTTTGGTTTTTTTTAATATATTACAAATTCTAAAACACACACACATGCACACACACACCACAACACACACACACACACACACACACCACACACACCAACACACACACACACACACACCTGATTCAGTTAAGATGAGTAAAACGTAAAATAAAACTGCCTTTACTTTTGATCAATTGTGATTTGATTGAGTGTGTTTTGTTTAATTATGCACAATTTAGGTTCCTGATTGGTTGTTACGAGTGTTGTGATTTTGGGCTTTAGTCAGGCTTGTAGTCTTTCTTCTCCTTTTTCACTTTTATTTCACTGTGGTATATGAGGAAGGTTTACTGGGCATTAATGTCAAGTTACTGATGAGAAGTTATTAAGTATTGTTTGTGCTGTGTGTGAATGTGTTTATATGTATGTTTTGAGATTTTGTATATATATATATATATATTTTTTTATATATATGAATGGTGTGTGTGTGTGGGGGTTATAGTTTTAAGTCCAGTCAACCATGACGTTATAAGGGAAAAACACATTCTATTAGAAAACTCTAACTTTAAAAATTATGGTTAATGGTTTTAATTATAGTTTTAATTTCCGCCCATGACAGTTATAGCAGGGCAAAAACATTCTATTAGAACACTCTGAACTTTAAAAATGTATGTGTTAATGAGTTAAAACTACTGGGGGGGGGGATTAGAGGGACACAGAGCGGGGTTTTTCATTTGTTGTTTTTTTATTAAATTTAAATTTTTTATATTAATTAATTTTATTTATATATATATATATATATATCATTCACTATGACTATGTCACAGTATGTGTGTTGTAGTGTATATCTAATGTAATATAACACAGACTAAGTATTTCAAATGAAATCAAACAATTTTTTGTTGTTCACATCTCTGAAGCCGCCAGTAAATCTTTGTTGTTCACATCTCGTATCTTGTCTGTATATATATATATATATATATATATATATATATAAAAAAAGAGAGAGAAGAGGGGGAAGAGAGAGAGAGAGAGTACAAAGTGGGGAAAGATGTGGACAACAAAAATTTTTTTTTTGATTTGAAAAATTTATCTGTGTTACTGTCAGATATTTTTTTGTTTTTTTGTGCGTGCATGATAGGTGTGTTTGATACTGTCAGAGAGAGAGTGTGTGTGTGTGACTATCACATCACAACCATTATACCAGTTACACAGTATCATCCCCCCCCCCCCCCCCCCCCCCCCCCCCCCCCCCCCCCCCCCCCCCCCCCCCCCCCCCCCCCAACCCCCCCCCTCCCCCTAGTTCATTGTGATTTGATGGAAAGTGTTTTTGTGAGTACTATCTATTTGTTAACTGTTTTGAGTATAATTTAACTGTGAAAAGATTTTACTTCTGTCCTTTTTGTTAATTATTTATTTGTATTTGATTCTGGTATGTCCAGCATGGTTGACTTGGTGATAGTGTCAAGTAACTACTTATGAGCTGATTTACCTTTACTGTTATTGCACTGTGTATTTGTGTATGTGCCAGTGTGGCTAGGCTGTGTCAGTGTGCAGTGTGTGCAATTTCATGCATGTTTGTTAACTGTGTATGTCTGGGGGGAGTGAGATGAGACAATGTTATGTATTCATATTAAGTACACATTTCTTCTTATTTTTTTCTTTAGAAAATTAGATGTGTCAAAAAGGAAATAAATTTTGATACATATATCTATAGCTGTGAACAAGAGTGAGACAGAGAAAATGTCATACGGTATGCATATTAAGTGCATTTTTTAATTTTGTTTAAAATTGTGTTATAGAAAAAATTAGTTATTTTTCACACACACACACACACACACACACACACACACACACACACACACACACACACACACACTAGGTGAGAGAGTTGCTTAAATGTTACACCAGAAAATATAACTTTGGTGTTGTTCCCGGCACCCAGCTAAATTCCCCAAGAAACCTGTGTCAGTGTGGAATCATGTCAACACATAATATAGTTGCATCTCAGGGCCTGTTGTATGGAGACACACACACACACACACACACACACACACACACACACACACACACACACACACACACACACACAGGGGGGAGGGAGGCACTAGTTGCCGGACCTTGAAGCCGCGAACGCGGTGAATTCAAACTAACTTCGCCTTTGTATCTTTTAGACGATAGACCACTTAGTGGCAGAGACACTACAACACACACACACACACACACACACACACACACACACACACACACACACACACACACACACATACACACAAACACATGCGCGCGCGCGCATTGTAGTGTCTCTGAAGAGAGAAAAAACAAACAACTGAAACCAGAGCGATGAGCAGAGCGCTCCTGCAGTCAAAGGGACTGAAGCGTAATTATCTCCCTTGTAATTATCTCTCTGGAGAGATTGAGAATCGATTGTTGTTGTTTTTGTGTGTGTTTTTTCTTCAAGTTATGCGGCCCGGTCAGCCATGATTATTATATATGCGCGAATATATAGAGAGGGGGAATTCACCAAATACCAAAGGCGTAGAAATGGCAAACGTTAACATCTGAAAAGTGAAATTTATAGGTCTTCATATTTGATCACGTATTGATCATGAATGAAACACACACACATACACACTGACCGGTAAAGCCGAAACACATGCATGAGACCAAAGTTAAGCGAACAACTCTAAAGTGTGGTTCCTTCTTTGGCTTAGTTAACTTTTGTCCAGCTCTGGAACCGTGGTCGCTAGGTTTGTATATATACAACCGGCCATGTGGTTCGTGTCGCGGCCCCCCCGGCCCTCGGCCATCCGGCCCACGGGGCCGCTGCTTGTTTTTGCTTGTTTCTGCTCTGGGTAATCTTTATTACTAACAAATGTCAATCATCTTAGGGGTGGGCTAGTTTAGGCTTTAAGAGAGGAAAAGAAGAGGAGATATGATGACATGCGTTCGATACCGCTTCGGCTCTCCTTTGTGGACACTGTCTTGTGACTTTGTCCATCGGCACTTAAGCGCTGAAACATTAAAATGGCTCTCCGGCATCGCTGCCCATCTTAACTTGATGTAGGAGTCATTCTGGTGGTGATAGCCGGGTGTAGCGACTTTTATAGGTATATAATCTCCCTCTCCCCCCACCTCCATACCCCCTTCCCCCCGCCCCTAATAAGCCTTATCAGTTGTTTCTGTGGACGTTAAGCACCATGTTTACTTACTTGCAAAATACACGCGGGGAATTTCGGTTAATAGTCTCATGTCCGAAGGACTTTTGCAGAGGCTGCATCATGATAGAATTTCAGTGATTGACTCCGGAGAAATCTCAAGGCGGACGAAAAGCCCAGCACCTCAGTAACGATTACCGGCCTACCCATTGTCTGGTGACCGTATATACTCGACTGCCGTGCTGAAAATTATTAACTTCGGATTTCGAGAGCGAGTACCAATCTTCTTCACCCTCCACCGACTTTCCGTTCCTTTCTTTTCTTGTGTGTGTGTGTGTGTGTGTGTGTGTGTGTGTGTGTGTGTGTGTGTTCCCCCCCCCCCCCCTTTTTTTTAACGCATTATTCAGTGCAATATCTTTATTCAATGTCATGGGTCAGAAACTTGTGCGTACATTTCGTTTGCCTGAAAACCCTAAACTGAAACGGCATATGGAGTAAGGGAGGTAGCAAGGGTTAAACCTGGACACTATGTACTGTTTTGTTGCCTCCCTTACTACAAAACGTATAATCCACATAAATTCCTTGCGTAGCAACTAAAACTTTATTTGTGGTGTGTTTATGGATAAATATTTATTTAAAATATTGGTTATACCTATATAATATTGCGAAGAAGAGCGACTTGATTAAAATTAACCCAAAGTTTGTATTTAGTCCACTTACTTTCCATTCCATATTTTTACTTTTAAAAGCGAAACATATATTACCGTCTACAAACACGAGGCTAGTGTTCAGGTAAATTGATCTGATGCAGCCACTCGAGCTTGAGTAATAATCAGCCATTAAAAACAAAGCAATATTGTGATGAATTGGGACAACTGACTTTTTGGAGTCCTAAATTATTGCTTTTATGCTAAGTCCATTCTTTCTCCACTTTTGGGTCACACTTATTGCAGGTCAGTTTGGCCGGAATGCCAAACACACACTCAGTGAAAAGGTTAAAAAGAACACTTACTTAACAGTACAACACGTACAACATAAAATGGGGGGCGGGGGGGGGGGGAGCTCCTTTTTCAAGCGACAAAACAACACTTGGACAACAAACAGTAAACGGTGAAAATCTGTGGTTGTGGTGTTTTGGTTTGAAATGCCATTCACTCAGTGAGTGGCCCCGGATGTTTTTTCTATTTCATATTGACTTTGCGGAACTTTAAGATTTCTACCCTTATCAGTCCTTGGGAATGTGCCATTTTGTGTTGTGTACGATTTCCCAGAAAAACGGGTGATTTACCGAATCGGGACTGGTGCGGGCATGAAATGTGCGTTCGATAAATTTAACACAGCCGTACAATTAGACTGAAAAGCCCTGCGTCCTAAGTCCAAATGGCTTTTCAAACAGCAGGTGCAACCCCAAAATGAACAACAATGGAAGTGAAATGAGGATGTAACTTAGGGCACTAAAATAGGAAATGACCTGAATTGGAAAGATTGTAATTCAAACTGACACAGTAATATTTTCAGCGGGCAATTGCAATTGTGTGGTGGTCAACTTGGCCTGTGATTTGGAACAAGTGCTTGCTTGACTGCGGAAGTGCCACACTCAAATCAGTCGCGACACGCTCGACAACAAAAGTAGCGAACCGGGACACAACAGGATGGAAGTTTGAAGCTGCCTTTCCCGTTCTCTCAGCAGCTAGGACAGTCTTGTCGCCGGTGGCTCCATATTGGAATAGAATGTCGACTATACTGTCGTTTGTTGTGCTCGCGACGGTCTTTTTAGTGGTTCCTTCTCTAGGTAAGTTTCGCTTCGTTGACCGAGCGTTTGTGTCCAGTAGTTTGTTGGCAAGGCAGATTATGTAAGCGGTTTTAAATTCGTGGTGTCACCAGACCCACTTTTGTTTAGAAATCGCGGACAAGCCAAAGATGTAAATTATGCAGTGATGTTTGAATGGAACATTGTTCACCCTGTATGCTCACTGACAGTGCGACTTAATGAGCATGACGTACTCTAAATCGGTCTAAATTTAGTTTCCGTTCCAATCCTTGCATGGGACATTCGTCAAGAAATGAAGAAGGAATAGCCGTTATAAATTTATATTCTGCTGACATCACTGCCACCGGTTCACTTTAAACAGATGGAGTGTTAAGAACTACCTTGTCTTTTGAAAGTAGTTCTTTTGTGAGGAATGGGTTTTCATTAGTGGTGTTGAAAGGGCAAGAGGTCATTTCCCCTTTATTATGTGCACCAGATGATTAGTATAAATTATATCAATATATATGGGACAGTAACTATGATCATTCTTCATTCTCATGCTTAGTTCAACACAGGGTCCACTGTCATTAATGAGAGCTCACTGTAGGAATCATGTGCTGATAAAACCAAGCAGGTGAACTTCTGCTGAAAAACTACCACTGCACTAGGTTTTCTAACATTTCACTTGGACTGTTTCAGGTGTTCAGTTTTAGTTTAAACCTAACTGCTGTAAAAACTTTATATATGAAATATTTCTGTGCAGTTCAGTTTACACACTGACCTTTTGATATTTTGTATCATAAGACAATGACAAATATACAAGATTAATAATTTAATATTTGTGCAAAGTGCAAACCTATAAACAATATTTTTCCCAAAAATTATTGAGTTTGTATAGTCACAAAGTGCAAACCTATAAACAATATTTTCCCCAAAAAATTATTGAGCTCACAGTGCTCAGTGCTGTATAGCTTTACACGTAAACTACACCTATATTGAAAGACTGTAAAAACAGAATGACTGTAACTATAACATACAAATCATAGGAAGCTAAACAGCAAGACCTATACACACACACACACACACACACACACACACACACACACACACACACACACACAGTTGGCTGAAATAAAGTTAAGAACATGGTTGGGGGGTGGAGGGGGTAGGTAGAGAATTTGCGAGCACTGTAGCAATAACTTTAGTAGCTTTTAAACAGATGGGTATTCAAAGTGGTTTTAAATATAATGGCTGACTGAATGAGTGAATCAGTGAATGTGTCTAATCTCTAATTTTATCATAGTTTCACATTTCATGATTCAGATGAAACTAGTTCCATACAAATTACAATTATAAATCTAAAATGCAAGATAAATACCATATGTTTTGATGTGTTGTATTTGTACAGCCTTACTTCTTTTCGTAATTTACTTATTGTTCCACAGAACTGTCAAAAGTGTAATGAAGTAAAAACTGCCAAAGGCTCTTGTTTTGGGGCTTTAGTTAAACTGTGAATTGCCTCCCCTGTTCCTAGCCCAGCTTCAAGTAGTGAGGGATTGCAGCATATCTAAATATAGGCTGTAAAGGCTGATGCCACCTAAACATTTGTAGATTTCCTCTCTTGTCTGATTTGGCTGTGAGCCAAAGTTTATACTAGTTACAGTTACAGTGTTTGGATAACTGGTATGTGAGATAATAATATAAAATGTGGTCATGACCATGATGATGCAATTTTATTTTTTTTAAATAGGGAGAGGGGGGCTGGAAAAAGAGGAATTAATTATTATATATATTAATAGAGAACACAATTTTTAATATTTGCAAACAATTTTGGACAAAGCTTTGTAATAATCTGTATAGTGTTGTAGCCTATCCTTACAAATTTGCACTGTTGCAACATGTTCTGTTGTTAGTCAAATGACCAGAGGAATTTAACACTATGACAGTATAAAACTATAATAATGCTCATTACTGATTAGCAGATTAATCATAGATTCATAGTTCAGGAGCTGTGTGAGAGTGAAGGTGGCCGTCCTGGGCTGTCTGTCCTAAGGAGCCTTCTGGTTTCCGTGGACATAAAGCTATATTGAACCATGTAAAGCATTGGTCTCAGCTTGTCACTAATATGTCAACCGACATCCGAGGACATTAAGCATCACCTGAAGGAAGTAACAGATTAATGCACATTTGCAATAACTTTTGCTACCTGCTAGGTGTTATGATACTGTTATATATTTTAAATCATATATCACATTTTTTGACAGAGGAGAATATAATTGAAGTTGTCCAGAGAGAGACAGAGCATCAGCATGTTAATTGTTATATATATATATATATAAATTATCATAACATGAACTACATGCTTAGTTTTTTTCTTTTCTTTTCATTTCTTTTTAATGCAAGTTTGCAACATAATTGTAATATAATAAATATACCACACAGTAGATTTAGCACAATATATTAATTATTATAAAACAATATTAATTATACAGCTTACAAGTCACAAGAGCAACATGTACTAAAGGCCTCTGATTCTGAGTATGAACAGCAAGCTTAGTTCTTATTTTGCAATTTTATATATATATATATATATATATATATATATATATTTATGTATTATTAATTATATGATGGGTAACACATATGATATATATATACAGAGAGAGAGAGAGAGCTGAAGCCAGAAGGCGATGTTAATCATTAATGCTACAGATTTTTTAACTGTTGCAACTTACAAATGTACCATGACATGTCAGTTGTCATGCACAAGGGTCAAGCGCGGCACCACCTTGAGAAAAGCCTTGTGTTGTTTGTTTCAGGTGCCATTGAAGACAAAGTCACCTACTATGAAGTGCTGCATGTGCGAGATGTTCACACGCGAACCCGACGTAGCCTTGACTCCGGGAACACCCCTCGTGCTGGACATGAGATGACCATCACCTTCTTCAACATGTGAGTCAACTGTTTCCTAGGTTTTGACTCAACCATTGACCTTAGCCACAGCACCAGCTGGAATTTAGTGTTTTGTAACTGGACAGTGCATTTTGGGGTTTTGTCAGCTTGTGCGTGGGCAGTATTGATCATATTTGAAGTTTAAGGGGGTCCAAGTTGGGTTTACTTTAACAGCAACAGTGTAAGTTTTATTGCGGAAGTCCCAGAGGGTCACATTAACTGTAACAGTAACAATGTAAGCTTGGTTGCTGAAGTCCCAGAGGGTCACTTTAACTGTGACAGTGTAAGCTTGATTGCTGAAGTCCCAGAGGGTCAGTTTAACTGTAACACTAACAGTGTAAGCTTGGTTGCTGAAGTCCCAGAGGGTCACTTTAACTGTGACAGTGTAAGCTTGATTGCTGAAGTCCCAGAGGGTCACTTTAACTGTAACACTAACAGTGTAAGCTTGATTGCTGAAGTCCCAGAGGGTCACTTTAACTGTAACACTAACAGTGTAAGCTTGATTGCTGAAGTCCCAGAGGGTCACTTTAACTGTAACACTAACAGTGTAAGCTTGATTGCTGAAGTCCCAGAGGGTCACTGTAACTTAACTAACAGTGTAAGCTTGGTTGCTGAAGTCCCAGAGGGTCACTTTAACTGTTAACACTAACAGTGTAAGCTTGTTGCTGAAGTCCCAGAGGGTCACTGTTTAAATGTAACAGTAACAATGGTAACAGTGTAAGCTTGATTGCTGAAGTCCCAGAGGGTCACTTTAACTGTAACACTAACAGTGTAAGCTTGATTGCTGAAGTCCCAGAGGGTCACTTTAACTGTAACACTAACAGTGTAAGCTTGATTGCTGAAGTCCCAGAGGGTCACTTTAACTGTAACACTAACAGTGTAAGCTTGTTGCTGAAGTCCCAGAGGGTCACTTTAACTGTAACACTAACAGTGTAAGCTTGGTTGCTGAAGTCCCAGAGGGTCACTTTAACTGTAACAGTGTAAGCTTGCTTGTTGAAGTCCAAGAGGGTCACTTTAACTGTAACAGTGTAAGCTTGCTTGTTGAAGTCCAAGAGGGTCACTTTAACTGTAACAGTGTAAGCTTGCTTGTTGAAGTCCAAGAGGGTGATCAGTATTATTATAATACCATTACTAGGCATTAGGCAGTACCGATGGTAGTAAATAATATGAGTCAGAAGTGTAATGCACTCGGCTACAGTTTAGAGTGTCAGATACTCTGTTTATGCATAATGTGTAACAGTATGGTCTGATGTGGGTGTGACTGTGTGATATTATATGTCATTCATGTATAATAATCTGATTATTATGCAAATTACAGTGTGTGTGCGCATGTTTTTGTTTTTTTGTTTTTTCTCTCTTCTCAGTGAGTCAGTATTTAGTTTTGGACTGAATTATGTGACACGCATCTTTTCACTGTTTAGTTTACATGTTCAGCACAAATTATGCATTATGAATTCACATTTATATAAATATTATATAAAATATATATATATATATATATATATATATATATATATATATATATATATTATAAATATATGTGCACTTCGGATTGAAAACGTTCTGATTATGGCCGAAATTTTATAGATGCAATAAATGGCAATTTTGAAGAACACCTTTATTCATCATTTATACTTTTAACTATATTTAACAATTTAATTATTTAAAGCTTAAATTAATTAAATTAATTTATACTGATTAATGATTGGTGGATTTTTTTATTTTATTTTCTGTACTCGTATGTACCTGTGTACATACTGTGTCTTTTGTATAATTTGCTGCGTCCACATGTATTATATATTGTCCTGCAGGACGCTACTGTGTCACCTGTATCCACGAAAGGGTCTGTTCACACCGACATTCCGTATTGTTGTCATTGACGGCAACAAGCAATCTGTGGTGAATGACTTCAACCAGGAACAGTTTTTAGTGGGCTCCTGTGAAGGTAAAGCTTGTCTGTGTTGTGCTGTGTTCCAAACAGCAGATTAGGTTCATTGTATTGTTGTGCAAACAACATGCATTAGGTTCATTGCATTTTGTTATGGAAACAACACACATTAGGTTCTCTATTGTCATGGCTTGTCTGTGTTGTGCTGTGTTCCAAACAACAGATTAGATCCATTGTATTGTGCAAAAACATGCATTAGGTTCATTGCATTTTGTTCTGGAACCAACACACATTAGGTTCACAATATTGTTATGGCAACATAACACATTAGGTTCATTGTATTTTGTTATGGAAGCAACATGCATTAGGTTCATTGTACTTTGTTATGGAAAGAAGACACATTAGGTTTACTGTATTTTGTTATGGAAAGAAGACACATTAGGTTCATTGTGTTTTGTTATGGAAACAAGACACATTAGGTTCGTTATACTTTGTTATGAAAACAAGACACGTTATGTTCATCGTATTTTGTTATGGAAACAAGACACATTAGGTTTACTGGATTTTGCTATGGAAACAAGACGTGTTAGGTTCACTGTATTTTGTTATGGAAACAAGACGTGTTAGGTTCACTGTATTTTGTTATGGAAACAAGACGCATTAGATTCACTGTATTTTGTTATGGAAGCAAGACACATTAGGTTCACTGTATGTTGTTATGGAAACAAGACACGTTAGGTTCACTGTATTATGGAAACAAGACACATTAGGTTCACTGTATTTTGTTATGGAAACAAGACATGTTAGGTTCATTGTATTTTGTTATGGAAACAAGACATTAGGTTCACTATATTGTTATGAAAACAAGGCACGTTAGGTTCTTGCTGATGGCAGATTGTGGGGCAAAGCCAAGCATAATTAATGACAGGAGCAGTTTGTGGCCAGTTCTTTATATAACTTGGATTGCTGTGCAGGTGATGATGCCTCGGATGTCCACGGCTACTTTGCTGATGGAATCTTTGAAGGGTCAATCAAATACAAGGGGGTTGTGTACGGAATAGAGGTCAGTACTTCATTGTTTAGTATCCCTTCTTCATCACCTCAACAATCAGTCACAGTCTTTAAGAAAGCACTATTAACATTAGAAGCTTTCTTTCTTCTTTTCTTTGAAACCTTCAGACTATTCTGTGTGGCAACATTGTTACAGTATTACTGTCAGTGTTATAAATTATATGGTAATTAATAATAATAGACGTTTCTATGGCGTATGATCCCTAGCCAACTCTAAGGCACAGTATGCAGAATAAAACATGTATCATTATAAACTTGCATCATCTATTCCAACAAAATGGCTCCAATGAAAGTATGCTAACTGCTATGCTTTTTTATATTTTATAGCTAGAAGTTAATATAATATGTGATGTGTTGATTTATTGTGTCTCACTGCTGTTGGTGTATGAGTACTCTGCACACTAAATATTTTCACTATGATTCAAGTATGATGTATACTTAGTGCAGACAGAGTCATGACAGGTTAATTGACTTACAAATGACCTTGCTGAATGGACCCATGTACTCTTACTGTAGTTGATGAAGCCACTTGAAATGTGATGATATATATTTACATATCAGTTAGGAGGTCTTTGCTGATAAATCGGCAGTACCTGTTTGAGTGTGTATGTGCTGCTTGTAAGGATGCAAAGCGACACTTTGTGGAGAAACAAAAAGGAGAGCATCATGGGAAGATGGTTGTGTATCGAGCCTCAGACATCATATGGGACCAGAACAAGAAAGGAAAAGGGTATACATTGTGTGTGTGTGTGTGTCTGTTTGTGTGTGTGTGTGGCTGTGTGTGTGTGTGGCTGTTTGTGTGTGTGTGCGTGTGTGTGCACCTACATTTATGCATGCATGTGTATATTGTTTCATATCTTTATATATAAAAAATGTACCATACATTATACAAATGCATGTACATTTTTCATTACTTTAATATAACCCCCTGTGTGTGTATATAAAACACTAGTCCACAGAAATGATCTCTGACCCAAGATACAATTTTATGAGGGATATCTTTTCATCTCGTTCTCAGTACCATACTCTTATAAAGCATGCATTTTATGTATTGAAACAACTGTAGTTGTCAGCAAATGTTAATGCATAACTGTCAAAAGAAGAGGGAAAAAGAGAGGGAAAATGGTGTGCTGTTCAGGAATAAAATAATGTGCTGTTCAGGGAATAAAATGGTGTGCTGTTGAGGGAATGATCCGTAAAATACTTCCTCTTGCTGGCAGACGAAATTTACAACAACACATCACAATGATGTGATTCAGTATATATACATGCTTCACACGGGTGTCTTTGGAGGACTGCGCTGTCCACCATGAAAGGAAAAGAGCAAAGACGGCTGGGTATTTCCAGACTTGGCCTCGTTTCCCCACTTTTAATTAAAATGGCGACCGGTTTGCAATGCCGATGATGCCACTGAGATAATTGCTTTTGCAGTGATTTAAAAATTGAAAAAAAATGAGAAAAATCCTCATCACAAAAAACGAAACTGCAGCTTGCCTGATGGGCTTGTGGCTTGGGGTCTTGGCTAGCTGAGGAGCGTTTCTGCCCTTTTGAGGTCACCGGGGGCACGTAGTGCTGCCACCCTGGGGAGGAGTAATGCAATGAATGTTGCTTTGCAAGTTCAGCACCACAAGGTACAAGACTGTCGTACAGAGATAAAGACTATCACCGTATCAGATGGCTGCAGTTGGTACCATTTCTGACCACAAGGCAATGGATTCTGTCAATTTCTTCTTAGGTCTTAAACATATCTGACGTTACATTCAGTCTTGAGACTGACAAGCCTTGAATAATCAAAGCACAAGGGAGTTAATTAGCGCTCAGAAGACGTCACACAAACACAGCAACAAAGACTTGAGTCACCTCCAGTAACTCTCACCTGGCATGCGACTAAATACAATGTACATAACCTCCACCAGTGGTACGTCCTGTAACCTTAAATTCAGACCATGAATAATTCTTTGGGTTTCTTCACAGGCCAGCATTCTGCGGTGCCAGCCACATTGACGATGTTCAGGAGCATTCTCGCTTTGGGATGAAAGCAGAGACAGTAGAAGGTAGGTGTCAGAAGAAAGTGTGTTTGTTGGAGTACGTAAAAGCTACTTTTATAAATAAACTGTGCAAACAGACGCATGTTTGTTGGAGTATGTAAAAGCTACTTTTATAAATAACCGGTGCAAACAGACACATGCTAGAGCATGTGAAAGCTACTTTTATAAATTAAATAACCCATGCAGCCAGACACATGTTTGTTAGAGCATGTAAAGGCTACTTTTATGCAAACATACACATGTTTGTTGGAGCATGTAAAAGCTACTTTTATTAATAACCTGTGCAAACAGACACATGTTTGTTGGAGCATTTAGAGAATGTTAAAGCTACTTCTATGATTGACAGTTTCTTTGATGTGTTGATTTTTATTTTATTTTCCATTTTTTTTATTTTTAGAGGTTATTAGCATGTTAGAGGGGCCCCCAAAGAGGCAAGCTGACCTTAAGATAGAAAGTGGGTCAAGTTTTACATCTGCAGGCTTCACACGCTAGTTGTGTGACTAGTCATGCGACACAAGTACTTCCTTCTTTCCATCCACCGGCTTCACACGCTAGTTGTGTGACTAGTCCTGCGACACAAGTACTTCCTTCTTTCCATCCACTGGCTTCACATGCTAGTTGTGTGACTAGTCATGCGACTCAAGTACTTCCTTCTTTCCATCCACCGGCTTCACATGCTAGTTGTGTGACTAGTCATGCGACACAAGTACTTCCTTCTTTCCATCCACCGGCTTCACATGCTAGTTGTGTGACTAGTCATGCGACACAAGTACTTCCTTCTTTCCATCCACCGGCTTCACATGCTAGTTGTGTGACTAGTCATGCGACACAAGTACTTCCTTCTTTCCATCCACCGGCTTCACACGCTAGTTGTGTGACTAGTCCTGCAACACAGGTACTTCCTTCTTTCCATCCACCGGCTTCATACGCTAGTTGTGTGACTAGTCCTGCAACACAGGTACTTCCTTCTTTCCATCCACCGGCTTCATACACTAGTTGTGTAATTAGTCAACAACACAAGTACTTCCTTCTTTCCATCTGCAGGCTTAGGGAACACGTGTGCAGAGTTGTCTCAGCTTGTTACAATGTTAGGGAACCCTTGTCCACAGCTGTCTAAGCTTGTTAGGGAACACGTGTCCACAGTTGTCTAAGCTTGTTAGGGAACACGTGTCCACAGCTGTCTAAGCTTGTTAGGGAACACGTGTCCACAGTTGTCTCAGCTTGTTACAATGTTAGGGAACCCTTGTCCACAGCTGTCTAAGCTTGTTAGGGAACACATGTCCACAGTTGTCTAAGCTTGTTAGGGAACACGTGTCCACAGCTGTCTAAGCTTGTTAGGGAACACGTGTCCACAGCTGTCTAAGCTTGTTAGGGAACACGTGTCCACAGCTGTCTCAGCTTGTTAGGGAATGTGTGTCCACACTTGTCTAATCTTGTTAGGGAACACATGTCCACAGTTGTCTAAGCTTGTTAGTGAACATGTGTCCACACTCGTCTAAGCTCGCTGCACCATTGTGAACTGATCTGTGGCCAGCTGGGGTGGAACTGGTGTGTGAGCTGGTGTTGACAAGCAGGTTTGTTTTTTGAAGCACAGGCAGAAAATGGTCGACTGACCTTCCCCCATAATCCTTGCGTGCCAGGACAAGTCTGCCGCTGTTTGTTATCTTTGTTTCTTGTCTGGTGACCTGCAGGTTCGGCCTCGCGAGTGAAGCGTGCATCAAAACCGTACGCCTGGAGCACCTGCCGAGTGATCGCGGTGGCCGACTACAAGTTCTATCGCTTCATCGGGGGCAGCAGCATCTACAATACTGCTGCCTACATTGTGAGTCCAGTGTTGTACTGTGAACATCCAAATCCCACATCAGTGGTTTGCTCTTTGAAACGCTTTGTTCTTAATGTTGCATCCTCAGGTTGCGACAAACCATTTTGAGTCCAACGTTGTACTGTGAACATCCAAATCCCACATTAGTGGTTTGCTCTTTCACGGCCTTTGAAATGCTTTGTCCTTGGTGTTGTATTCTCAGGTTGATTTGATGATTCATAATAATAAAAAAAAGCTCTTATTGATTCCAGAGACTGGGAGAGCTTTGTGCATAGAGACCTGTGGTTTTAAGGAACCAAGCTTTCACTCTGATTTGCTTTCAGTCTGCATCTCAGTCTGACTCCCATGCTTCGTTGCAGTGCAGTTCAGTCCTGAGATGGTAGCGTGAAAGAAAGGAGCCTGAAGCTGGCATTTAGAAAGGCCTGGAAGACGTGTGGTTTTGGAGACGCAAAAAAACGTAATGATATCCCAAAACAGGCACCCTCTCCCTCTCCCGCTCCCCAGTGCACCTCCATCATCATCATCTTCATTGTTATCGTCATCATCTTCATCATCAACCATCATCATCTTCATTGTTATCGTCATCATCTTCATCATCAACCATCATCATCTTCATTGTTATCGTCATCATCTTCATCATCAACCATCATCATCTTCATTGTCATCATCATCATCCTGTCATTATCGTCCTCTGATAGGGAAAATCTGTGTTTCCTGGCACCGTGCTCTGACAGCTTGTCTGTATTTTCTGTTTACCAGGGATCTGTGATGGAGCAAGTGGACTCCATCTATCGTGGCACTGTGTTCAACGTTGGCTATGACATCACAGGCATGGGCTTTGAAATAGCTGAGGTGCGTTTGAGAAGTCCCTGGACAGTATTGAAATAGCTGGTGTGTTTGTGAAGTCCCTAGACCACATGGGATTAGAAACAGTGAAAAACTGCATTCATGGGAGATAACCCTTATAAGGACAGGGGCTGATTGTTCCGAAAAGACCCGTTTCCAAACACTGGTCGCAGGAGAAGGATCTTTGGTGAAGGATTTGTGTCGTTTGGAAGAGAGGAGTTTGAGAAAGTGTGGTTGGTCAACAAAAATAAGGGTGTTCTCTTAAGATTTGCCTTTTTGTTTTTGATGCATTGATTATAAATTGATTTAAAAAAAGAAGAAGAAAAAAGAAAAAAGATTGATGTGAACATGGTGTGGGTATTTGGAACCAATGCAAGTTTGAATCCTTGTGGTTTTGAAAATTGAGGTTGTACAGGAAAGGTTTTCTCTGACAATTTACAACAGTAGTGTGTTTTGTGTGTGTTTGAATTATTTTTATATACGCATAGTGAGAAGAAAGCGTGCTTGGTCTGAACAGATGCAGATCAATGTGAATCCAACGACTGGTTACAATGCTGACCAGGCCAGCTGGGAACCACTCAAGCTGTTGCAGGTATGGCTGTCCATCTGTGCTCTGTGTATGTGTGTGTTTGTGTTTGTGAGTCTGTGTCGGTGTATGTATGTGTCTGCATGTGTGTGCGTGTCTGGGTGTGTATGGGTGTGTGCACGTGGGTGTGCGTGCATGTGTTTGTGTATTGGTATTTACATGCATGCATAATGTGTATGTGTGTCTGTGCATATAACACATACATCTTGTTGCGGGACATATATCTCAGAACTCTTAATGGCTGACCAGTGTACTCTGTGTGCTTGATCAAATATATACTTTTGTGCTTTCTTGTTTTCTGTGTGTCTCACCTGTTCACTGATTGCATGCTTCAGATGTTTGGGCGTGGCCTGTGGCTCACTTGTTCACTGATTGCATGTTTCAGATGTTTGGGTATGACCTGTACTTCAAAGACCTGTGTGTGGCTCACCTGTTCACTGATTGCATGTTTTGGATGTTTGGGCGTGACCTGTACGTCAAAGACTTCTGCGTGGCTCACCTGTTTACTGATTGCATGTTTCAGATGTTTGGGCATGACCTGTACTTCAAAGACTTCTGTGTGGCTCACCTGTTTACTGATTGCATGTTTCAGATGTTTGGGCGTGACCTGTACTTCAAAGACTTCTGTGTGGCTCACCTGTTTACTGATTGCTTGTTTCAGATGTTTGGGCGTGACCTGTACTTCAAAGACTTCTGTGTGGCTCACCTGTTTACTGATTGCATGTTTCAGATGTTTGGGCGTGACCTGTACTTCAAAGACTTCTGCGTGGCTCACCTGTTCACCCACCAGCAGTTTTCAGGCAATGTTCTGGGACTGGCCTACATCGCTTCAGCAAACCAGGGGTCTGCTGGCGGCATCTGCTCTCCAAGTACGGTTAAACACTGCTTTTGCTTAGTGACAGTTATCACGTGATGTTAAAATGTTAATAAAGCACCTACGCCTAACGTGAGCCCAAAGCACATGATACAAAACAATAGGGTCAACAAAAGTGTGCAAAATTAAGGTGACACTGAACCCCTACTAGTTATATGAACAAATATACAATATAGCATCTTTTTCATCATTTCCAAGACATGCACACAAAACCATACACACAACTGATTAATTATTAACGATTAATGAGATATTAATATTCTGTCAACTACACTGGATCCTGCTGACAAAGCCTGCATGTGAATCATTGTCTCTTAATGGTGATGTTAGTAAATGACCGTCTTGCTACACAGCTGATTTGTACAGCACCCTGTCCCAGCTGAGCTGTGGGCGTTTGACATCAGTATGCGTTATAAGCCATAGCACTATCACGGATTAACTGCAGTGTTGACATGGTGTTTAGCACTATCACGGATTAACTGCAGTGTTGACATGGTGTTTAGCACTATCACTGATTAACTGCTGGGTGTTGACATGGTGTTTAGCACTATCACTGATTAACTGCTGGGTGTTGACATGGTGTTTAGCACTATCACTGATTAACTGCAGTGTTGACATGGTGTTTAGCGCTATCACTGATTTACTGCAGTGTTGACATGGTGTTTAGCACTATCACTGATTTACTGCAGTGTTGACATGGTGTTTAGCACTGTCACTGATTAACTGCAGTGTTGACATAGTGTTTAGCACTATGATTAACTGCTGGGTGTTGACATGGTGTTTAGCACTATCACTGATTAACTGCTGGGTGTTGACATGGTGTTTAGCACTATGACTGATTAACTGCTGGGTGTTGACATGGTGTTTAGCACTATGTGATTAACTGCTGGGTGTTGACATGGTGTTTAGCACTATCACTGATTAACTGCTGGGTGTTGACATGGTGTTTAGCACTATCACTGATTAACTGCGGGTGTTGACATGGTGTTTAGTGCTATGACTGATTAACTGCTGGGTGTTGACATGGTGTTTAGGACTATGCACTGATTAACTGCTGGGTGTTGACATGGTGTTTAGCGCTATGACTGATTAACTGCAGTGTTGACATGGTGTTTAGCCTATCACTGATTAACTGCTGGGTGTTGACATGGTGTTTAGGCTATGACTGATTAACTGCAGTGTTGACATGGTGTTTAGCACTGTCACTGATTAACTGCTGGGTGTTGACATGGTGTTTAGCACTATGACTGATTAACTG
The DNA here is from genome assembly GCA_018857735.1 of Alviniconcha marisindica. Lineage (NCBI taxonomy): Eukaryota > Metazoa > Mollusca > Gastropoda > Provannidae > Alviniconcha > Alviniconcha marisindica. The sequence continues at coordinate 1,979,137 of JABMCL010001074.1, read as the reverse complement.
CTGAGTGTTGACATTGTGTTTAGCACTATGACTGATTAACTGCTGGGTGTTGACATGGTGTTTAGCACTATGACTGATTAACTGCAGTGTTGACATGGTGTTTAGCACTGACTGATTAACTGCTGGGTGTTGACATGGTGTTTAGCACTATCACTGATTAACTGCTGGGTGTTGACATGGTGTTTAGCGCTATGACTGATTAACTGCAGTGCTGACATGGTGTTTAGCACTATCACTGATTAACTGCTGGGTGTTGACATGGTGTTTAGTGCTATGACTGATTAACTGCTGAGTGTTGACATGGTGTTTAGCACTATGACTGATTAACTGCTGAGTGTTGACATTGTGTTTAGCATATGACTGATTAACTGCTGGGTGTTGACATGGTGTTTAGCACTATGACTGATTAACTGCAGTGTTGACATGGCGTTTAGCGCCATGACTGAATAACTGCTGGGTGTTGACATGGTGTTTAGCACTATGATTAACTGCTGAGTGTTGACATGGCGTTTAGCGCTATGACTGATTAACTGCTGAATATTGACATGGTGTTTAGCGCTATGACTGAATAACTGCTGTGTGTTGACATGGCGTTTAGTGCTATGACTGAATAACTGCTGTGTGTTGACATGGGGTTTAGCACGCAGCATTGATGGCTATGTCACAACGCTCAACACCGGCTGGAGCACAACTCTCAACAGCAACGGTGACACAGTCCTCGCTCAGCAAGCTCAGCTGGTCACCGCTCATGGTGAGTGTGTAGTTGTTGATACAAGACCATCATGAAAACCCAGCAGCAATGGCCTTAAAGCAGGGAAGCCCTTAAAGGGATCAAGGGTTCAGTTACCTGGACATTTGAAGGGCAAGGTGACGGAAAAAGTGTCTTTGGACTTTCACTCCCCACAGCACATTCTGGCTTAGATTCTTAACAACCCCCGTCTGAGCAGCATTCAGGAAACTCAGGGAATTCCCCGATCACATGAGCAGGGATGTAGTTGATGATGTAGAAGCTTGTTGGGCATATGGTCCAGATTTTGTGGCGTTTTGGAGTTCTAAAATTGAAATATGTTGGGGGCGGAATTGTGGAACCGCTGTAACAGTGGATTTGTAGTTGCATTTTGGATGCACAAAAATGCTGCACACATTGATAGGAATAGGTAGCGCTGCTCTTGTAACCGCTGTAGCTGTACCCAGGTATAGCAATGAAAATTTCCTGAAAGATAATATAGGACAAGAATAAAAAATTAAATGAGGACTTGAGATTAACGAAAATAGAGGGGGGGGGGTTACTGCCTGAAGCAGTTGGATTTAAACCCGTAATCACTGCATCACTTCTGTTGTCACTGCCGGAATGGTTTATGTGGATGTGCAGTTATCTCAATCAGGTTTTCCCTCTATTACTTTGAATGGTATTGTCCAAGCATTCCATATACTTGACTGATAATGTGGAGTCTTTAGACTGTGTTTTTTAGGCTGAGTGTGCGTGTGCTGTTTTTTTAACCAAACATACTTTTTCTTTTTGTAACTTTTCAGTTCTTATTGTTATCTTCAGATGCAGAGCGTGCTAAAATTGATGACGATAGAACATACTCGGTTGTGTTCTTAAAAGAATAGATGCTGTATTTGGATGCCATTTTTATTTCTCTTTCTGCAAAAACTAAAATACTTAGAGGCGTATAAAGACTCAATTAAAGATTTACCCATTTAGTCATGAAATTGGCCATATTTGTTTATAGTGAATTTGTTTGTATGACTGATTTATTGTTGTTTTCTTTGTTTTTCATACTGCGCTGCTGCCTACAGAATTGGGTAAGTCTCTGTCTGTCTCTTCTTTGACTCCTTCTCGAAGTCTCTGTCTGTCTCTTCTTTGACTCCTTCTCGAAGTCTCTGTCTGTCTCTTCTTTGACTCCTTCTCGAAGTCTCTGTCTGTCTCTTCTTTGACTCCTTCTCAAAGTCAAAGTCTCTGTCTGTCTCTTCTTTGACTCCTTCTCAAAGTCTCTGTGTCTTCTTTGACTCCTTTTCAAAGTCTCTGTCTGTCTCTTCTTTGACTCTTTCTCAAAGTCTCTGTCTGTCTCTTCTTTGACTCCTTCTCAAAGTCTCTGTCTGTCTCTTCTTTGACTCTTTCTCAAAGTCTCTGTCTGTCTCTTCTTTGACTCCTTCTCAAAGTCTCTGTCTGTCTCTTTTTTGACTCCTTCTCAAAGTCTCAGTCTGTCTCTTCTTTGACTCCTTCTCAAAGTCTCTGTCTGTCTCTTCTTTGACTCCTTCTCAAAGTCTCTGTCTGTCTCTTCTTTGACTCCTTCTCATGCTTCTTCCTTTCTTCCTCCTCCTCCTGTCCTGCTTCCCTGCAAAAGGTAACCCAAGGAATAGGGGGCCTCGTCAGGCATGTAGAGAAAGAGACTGGGAAAAAGCAATTGGGGTGCATTATTTCAGGTCCCTGTCCTCACTGATAGGTCATTGTTGCAGGTCACAGTTGGGGGTGCATTATTGTTCTCCATCCTCACTGATAGGTCGTTGTTGCAGGTCACAATTGGGGTGCATTATTCCTGTTCTCTGTCCTGATAGGTCATTGTTGCAGGTCACAATTGGGGTGCATTATTGTTGTTCTCCATCCTCACCGATAAGTCATTGTTGCAGGTCACAATTGGGGTGCAGAGCATGACCCAGACACCGATTCCTGTTCTCCGTCCTCGCTGTTTGGCAGCGGCAAATACCTCATGTATGCCTATTCCGTCAGTGGTTATGATGGAAATAATAACGTGAGTTGACCTTTGGTCTTTACTTTCTGCATGTATGTACATATCATATACAAATTGATTAGAAGTTTAGAGTTATTGTGGAATTTAATAGTGAAACATGAAGTGTACTTTTTCCCATCCTGTCAATTTTCTTTATTCAAATTCCATTTAATTAGAAATAATTTTAACCCTTTCTGTGCCAAATAATTTTGTACATAGGTACTGTTTTCTGCTGAACATGTCGTGGAAAAGAGGTCTGGGTGACCAGAAAGAGCCATTTTGAGAGGCTTGCTGTATATAAGAAATACAATAAGTTAATTACAGTTTCTGTGGGTGTTTGGGAATCACTTTACAATTTAGGCATTACAGCTGTAGGTATGTGGGAATGACCTGACAGTGTTCTGTAGGTATGTGGGAATCACATGACAGAGTTCTGTAGGTATGTGGGAATCACATGACAGAGTTCTGTAGGTATGTGGGAATCACCTGACAGTGATTGTAGGTATGTGGGAATCACCTGACTGTTTTGTAGGTATGTGGGAATCACCTGACAGTGATTGTAGGTATGTGGAATCCACTTTAAAGTGGGAATCACCTGACATAGTTCTGTAGGTATGTGGGAATCATGACAGTGTACTGTTTTCTCACCTGTCAATTGTAGGTCTGTGGGAATCACCGAAGAGTCATTTATGAGTTCTGTAGTATTAGAATCATAAGTTTTACCGGTTTTGTGGGAATCACCTACAATTTAGGATTGTACATAGGTATGTGGGAATCACCTGACGTGTTCAATGTGGGAAAAAGAGTCTGTGGTGCGAATCAGACATTTCTGAGGATTGGATATAAGAATCATAGTGAATTACAGTGTTCTGTAGGTATGTGGGAATCACCTGACAGTGTTCTGTAGGTATGTGGGAATCACCTGACAGAGTTCTGTAGGTATGTGGGAATCACCTGACAGAGTTCTGTAGGTATGTGGGAATCGTATAAGAAATCACAATCATGACATCATTTAATGTTCTGGAGGTATGTGATCGTTTAATGTTCTGTAGGTATGTGGGGTTCACTTAACTCAGACATTAAATCATTGTGTAGGTATGTGAAATTCACTTAATTGAGACACTAAATCTTTGTGTAGGTGTGTGGTATTCACGTACTTCAAGCATTAAATTGTTGTGCATGTATGCGGGAATCGTTTTACCAAGGCTGTCATACAATGAATGTCCCAAAGCTTGGAGAGGGTCTGGTGCCAGCTGGCATTTACTCAAGCATTAAATTGTTGTGTATGGATGTGGGAATCGTTTTGCCAAGACTGTGATACAGTGTCCCAAGGCAGGGAGAGGGTCTGGTGCCAGTCAGGCTGTCTGCAGGGGATACCTCTGGCGGGGAAATCGGCACAGCACGTAGCAAAGGGATGTTTTCTTGGTATGTGTGGATACAAATATATGTATGTTTTTTGTTTTGTTTTTTCTTCTGCAGCAATTTTCCCCATGCAGTCGCAGGGACATCGGTGTTGTGCTGGCCAGTAAGGGACAGGACTGCTTTAGTGGTCAGTATCGTCCATCATGTGTTGTCTGCCGGACTCACCTAGGCTTCTGTCGGTCCACCTCACTGTGTTGTTTATTCACCTCACTGTGTTGTCTATTCACCTAGCTGTGTTGTCTGTCCACCTCACTGTGTTGTCTGTCTGACTCACCAAGGCTTCTGTCAGTCCACCTCACTGTGTTGTCTATCCACCTCACTGTGTTGTCTGTCCACCTCACTGTGTTGTCTGTCTGACTCACCTAGGCTTCTGTCAGTCCACCTGACTGTGTTGTCTGTCTGACTCACCTAGGCTTCTGTCAGTCCACCTCACTGTGTTGTCTGTCTGACTCACCTAGGCTTCTGTCAGTCTACCTGACTGTGTTGTCTATCCACCTCACTGTGTTGTCTGTCCACCTGACTGTGTTGTCTGTCTGACTCACCTAGGCTTCTGTCAGTCCACCTGACTGTGTTGTCTGTCTGACTCACCTAGGCTTCTGTCAGTCCACCTGACTGTGTTGTCTGTCTGACTCACCTAGGCTTCTGTCAGTCCACCTCACTGTGTTGTCTATCCACCTCACTGTGTTGTCTGTCCACCTCACTGTGTTGTCTGTCTGACTCACCTAGGCTTCTGTCGGTCCACCTGACTGTGTTGTCTGACTCACCTAGGCTTCTGTCAGTCCACCTCACTGTGTTGTCTGTCCACCTCACTGTGTTGTCTGTCCACTTCACTGTGTTGTCAGTCCACCTGACTGTGTTGTCTGTCTGACTCACCTAGGCTTCTGTCAGTCAACCTCACTGTGGCTTACATGCTAGTGCTAATTAATCTCTGATGGCCTGAGGTCGTCAGTGAAATGTGTACTTAAATAACTGCACAGGTGAGCACTTGTGGACTTGCTGGTGGCTCACAGAAAGAAGGGTTGCTCAGCCTGCCTCAAGAGTTACCGGGGCCTGACCAGCCATGGCACTAAACCACGCCTTCTTGATGACACAAATCTCACAGGAGTGTAAGAAGGCACTAAACCACGCCTTCTTGGTGACACAAATCTCACAGGAATGTAAGAAGGCGCTAAACCACGCCTTCTTGGTGACACAAATCTCACAGGAGTGTAAGAAGGCTCTAAACCACGCCTTCTTGGTGACACAAATCTCACATGAATGTAAGAAGGCACTCAACGACACCTTCTTGATGACACAAATATTACACCCTGACACTAATTTTCTTACTCTTGTGCTGGAGTTAAAAGAGATTAAAGAAGGGGATTGGATTAACACACTAAACTTGGGAACAGTTCAGAGTCAATGAAGCCTTGTTTGGGATATAGTTTATGGACTTTGTTTTTGTCCTGTTGACACTGCCAGTAAACTGTGTGTGGTGAAGAGAAACACAGTGCGGGACTGAACAACGAAGCCTTGTTTTGGATATAGTTCACAGATTATATTTTCATCCCATTGACATCACTAAACTGTTTGTGGTAAACAGAAACACCGACGCAGGACCAAACTTGTGGCAACGGACTGATTGAACTTGAGGAGCAGTGCGACGCTGGCTACCTGGGCACGTTTAACCTTGACCCCTGCTGCAGTGCTACGTGTATGCTGCGCGGCTCTGCAACCTGCAGGTAGGGTCATCGTTGTTGACCGCACATGCCCAGTCCTGCTTACATCCTGGGTTGTTGGTTTTACTTCTTTAGTTGTTGAACTTATATATGGAGTCCTTCACCGTATATCTGAAGTCCTTGACCTTGCATCTCCAGTCCTGACCTCACATATTTCTGTCATTGACCTTACATCTTTAGTCTGACCTCACAGTCATTGACCTTACATCTTTAGTGATCGACCTTGTATCCTGAATTGTTGACTGTATATCTTGAGTCCTGACATTGTGTCTTTGTTCATTGACCTTGTACTTCTTTTGTCATTGGTCTTTTGTCTTTGTCCATCAGCGTTGTCTTTGGTTGGTGACCTCATGCTTTTAGTTGCTGACCTTACATCTTTGTATACATATTTTGTCATTACAACTTAAGTCATTTACTTTGCATTTTTAGGAACAGGAGTTGACCTTAAGTCTTCTGTCATTGACTTTACGACTTGAAGTTGTTGACCGCACATTTTCATTGACCTCACATCTTTAGTCCTTGACCTTATGTCTTCAGTAGTTGACTTTATGCCTTTTGTCATTGATCACACATCTTGAGCTGTTGACCTATGTCTTTAGCAGTTGATCTTAAGTCTTAAATCATTGACCTTATACCCTTAGGTAAGACATTATGTCTGTTGTTGATGTTATGTATTTTCAGTCATTTGACTTTACATCCTTAGACAATGACGTTTAGTCATGAAACCCTACCCACTACTGTGGGAAGCAATTTGACTACATATCCTCTGTATGTATTGGTTGAAATCCTCTTCCCCACAATTACTTCACTTGAAGAACTCCAAGCCTTGCAACTTTTCAAACCAACATTTTTGTTTACGTTTTAGCTTGTCTGGTTCTCAGGGTGCAATTTCCAATCCCTGATACTGAATTGCACAATTCATTTTGTGAACTGGAAATTTGAGATTGATCTTTTTTGCTTGCAAAAATCTCAGAAGGAATTCAGCGAAGAGCTATCTCCCTTGAGGTCACGCCATTGTGTTGATCGGAGATGAGGTGTGTAGTGCAGCTGTATGGTTGGATGGACTGCATTGTGTGCTGGTGTTTGTCTCGTCCACAGCCCGGTGAACCACGAGTGCTGTGAGAACTGCAGGTTGGCGCCTGCAGGGAGACAGTGTCTGGGGGACAACGAGGTCTCCTGTGTCAACGCCTCCTTCTGCGAGTATCCTTTGCACACGCAAACCGCAAGCAGCACTCTGAAACCTGACCAAAACATCAAAGTCGGAAAGAATCTTATTTTGATCAGACAGCACAAAAAATGGGCACATTTTCAGTGAAAACACCTTTTTCAAGCAAGAAGCAGCCAGAGCGTTCCCCAAGTCTCCCGCAACTGAAAGCTAAGTGGGTGGGATTTCATTTGGACGCCTAGCATCATTTGTTAGTGTGCTAACCGTCTGTTTCTTACTTGAAAAGGGTGTTTCACTGAAAGTGTGTGCATGTTTTGTATTTTCTAATTAAACTAAGCATTATTTTCCACCTCTTGTGTTTTGACCTTTACACGGTGCGCACGTGAAGACGGAAGGTCTCAGCATCGGAGCACACAGTCAGGACTGCAGAAATGCACTCACTTTGTTCTTCTGCAGACACAGACATACTTCACATCCCCCGTGTTAAAACAGAAACAGACACAGGCATACTTCGCATCCCTATGTTAAAATAGAAACAGACACAGGCATACTTCGCATCCCTATGTTAAAACAGAAACAGACACAGGCATACTTCACATCCGCCATGTTAAAACAGAAACAGACACAGGCATACTTCGCATCCCTATGTTAAAACAGAAACAGACACAGATATACTTCACATCCGCCATGTTAAAACAGAAACAGACACAGATATACTTCACATCCCCCATGTTAAAACAGAAACAGACACAGATATACTTCACATCCCCATGTTAAAACAGAAACAGACTCATGCATACTTCACATCCCCATGTTGAAACAGACAGACATACTTCACATCCCCATGTTAAAACAGAAACAGACACAGGTATACTTCACATCCCCCATGTCAAAACAGACCCAGGCATACTTCACATCCGCCATGTTAAAACAGAAACAGACACAGGCATACTTCACATCCGCCATGTTAAAACAGAAACAGACACAGGCATACTTCACATCCGCCATGTTAAAACAGAAACAGACTCATGCATACTTCACATCCCCCATGTTAAAACAGAAACAGACTCATGCATACTTCACATCCCCCATGTTAAAACAAAAAGCTTTGGCTAACACTCTTTCTCTTACTGTGTTCCACAGTAATGGAATTCTCTCCCTTCTGACATCCTTCACATTCAGTCCTCACATGCCTTCAAAACTGCGTTAAGACTTCCCTCTACAGACAATACCTCAACAGGTGATTCCAAGCTGTCTCTGTGGAAATGGCCTGTTATTATTACAGTTGACTGCTCAGCGTGGGTGTGTCTGAATGTGGATGGCAGTTTAGAAAGCAGAGAAATGCGCGCAGCCAAAAACTGTTTTCTTTGACAAAGCACAGCGGCGTCAGCCTGGCCTGTCCCACGCCGCCCAACAAGGCGCAGGGCTCCTCCTGTCTAGACCTGTGAGTAGCAGGGACTGTGTTAAAGGGGACCAAAAGCAAACGCAAGATGGCGTGAAAACAACACATGCAGTTAGCGAAACATTTAATCTGCAGGTTGCTTTGTGAAATGTTTGATGAAAGTATTTTTCTTTTTCTTTTTCTTTCTTTTACTTCAAGCTTTAGTTCCTCAGGTTTGACTTGCGATGTAGGATACTTTTCACTTTTGCTGTACGTGCTGAACTTGTTGATGACATCACTGGTGCACGCTGCAGGGCAGGAAGTGGTAGCACTCATACTCGTCTTTTTTTGCAACTCTAAAGCTTTTTTTCTTTTTCTTTTTCTAACTGAGTGAAAACCAAGTGACAAACTGTTGTATATCTAGTTTTGGTCCATTCCTTTTGGTAGTGCTCATAATGGGGTTTTTGCCTCTGGTCCCCGTTAAGTGATGTGACAATCTGCAGTGCAATGTACTTTACATGGCTTGATGGCATATGTAGTGTACTTTACATGGCTTGATGGCATATGTAGTGTACTTTACATAGCTTGATGGCATATGTCGTGTACTTACATAGCTTGATGGCATATGTAGTGACTTACTTTGTTGTAGTGTGGTCTGTGATGTGATGTGTCATTGTGTGTGGTGATACTGAGCACTTTGTTGCAGTGTGGTCTGTGATGTGTCATTGTGTGTGGTGTGGCATTGTTGAGTGTGGTCTGGATGTGTCATTGTGTGTGGTGATACTGAGCACTTTGTTGCAGTGTGGTCTGTAATGTGATGTGTCATTGTGTGTGGTGATACTGAGCACTTTGTTGCAGTGTGGTCTGTGATGTGATGTGTCATTGTGTGTGGTGATACTGAGTACTTTGTTGCAGTGTGGTCTGTGATGTGTCATTGTGTGTGGTGATACTGAGCACTTTGTTGCAGTGTGGTCTGTAATGTGATGTGTCATTGTGTGTGTGATACTGAGCACTTTGTTGCAGTGTGGTCTGTAATGTGATGTGTCATTGTGTGTGGTGATACTGAGCACTTTGTTGCAGTGTGGTCTGTGATGTGTCATTGTGTGTGGTGATACTGAGTACTTTGTTGCAGTGTGGTCTGTAATGTGATGTGTCATTGTGTGTGGTGATACTGAGCACTTTGTTGCAGTGTGGTCTGTAATGTGATGTGTCATTGTGTGTGGTGATACTGAGCACTTTGTTGCAGTGTGGTCTGTGATGTGATGTGTCATTGTGTGTGGTGATACTGAGCACTTTGTTGCAGTGTGGTCTGTGATTGATGTGTCATTGTGTGTGGTGATACTGAGCACTTTGTTGCAGTGTGGTCTGTGATGTGTCATTGTGTGTGGTGATACTGAGTACTTTGTTGCAGTGTGGTCTGTAATGTGATGTGTCATTGTGTGTGGTGATACTGAGCACTTTGTTGCAGTGTGGTCTGTGATGTGATGTGTCATTGTGTGTGGTGATACTGAGCACTTTGTTGCAGTGTGGTCTGTGATGTGATGTGTCATTGTGTGTGGTGATACTGAGCACTTTGTTGCAGTGTGGTCTGTGATGTGATGTGTCATTGTGTGTGGTGATACTGAGCACTTTGTTGCAGTGTGGTCTGTAATGTGATGTGTCATTGTGTGTGGTGATACTGAGCACTTTGTTGCAGTGTGGTCTGTAATGTGATGTGTCATTGTGTGTGGTGATACTGAGCACTTTGTTGCAGTGTGGTCTGTGATGTGATGTGTCATTGTGTGTGGTGATACTGAGCACTTTGTTGCAGTGTGGTCTGTGATATGATGTGTCATTGTGTGTGGTGATACTGAGCACTTTGTTGCAGTGTGGTCTGTGATGTGTCATTGTGTGTGGTGATACTGAGTACTTTGTTGCAGTGTGGTCTGTAATGTGATGTGTCATTGTGTGTGGTGATACTGAGCACTTTGTTGCAGTGTGGTCTGTGATGTGATGTGTCATTGTGTGTGGTGATACTGAGCACTTTGTTGCAGTGTGGTCTGTGATGTGATGTGTCATTGTGTGTGGTGATACTGAGCACTTTGTTGCAGTGTGGTCTGTGATGTGATGTGTCATGTGAGGCCATGTGATGTTGCAGGGGTCTGTGTGATGGCAATGGGGTGTGCGACCCATTCTGTGAAGCTCGGGGCAAGGTGTCCTGCACGTGTGATTTAGGTGGGTACAGTGGCAGTGCCGTGTGAACTAACAGGCAGGCAAACTGTTGCCACTTGGTGTCCGTCAGCTGTACAGGTTTTACAAACACCATGCAGAAGACAGAGGTGGGGACAGACTGGCAGGCAGGCACTGCTGCCGGAACACTGATGTGAAACAGCTGTACAGAACTGGTAAACACCATACAGACACTGATGTGAAACAGCTGTACAGAACTGGTAAACACCATACAGACACTGATGTGAAACAGCTGTACAGAACTGGTAAACACCATACAGACACTGATGTGAAACAGCTGTACAGAACTGGTAAACACCATACAGACACTGATGTGAAACAGCTGTACAGAACTGGTAAACACCATACAAACACTGATGTGAAACAGCTGTACAGAACTGGTAAACACCATACAGACACTGATGTGAAACAGCTGTACAGAACTGGTAAACACCATACAGACATTGATGTGAAACAGCTGTACAGAACTGATAAACACCATACAGACACTGATGTGAAACAGCTGTACAGAACTGATAAACACCATACAGACATTGATGTGAAACAGCTGTACAGAACTGATAAACACCATACAGACATTGATGTGAAACAGCTGTACAGAACTGGTAAACACCATACAAACATTGATGTGAAACAGCTGTACAGAATTGGTAAACACAATACAGACAGGAAGGCCAGCCAGCATTGTGACCTAAACACTGATGAGAAACAGCTTGAATGAATTAGTTGCAAACAGACTGACTGACTGACTGACTGACTGACAGGCAGGCAGGTAGGCAGACTGACAGGCAGGCAGGCAGGCAGGCAGGCAGACTGACAGGCAGGTTGTGAAAGCAGTAGTGTAAAACCGCTGGCTGGACAGAACTGCTGACACAGGCAGGCTTGCAGTGCTACTCGTAACAACAGTAAGTAATTGATGCATTTTGAACACACCAAATCCTTTGATACCTGTGTGAGGCTCAAAGCGCTATACATGAAAAATTACAACAATACACAACCTAATTTAATAGTGCATTACATATATCACTCTATCTCTCACTCTCCCCCCGCATCCACACGCACACGTGTACACTCACACACACACACACACACACAAAACACACACATTTTAATTTCTCTGATGAGATAATAAAGTAATCTTGAGTCTTGAATATACAGTCTTGCTTCCCTCTCTCTCTCCCAGTCTATACAGAGAGACGTGATGGCTGTGGTTGTAGGGTACCATCAGAGGAATGGAAAACGAATGTGGCTATCTTAATAATTATCCTTTCTTGGACTGGCAGCCAGTGAAGTGCTTCAAGGAGTGTCTAACATGTTCAAATAATAATGTGCAAGAAACGACAAACAAATTGATTGACGCCATGCTCCAGGTTTGCGTTGGCGAATTACTAGGAGAGAGAGCACTTTTCAGTTGTCGTAAAAAGGAATCAAAACACAGAAGAGGTAAAAACTGAAAATCCTTTTTATTATCATTATTGTTGTTCAGAGAGCATGCAGTGTTTCAGAGGCTGGCAGTGTTGATATGCATCCTTCCCGTTGCAGAGGCGGAGTCATGCCAGAGGTGTTGTCGTGACAACGCCACCTCAGAATGCAGGCCGTATGACGACAACCACCCGCTGCCCAACAGTCGACCTTGTGTGGTGGGGTACTGTCTGAATGTGAGTTGCTCTTAACTGTCCTGTGTCTGTGACTTGACCTTTGTGGTCAGTTCTAGTTTATGTATCACAGCAAGCGGCATATCTCTCTCTCTCTCTCTCTCTCTCTCTCTCTCTCTCTCTCTCTCTCTCTCTCTCTATTTTTCACTCACTCATTCATGCCTGTATGTATATAAATAATGCCTGTAATTTGATATCTACTCATCAGTAGCTTAGCAAGGACTAGTTGTCAGACAGGTTTTTGACTGAACCTAAACTACAATCCTTGTAAAATGAAGTTTTCAAGTTTGAGTTCTCTCTTTCTTTTCTCTCTCTCTCTCTCTCTCTCTCTCTCTCTCTCTCTCTCTCTCTCTCTCTCTCTCTCTCTCTTCCTTCTGTCTGTCTGTCTGTCTGTCTGTCTGTCTGTCTGTCTTCTCTCTCTCTCTCTCTCTCTCTCTCTCTCTCTCTCTCTCTCTCTCTCTCTCTCTCCTCTCTCTCTCTCTCTCTCTTCCTTCTGTCTGTCTGTCTGTCTGTCTCTCTCTCTCTCTCTCTCTCTCTCTCTCTCTCTCTCTCTCTCTCTCTCTCTCTCTCTCTCTCTCTCTTCTTTCTGTCTCCCTCCCTCTCTTTCTCCTCCTTGTGTTTGTCCTTTGTCAGAGTGTGTTTTTGTGTGTGTGAAAGAGAGAGAGAGGGAATGCATGTTACAAAAAGAATTGTCACATTCATGTGACACGCATGAAGTCAGTGCTGGATTTATAATGATTAGTGGAGTATGTAAGTGCAGTGTTAATCAGTTTTATTTCTCTGTCCAGTTTCCATTAGGCCCATTGCACAAATATGAATATGGGCAGCCTGAACAAACCGAATACTTACTACACCTGTTACAACACTGACTACAAACATAGACTGTTTACTACACCTGCTACAACACTGACCACAAACATAGACTGTTTACTACACCTGTTACAACACTGACCACAAACATAGACTGTTTACTACACCGACCACAAACATAGACTGTTTACTACACCTGTTACAACACTGACCACAAACATAGACTGTTTACTACACCTGTTACAACACTGACCACAAACATAGAATACTTACTAGACCTGTTACAACACAGACCACAAACATAGACTGTTTACTACACCTGTTACAACACTGACCACAAACATAGAATACTTACTAGACCTGTTACAACACTGACCACAAACATAGAATACTTACTAGACCTGTTACAACACAGACCACAAACATAGACTGTTTACTAGACCTGTTACAACACTGACCACAAACAACATTGTTGTAATCCAGTGCGTAAGTGTGGCTGGAGCATGATAAGTGTAGTCTGTAGAATTTTTTTTAAAAAGAGGGAAAAACAGGGTGTACCTGTGGTGCAATTTATGTACCTTGTATTTACTCGCATGCCAGGTGAGAGTTAGTTGTAAGCGACTCAGTTCTTTGTTGTTGTACTTGTGTGACGTCTTCCAAGCGCTAATGAACCCCCAGTTACTTGTAAGTGACTCAGTTCTTTGTTGTTAACTTGTGTGACATCTTTCAAGCGCTAATGAACCCCCAGTTACTTGTAAGCGACTCAGTTCTTTGTTGTTGTACTTGTGTGACATCTTTCAAGCGCTAATGAACCCCCAGTTACTTGTAAGCGACTCAGTTCTTTGTTGTTGTACTTGTGTGACGTCTTCCAAGCGCTAATGAACCCCCTTGGGTGCTGACTGTAGACTGCAGAATGTTTGCTGTAGTACTGGACTAGCGAGCGTGACCTGGAGGATTAGCGCACAGTTTCAGGTGTGGGTCGTGCTGGTCTGTTTTCAGGGGGTGTGTCAGAAGAGTGAAAACTCCTTGGTACAACGACTGTTTAACATCTTCGATTCTCTCAGCATCGATGGAATCTGTGAGTGGATCCAGCTTTTTCCATTGTAGAAGTATTGTGCTGTATTTTTTCTCACTCCAAAATAACCTTTTTGTTGAATATAAGGAAGTTTGTCTGTTTACCTGTAGGAATTGTAAAATGACAATTATTCAGATCAGGTAATGAATGAAAGAATTCAGCTAATTGACAAGTTTTGTTTGTAAAAATGATTTTTCATTGCATTTCTCTCTTGTTTGTCAAGACATTATTAAAATGCTTTGTTCATTAAACTTCCCCACCTGCCCTTTCCCCCTATCACCTCCTTCCCAACACACTTCATTACACACACACACACTACATACACATGCACACACACATGTACGCATGCACGCACACACACACATGTATGCATGCACACACACACACACACACACACACACACACACACACACACAACTCGTGCACACACACATGCACATACTCACACACACACGCACATGTACGCACGTATGCATGCATGCATGTACACACACACAATACACACACACACACATGCAGGCATGCCACCCCTGTCTTGAATTTCCCTGCTCTTACCCCCTCATCCTTCCCTACTTTTACCCCCTCTTCCTTCCCTACTCTTACCCCCTCATCCTTCCCTTCTCTTACCCCCTCATCCTTACCCCCTCATCCTTACCCCCTCAACCTTCCCTGCTCTTACCCCGTCATCCTTCCCTACTCTTACCCCCTCATCCTTACCCCCTCAACCTTCCCTGCTCTTACCCCCTCATCCTTCCCTACTCTTACCCCCTCATCCTTACCCCTCAACCTTCCCTGCTCTTACCCCTCATCCTTCCCTCTCTTACCCCCTCATCCTTACCCCTCAACCATCCCTGCTCTTACCGCCTCACCTTCCCTGCTCTTACCCCCTCATCCTTCCCCTAGCTCTTACCCCTCATCCCCCTTACCCCCTCATCCTTCCCTGCTCTTACCCCCTCATCCTTCCCTACTCTTACCCCTCATCCTTACCCCCTCATCCTTACCCCCTCATCCTTACCCCCTCAACCTTACCCCCTCAACCTTCCCTGCTCTTACCCCCACATCCTTCCCCCCTCATCTTTCCCTGCTCTTATCCCTTCATCCTTACCCCCTCATCCTTACCTGTTCTCATCTTCCCCTGTTCTTACCCCAGGGGACCCCACTCTACACCTGCTTTTTCTGCCCCCCCCCCCCCCCCCCCCCCCCCCCCCCCCTCTCACCCATCACCGCCATCAGACACACAATGCCCAGCCCTTCCTTGAGCAACTTCAGTCAGCACAGTTGTATCTACACTTGCTGTATTACAGGTAGTTCACAAAGTTCTTGGGGGGGGGGGGGGGGGGGGGTCTTCCACAGTTTGCTCCTCTGGTCCTCTCTTTGGTCTGATGATCATGATTTGTTTCTTCCTCTTATTTAATGCTGCCTTCGTTACAGTGGAGTTTTTCCGCAAGAACCTTGTGGGCGTGATCATGGTGTTCAGTCTCATTCTGTGGATCCCCATCAGCTGCTGCATCTCCTTCAAGGTGAGCTGATGGCGCTCTTCCCCACCTGTCAACTGGTGCAGCTAGACTGGTTGATCAACTCACTGACTGGTTGACTCACTGATTGATGGATGGGTTGCCTGGGGAGAGCTGTGATGCCAAATGAATGGGAAAGCACTGTCCTGGCAAAATTCTGCAGAAAATACACACACACACACACACAACACACACACACACACACACACACACACACACACACACACATGTATACACACACAGACACACATACTCAAACATATGCACACATACACACACACTCACTTACTAAATCAACTGTTCATTCATTCACTTTAGCACTGATCTCGGCGTTTTCTCAGCGACTACATAAACAGACTTTCAGATTTTGTATGGTGGATGCCTGCTGTGGTGCTTTGCGTTTTCATGCCAGGTTTGGTGGCGTGGTTCAATCTGAAGGGCATTTTCATGCCAGGTTTGGTGGCGTGGTTCAATCTGAAGGGCATTTTCATGCCAGGTTTGGTGACGTGGTTCAATCTGAAGGGCGTTTTGAAAGGTGAAACGAAAACTTGTGTTTGCTTGGTCTTATTGGCATGGACACCGATGTAAATTATCCAAATGTTTGCTTTTTTACTTAAAGCAGCATACAAAAGAAAGCCTGTCAATGCTAACGTGAAAGCATTTCGTGTTTGATGTTAAGAATGTCGTCAGTGTGTTTATTTTTGGCATGACATCTATGAGCATCATGACAATTGCCATAATTTTCAGGACCGCAGACAACGTAGAGGTCTCAAGCGGGAGGTGTTTGTTGATTTACGTGAGGTAAGAAAACTTTGTGGTTTTGATAACGCGAAGTGGAGCCACAGGTTGTTTTGTTGTTGACCTATTAATGTTGATTTCATTTGAGAAATAATTTTTTACAAAAGTAACTCAGTTTGGGTTGGTTGAGCTTTTATGCTTTGTATTAATTATATTTATAGTCATCATGTAATAGAACATTGTCTGATACATCTAAATGTCTATGGTGCAGTCTCATACAGTCTCCTGCTAGCCTGTTTTTTGGTGTGTTTCAGGTTGTTGTTTTTGTTTATTTGTTTTTTGGGTGGGAGACGGGGGAAGTTTAGGCGTGGAGTTCAGAATTTTAAGTTGGGCTGAATCAAAAGTGGTGTAGAGGTTTTATGTTAATCACTTTCAGTTTTGATGTCGACTTTTTGATCAGTGGTTTATTTATTTTTTATTATCATTATTTTTGCTTTTGCAATGGTGCTGAAAAGTTTCAATACTCTGATCATTGATTAACTTGTCAGTTGTTTCCATGCACACAAGTTGTTTTTGTCAACTGCCCCGTCTCCCAAGTTTGGTTATGGACTGATGAAGACATGCTGCAAGTCTGTGTTGTGATCAGCTTCATCCATCCGACTCCGGTCCTGCTCGGTAATCCTATTAACACGGGCTGTGTGAGTAGACCGGCCAGATTTTGCAGGACAATGTCGATGACCTCCATTGAGCGTCAAACTTTGGTATCAGTTGTGAGTAACTGTCAGGGTCACTGGTGCATCCAGGCAAAGCAGCTGGTTGGTTCTTTGTTTGTTGCTTTGTAAGTTCCAGTACAGTCAAGTGCAAGCTACACTTGACCATGTTCCACACAGGGACATAATCATGGACAAAGTGCTTTCCCAGAATTTGGTCTGCACTTAAGAAAGCAGGCAACTGATGCAGTTCTAGACAGCACAAATGTCAAATGGGCAAATGTTGCCTTTTTGATGAAGAAAGTTTCAGTACGATCTTTCAGACTTTTGCATGCTGATAACCTTGACACAATCAGACCAGATAACCTTGACACAATCAGACCAGATAACCTTGACACAATCAGACCAGATAACCTGGACACAATCAGACCAGATTTTGCAATGTTGATCTGATTTCAGGCTCACAGATTCATTAATAGTGAATGAAAATGATGGGTTGCTCAAAAAGGTCTTACCCACTTGAGTTCAGACTTCCTACTTGTACTGTTGTTAACTGTGTGAACATAGTGCTGAAGTCACTTTAACATGTTGGTGTGGATTGTTTTAATATAGTCAAGAAAGACAGATGCAGAGAACTGCAGCTGTTCTTGCATCCGCATAAAGCTGACATTTGTCAGATGCTTTTTAAGCAGTTTGTGACATTGGCTTATTTTAAGGGAGTGAGAGAGAGAAACAGCGTGTCACAGGTTTGAATGTGAGTCAGCTGAGCAAATGTTCTTTTTCTGTTGTTTAAATTGTATGATAACAGTTGGCCCTTGTGCGTGAAAGTGGTGTTGTCTGCGGCATTCATTGTTTCAGGTCGTTTTGGGCTTTTGCTGAGAGGGTTTAGAAATATTTCATTAGCAGAAAGCCACTGCGTTCCTTTCCTGTAAGTTTTCGTCTAGGCAAACCTTGGCAGGACTTCTCTCTTGACTTGCTGAATGTCAAATGAATGGCCTGTTGAAGTTCATGCATAACCAGCTGTGTGGTTTGCTGTATTGCCGTTGGTGTTAAGACTGACGAGGTAGAAATAAACATGTGGCTTGTGAAGTAGGCAGCGCTGGCGGCATGTGAAAGTTGAAGTGCCAGGAGCTGTGATTTAAAGAAACATTTTATACAGACATTCACCCAGTAGGAAGGATTGCCTGGCACCGACTTGCTGAAAGAGTTCGAGACCGTCTCATGGTTTGTGTTAAGCCATTTATTTAGCTCCGTTCAGTGGAAAAGGGCGATCTGAGTGACCGTTTTGTTTAACATCATTTATTTAGCTCCGTTCAGTGGAAAAGGGCGATCTGAGTGACCGTTTTGTTTAACATCATTTCGTGAAGGCCTTTTGAACTTTGAACTTTACCTGATGATAGACTGAAGCCGGCTTTGCCCAGAGAGTGACGCTAGTGTCACTGACCTTGACCTTATTGTAAGGTCACTTTTGGGAAGCGATTCCAAAGATAGTGACGAAAGTTGTATTTTGTTGATATTCTTTTCTTGCAGGTATGTCTTTGAATGGTTAAGTGATTTACCTGCATCATGATGGCATCCTTCTGACTGAACAAACCCTCAGCAAGAGCTCAGTGAGAACTGTGACAAAAGAAGCGGGCCGGTCTAGGTAGTCTTCAGCCGGGCGTAACCAAAGTCATGGGCTTGGCGCAGCACTTTCCACACTTTCCACAAATGCCCATGGTCGCAGACTATGGTTTGAAGATTGTGTTTGTTGGAAGCAGAAAAAAGCATGATAGATTTGGAAGAGAATTATTGGTGTAAAACCAGGTGTGGTTTTTGCTGTTTGTTTCTCAGTGTCTGCTACTCACCCTTCATCTTGGTTCGGGTGCCTGAGGCTGTTTGTAAAATACTTGGTTCACAGATTTGATTCTTCTTGAATGGTACAGTTGCCAAATGGCCTTTGGCAGCTGGCCCAGAGGCATAAACAGCAGGACATAGCAAGTCAACGTTCTGGAACTGTTCAGCAAAAACCCCAGTGCTGACGCATCAAGTGTTTTGAAATTATTTTTGTCAGAGAAAATGAGGACTGTATGACCACAATTTTCAATAACTACCACCAAATAGAAAGTCTGAATTGATCTGATTTTGGTCTGCAGTATCGTTCATCAGAGACCAACAGCATGAGGAGTATTGCTGCTCAAAGAGAGATGAAAACCAGCAGCAATATGCTGGGCTCAGATCTGGTGAAGAAGCGTCACTTTGTAGTTTGAATAACCGCAGCATTCTGTCGCTCAGCACCGTAAAGACGGAGACCACTGCTGGTGTAGGATGGGCAGTCCTGGGCTGGGTCTTACGTTGTTGGAGAGTGTGGAAACTGAACCCGAGACTTTGGTAGCAGTACGTGTGGTTGAAGATGGCCGAGGCTTGGTCCTGTGAGTGAAAGGTGCACAACGCTTAGCTGTGCTGTCTGTTTGATTTTGGTGTTGACGCAGGCTTTCCATTTCATCCTGTCTTTTCTTTCAGTTCAGTGTTACAAGCATAGACTAGGTACTTATCTTTCTTTGTTTCCTTTTCAATGGAGAACGCCTTGTCGTGTATGCTTATGCCCCTTCGTTGCTAGCCTGTTTTATACAAAGCATGTGTCACAGATGTATACCAAACACAGAATGTAGTCCAGGACGTACACAACAGAACCATGTAGCAAGGCAGTGTTAAAACCCAAACTGCAGCCTCTATGAGTAGGGCCATGCATGCTTTACAGTGGTAGTCTTAATGTTTACTGCTTATTGAGTCGAGTGCTTTGAGAATGTGTCTGGTTTTAATTGCAATAGCATGGTCTGCTTTGTGTTTGTCAGTTTCACTCACCTTTTGCACTGTGCCATTAAGATAGAAACTGCAGTTGATGTCAGATTTACACTGTACCATACAGATAGTAACTTACATAGGTGTTGGATTTACATTGTGTCATAAAGATAGAAACTTAAGTTGGTGTCAGATTTGCACTGTGCCATAAGGATAGTAACGTACATAGGTGTTGGATTCACACTGTGCCATAAGGATAGTAACTTAAGTTGGTGTCAGATTTGCACTGTGCCATAAGGATAGTAACTTGCAGAGGTGTTGGATTCACACTGTGCCATAAGGATAGTAACTTAAGTTGGTGTCACTGTCAGATTTGCACTGTGCCATAAGGATAGTAACTTACATAGGTGTTGGATTTACATTGTGTCATAAAGATAGAAACTTAAGTTGGTGTCAGATTTGCACTGTGCCATAAGGATAGTAACGTACATAGGTGTTGGATTCACACTGTGCCATAAGGATAGTAACTTAAGTTGGTGTCAGATTTGCACTGTGCCATAAGGATAGTAACTTGCAGAGGTGTTGGATTCACACTGTGCCATAAGGATAGTAACTTAAGTTGGTGTCACTGTCAGATTTGCACTGTGCCATAAGGATAGTAACTTACATAGGTGTTGGATTTACATTGTGTCATAAAGATAGAAACTTAAGTTGGTGTCAGATTTGCACTGTGCCATAAGGATAGTAACTTACATAGGTGTTGGATTCACACTGTGCCATAAGGATAGTAACTTAAGTTGGTGTCAGATTTGCACTGTGCCATAAGGATAGTAACTTGCAGAGGTGTTGGATTCACACTGTGCCATAAGGATAGTAACTTAAGTTGGTGTCACTGTCAGATTTGCACTGTGCCATAAGGATAGTAACTTACATAGGTGTTGGATTCACACTGTGCCATAAGGATAGTAACTTAAATTGGTGTCACTGTCAGATTTGCGCTGTGCCATAAGGATAGTAACTTACATAGGTGTTGGATTCACACTGTGCCATAAGGATAGTAACTTAAGTTGGTGTCACTGTCAGATTTGCACTGTGCCAGAAAAGAGAAGAAGCGGAAAATCTTAAACCAGAATGACAGCTGACGTTCTAGAACCAGATCCAAACACATAACAAGCTCAAAGAACACTATTTATTAGGACAAAACACAACATGCACATTTTCAGAGTAATCCCCTTTATCAAACTACAAAACGATATTTAAACAACAGTTATACGGTGAAAAAAAAGAAAAATGAGATGGAGAGCTAAGCCACTTATCTGTTTTGGGCTGAGCGGTGTTGTTTTCCTGTGCAGTGCTTGTTTCTTCCAAGCACTGGACGCGAAAAAAACATAGGACATGAGCGACATTTAGTCTGTTTTCTTCCCCTGCTGTCAGCCATATCAAAGTTAGAAAATGAGAGCTTCCTTTGGTTGATCATAGAGTTCACACCCAAATCTCCCTTCCAAAAGTTCTGCCTGTTAACAATTGCAGCTGTGGCACCACTTTCACAGAACTAGCCAGCAATAAAGGGAAAGCACTTGGTAGTAAAAGTGACGACGTCAGTGACCCAGAGTTGTGGTTGCTGTAGCATGGTTTCAGTGCCTTCAAGGACCAGTTTTCCTGCAATCACTGTTAACTTTCAGTTCACTGTGACTGGTGTCAAATGAGTTGGGTAGAGATGACACGCTACCATATGTCTCCACACTTTCGTTTTTACAGTTCTGACGGACCAGTCAGTGAATAACATCCACTGTAAGAGTAGCAGGTGGCTGGCCCTTGGCTGGCCAAAACTTAGCAGTTTGTTAGGTGGCTAAAGTCATCACTCGTCATTGGCCTTGCAGTGAGTAATTTGTTAGGTGGCTAAGGTCATCACTCATCTGGCCATGCAGTGAGTAGTTTGTTAGGTGGCTAAGGTCATCACTCACCATTGGCCTTGCAGTGAGTAGTTTGTTAGGTGGCTAAGGTCATCACTCACCATTGGCCTTGCAGTGAGTAGTTTGTTAGGTGGCTAAGGTCATCACTCACCATTGGCCTTGCAGTGAGTAGTTTGTTAGGTGGCTAAGGTCATCACTCACCATTGGCCTTGCAGTGAGTAGTTTGTTAGGTGGCTCAGGTCGTTCATCATCATCTGGCCTAGCCAGCCTTTGTGGCTGCTGTCATACTGTTACAGTATTCAGACACCCCTACTGATATCACACGTAAATGTATTACAGCATTTAGACCCCCCTACTGTCATCACATGTAAATGTCTTACAGTATTCAGACCCCCCTACTGATCATCACATGTAAATGTCTTACATTACTCAGACCCCCCTACTGATCATCACATGTAAATGTCTTACAGTATTCAGACTGATCATCACATGTAAATGTCTTACAGTATTCAGACTGATCATCACATGTAAATGTCTTACAGTATTCAGACTGATCATCACATGTACATTTTTCATTCACTTTGTGCTTCATTATCTTCATGGCCTTGGGCACAGGGACTGTTTCACAGCCCAGCATTAATGTTTGAGCAAATCTGACATGTAGTCACACGGGAAATGTCACCTGACCCTAAGTTGTGCTTTCAACCTTTCTATCTGATTATTTGTTCTTATGTTGGATAGGAAATGTGTAGTAGCAAATAATCATGTAGCATAGCATGATTGTTTTAATTATTTGTGCATTGTAGTTACATGTGTAGCATAGCATGATTATATTATTTGTGCATTGTAGTGACACATGTGTAGCATAGCATGATTATTTTAATTATCTGTGCATTTTCAGATAGTGTTTGCACACAGCAGTCGTTTGATAGAAATGAGTTTGTCCTGAGCATGTTTTGTTGAAGGCAGGCTAACACTGACATTTTGACACAAACCCTCGGTATAATTCTCTCATTCTTTGGCTGCAGATCAGAACCCCAAAGTGGTTTTATTCTCAACAGGCTTTATTGTGGGTTTATGTGAAGAGTGAAATATTTTCAGATTTGTGAAGATGGCTTAAACTGGTTGCTGTGCTCCCCCACCCCCTCCCACCCTCCACCCTGCCACCCCCCTCCTCCCTGCCCCCCCCCCCCCCCCCCTCGCCCTCCACTACCACCAGCCTTTGCACATCCCTATCTTTTCTGTTCTGTTTCACGTGCACACAGCCACATGTGTGTGTGTGCATGGGGGGGATGTTGTTCAGTGTTGTTGTGTACTTGTTTTTGTTCATTGCTTTAAAAGTTTAATGAATTACAACAGTTTATTTCCAAAATTGTGAAATCATGCCTAAAGCTTGAAAGAGTTATACTGAGGTAGATGTGTATACTTTGCTTGCTTTGCTTCTGCTGTCTCACCACCGCTTCTTGCTTTGGCTTGCACACAGACCCGGGTGCCTGTCTAGTGGATGCAGTGACAATATGCAGTTTTTGTGGTGTGCACACCCTAATCCACGTTTTAACTGTTTGTGAGGATGCTGTTGTTGAGTGTTTTGTCGCTTCGCTCACAGCGTAGCTGTAGGAGTATGAGGAGAGCGGTGCATGCTTTTCCCCCATTATTTCCCACCCTTCAGTTAGTCACCAGTGTACTACTTCCACTTCAACTGTCCCCTTAGGCCTGCGGGCAGTGTGACTCGCTGACTGAACAGCATCCTGCACATCGTCCGCTTTGATTGGGGCGAATGGCTAGACTTGATTTCTAACACTGCATAACTAATCTGGTTAACTAACGTAACTAATCTGGTTAACTAACGTTTTTATCTGAGTCGGTGTCTGCACATTAGTAGTGTTTGTCATACTGTAGTGGTGCTGTGTTTGAGTAAGTCGGTACAGTGTGGACAGGCTGATGAATCAGGTCGTACTTTCTGCTGCGACCCTTCACCATGAAACTGACTGCGGCAGTCAGGGAACCGTCATTTCACTGCCTGTGTCTGTGTGCGGTCATTTCTGTAATTACTCTTAAACATTGTCAGTAGAGTTTCATTTGTAACCATAGCCACAGTGTCATGTTTCAGTCTGGTTGATCCCTACACAAATAGTGACTTTCAGGACTGCAGTACATCAGGCAGTGACCTCAAAAAGAGATGCATCAGGCAGTTCCAAATCCGTGAGAAAATTGAGACAGTCACAGTCACAGACTGCATATGTTCTGTTTTCCTGATGGAAATTGACAGGATTTACTGAGGATGGTAGGTTCCAAAAACAGAGCACAACAAAAAGAATTCAATAAGCAAGTAAGTAAAGTAAAGGCTAAATGTGGGGGCAGATTACGGGCTGGTGAAGAGTGTCAGAAGCAGCGTTTCCCTTTAGAGAGGGAGCGTCCCTAAAGAGGAGAGGGAAAGGAGGATAATTGCGGCTAGTGAAAGCAGTTACTGTAGCTGGAACTTCTGTGTTCCCGCAGTGACAGGCTCCTTCTCTGTGAACTTTTCAGTCAAATGCAGGGTAGTTAAGGGCATGCCAAAGGCCAGAAATCCACCAATGGGAGTTGGGTTCTGGCATCCAATTACTTGGTGGAAAAAAAATCTTTGCTTTTTAGAAATAAACAACCCGACAAAACCAAAAACCAGACTCACCAGAACCCATCAGATCAAATGATAAAAGCTGGGATTGGTTGAAGGGAGAGCGGGGATGCAGAATTGTGTGTAGCAAGACAGAGTGTTGAACTGTGTCCCTTGTGGGTAGTCAGTCAATGGGATAGCTAGACAGTGTTGAACTGTGTCCCTTGTGGGTAGTCAGTCAATGGGATAGCTTCTGTTCTGAGCCCAGCTGGTGTTTGGATGGAGCTTCAGTGCTGAGCTCAGCTGGTGTTTGGATGGAGCTTCAGTTCTGAGCCCAGCTGGTGTTTGGATGGAGCTTCAGTTCTGAGCCCAGCTGGTGTTTGGATGGAGCTTCAGTTCTGAGCCCAGATGGTGTTTGGATGGAGCTTCAGTTCTGAGCCCAGCTGGTGTTTGGATGGAGCTTCAGTTCTGAGCCCAGCTGGTGTTTGGATGGAGCTTCAGTTCTGAGCCCAGCTGGTGTTTGGATGGAGCTTCAGTTCTGAGCCCAGCTGGTGTTTGGATGGAGCTTCAGTTCTGAGCCCAGCTGGTGTTTGGATGGAGCTTCAGTTCTGAGCCCAGCTGGTGTTTGGATGGAAAAGCCTGTGAACAGAACTGCTGCACTGGATCGCCCTGTGCAGCTCTGCAAACACCACCAGTAGCTGGTGGCCTCGTTTCCTGGCGAAGGACTGCTGCAGTTGTACCTGCTAGTTTGACACTCACAGCCAACATGTTGGATTCTGTTTTTAACTGATTTTGGGACATTAGTCTAGTCAGTTTAGCAAACCTCAGTATTCCAATTTCCCACTGATGCTTTCGTTCATAAACAACAGGTGTATAGGCTACTGTGTGAAGCAACTCTTGTGGCAAGTCATCTGCTTCTGTTCAAATATTATAATGTTAGTCCCAGTTATAGTATTTGGGTCTATGTCCAGGTATATGTATTGACATCTGCCTATCCAGTAAAACCGTGTTGGGAGGTGGGGAGGGGGGCAGGAGGATAGATTCAAAGAACTTTTCCAATTTTGAAATGTGCGCTAGCACTGTCGGAGTCACCAAGAGTTGTTGCACTTGATACGATCCGCTGTTGTTTCTAATGCTGTTCAGACTGAGGTCCTCCTTTTCAGTTTCATCGGTCCCATTGCTCTTTTGACTTGCATGGACTACCATACATGCTGTGACTGGGTCTGTGTGGTGAATGGTCACTGCCAGACTGGCACACAACCCTCAACACTGCACCTTTCTGAGCCCCTGGCAAAGCAGTGTCTTTGACTTTTTTTATCATGAGAACAGCTCCCTTCAGACTCACTCTTTCATTCCAGTTTTAATGACCCAGTTTTAATGACTCTCTCCTTCAAAGTGCCAGCAACCCTTTGAAGGCCATCCTGAAAGTTGCCATTTCTTGTTGTTTTTCACCATCTTTTCAAATGAGTTCGGACTATACAGTTGTTGCATCCACACACACTCTCGTGTGCACAGTTATTCTTCCCAGTCTCGTGTAGTTGAGAGGACATGACTAAAACTTTGATATTGGCTTTTTCACTTCAGTCAGTAAACTTCAGATTGTACTTTTTATGGTGATAATCTCCAGTGAGCTTCGCACTTTACTGCTATTATTTATACCTGGACCTGTTCTCAACATTACACTGACACCAGAAAGGTGTTGGGGGACACTGTACTTGAGTTCAGACTTTGAGTACTGGCGACATATGTAAAAAGAAAGATGAAGCGGAAAATGCTTTTCATAATGTTGGCAAGTGTTTAAGTGCAAGAATCAATGTATGTATGAACTCCGCAAAAATCTTGATAATAATGTTTTGGGGAGATGTGATTGAATTGAGATCTGTAAAGCTTGGCGTGATGATATTCTTCACTACAAGTAACTTTCACACATTTTCAGTGTTATGCGAGAGTGACGGATAATGAGGGTTATGCGAGAGTGACGAAGAATGAGGGTTATGTGTCTAGTTGCCATTTGTGACTGCGAGTCCACGGAGTGTTTTCCCTTCTTGCTATCACATTGTGGTTTCTTTTCAACCTATACTGTCATTAGATATGTTTATTCTGTTAATGATTTGTATTCTAGTACGTGTACATAGTACTTTTCTTGTTCCAAGACTGTGATTAAGTTACAAATAACATGACTTTCTGACATTAAATGGAGTTGGATGAACTATGCCAGGGCATTTACCCTTTTATGTTCGATAGAATTCTTTGCGGAAAATGTAACCTGTCAGCTTACTGGGTTTCATTTCTAGTGTTGCTTAGTGTATTTTTCCTGTTTGTGGTTAATAGTCTTGCTCTTACCATCATCAGCATTATCATTGAGATTACTGTTATAACATATTTGAGTTTTTGGACCCCATGTTGTAATTTTCACCTTATCCTGACCGATGGTCTGACAGTTTGTGTTCAGTGTTGGAGGTTGTTTGACCCTGCCTCTTGGCTTTGGCTTTGTCCGTCCCTTGCTCTATTCTGACACAGACGTTGACCTTTTCAGGACCGGGATTTTTTATATGATGAGGATGGACGCAGAATAGCCCGGCCTCAGGCGCTGGGTGAAGCGGAGTGGATGCCGCCGACTCCACGCAGCAAGGTGCCGCGTCGACTTCCGCCGCTGATGTCGCCACGCAACCAGGAGCTTGTCCAGCACAGGAATCGCATCATGCCCATCGGTGGATCCTCCAGCCTTGACCCCTACTGAGGGGCAGCGGGCAGCGATTGATGGGCGGTTGGCGCCGAGGTGTGGCTGACGTGAGGAGAGAGGGAGGTGGAGGGGAGAGAGAGAAAGAGGTGGCAGCTGCCTACAGTGGCATGCATGGTAATGGGGGAGTCTCATTAATCTGGACAAGATCCCGCAGAAAGCTTGGATCCAGTTATAATTCTACTGCAGCACAATTTCCAGGGTACTGTTTGTCCAGTAATTATTATTCTGGATTTGGAAGCCAGAATCAAGTACAAAGCAGTAACATTAATCAAACTGTTGCACAGCAATGCCAGTGCACTGAATGCTATTGAACACACCGTACGTATCTTTCAGCTAGTTCATTTTCTTCTACACTTTGGAAAATGTGACTGATTCTATCGTTCATAAAGTAAGAGTTGCTATAAATTAATCACAGTCATAACATATCACCATGGACTGTGAGACAGGCAGCCATAGGCTCTGTCTTTTCACTGTTCATTTCTTTGCACAGCTCCTCCCAGTGAAAGACTCAGTGGTCCAGAAATGTTCACTGAGGACCAAGGTTTTTGGATTAATGAGGTGCCGCTGGTCAGAAGAGCACATAATCAATCACAGCTGAAAAGAGCAGTCGAGGATTATTGATCATCATATAAAGTCCAGTTCACCTCTCGGGAAATGCTTGATTTACTGTGAGGAAAAAATTACAGCTGCAACATACTTTTTACACTGTACTTGGCACCACTGAAAAGACTGGTTGCCACGAAGTTATGGTAATTGTTTTTTTGTGTTGTTGTTGTTGTTTTTTTTTTGTTGTTTTTTTTTGGGGGGGAGGTGTAAGAGCATCAGCAAACTTGAAAAGGAAAATAGTGTGAGAGTTCTTGGTGAAGATGATTGCCCCTTTGGACGCTTCAAGACCTGGCCTTCTGGCAGCAGGCTGCGTGCAACAATGGCCAGGCTGCCTGCGCTCACTGGGTGCCCTTTCAACTAGGCCCCGGTGCACCAAACCTGTACTGAATGTGAAAGTAGTTAGACAGGCAAAGTGAGTTGTCCATGAAATGCCGCTCTTCATGCAGACATGAAGAGCCATCCATTGACTGTCGTTATCAAGTTCAGTGAGGATTGCCTGTGTGCAAACCAAATCAGGTGACCTGATGAAAGAGTGGGTGTTGTCAGCAATTAGTCCGTAGCACTACTGAGGAAGATAGTAGCACTACTGGGGAAGATAGTCAGCCTGTAGCACTACTGAGGAAGCTAGTAGCACTACTGAGGAAGATAGTACTACTGAGGAAGATAGTGGATAGTAGCACTACTGATCATGAGGAAGATAGTGCTAGTGGGGAAGATAGTAGCACCACTGAGGAAGATAGTCTGTAACACTACTGGGGAAGATAGCAATACTGAGGAAGATAGTCCATAGCACTACTGGGGAAGATAGTAGCACTATTGAGGAAGATAGTCCATAGCACTACTAGGGAAGATAGTAGCACTATTGAGGAAGATAGTCCATAGCACTACTGGGGAGGAGTGCTGGCTGCTCTTTCGACAGAATGTGCGTGTGCATGTTTTTGCTTGGTAACATCGCTTGGCTAAGACGGAAACTGTTGCTGAAGAGAAGACAACACACAAACAGAATTCTGCAGCATCTTCTCCTGTTTGGACTCTTGTGTCTGTGCATTTTGGTTGGTTGGTTTTATTTAAATTATGGCAGTGGCTGTGGTTTTTGACAACATGGTAGTCGTGCAGGCTTTTGTTACAGTCAGTGATAATCTTCAGCCAGTGTAAATGCAACTTTCCAACTTTTTATGATCTTAACCTCCGATGAGTTTTACTTATTCATACTAGTTGTGTGCTTTTTTTAAGTTTATGATGTTGACTTTATTTCAAGGTCACACTAGTTCCAGCAGGATCCGACTGAAAATGTATTTTTTCATTTGAGCTTTGCGCATCATGCCAGTCTTGGCAGCTTGGCCCATTTCATGGTCGCATTGATCACAGGAAGTTTCAAATAAATGAGTTTTTCTGCTTTTGGTTGTGAGCCAACTTAGCATTCGCCTTTCTGTGAGAGATTTTAGATTTTGTTTGGTAGAAAATCAAAGTGGCTTGTGCGGTCTGTAGTGACCCATTTGCTCATTTGTTCAACAAAGTGCACAGCGCATTTACTAAACCTGACATAATCTAGTTGACGAAACAATTTGGAACATTGTGGCGCTTTACCTACTGGCTGATTAAGCATGTTAGCCACTGTAAGCATAGGTAATCAGAGGGTGAAAGCTTGTCAACTCTGTTAGTCAGGGCTGATTAACATCAGTGATTAGTGTGTGAAAGCCACGTAATGTGCTTGATTAACTGCTTTACTATGATTTGGGAACTTGAAAGGTTGAAGTGCACTTTTCTGATGGGGACTTACTGCAGTGTTTTGGCTTTTTTCTCAGTCAGACAAACGATGCACGCTCCAGCCAGTAATTTGTACATGTGAGACACAAACCTCCAAACCAGTGAGACAAAGGAAGCATGCTCCAGCCAGTAATTTGTACATGTGAGACACAAACCTCCAAACTAGTGAGACAAAGGCCAGTGATTTGTACATGTGAGACACAAACATAACCAGTCAGACAAAGGATGCACGCTCCAGCCAGTAATGTGTACATGTGAGACACAAACCTCACAACCAGTCAGACAAAAGATGCATGCTCCACCCAGTACTTTGTTTTTTTGCTTTTACATGTGAGACACAAACCTCGTAACCAGTCAAAGGATGCATATTCCACCCAATAATTTATACATGTGAGACACGAGCATAACCAGTCAGACAAAGGATGCACGCTCCAGCCAGGAATTTGTACATGTATGTGAGACACAAACATAACCAGTCAGACAAAGGATGCACGCTCCAGCCAGGAATTTGTACATGTATGTGAGACACAAACATAGCCAGTCAGACAAAGGATGCACACTCCATCAAAGGCTTCAAGCTAGTCCATGTTGAGTGTTGACCAGGCACAATACCAGTCAGACAAAGGATGCACTGCTCCAGCCAGGATTTGTACATGTATGTGAGACACAAACATAGCCAGTCAGACAAAGGATGCACGCTCCAGCCAGGAATTTGTACATGTATGTGAGACACAAACATACCAGTCAGACAAAGGATGCACCTCCAGCAGGATTTGTCATGTATGTGGACACAAACATACCGTCGACAAAGGACACCTCCAGCAGGTCTTGTCAGGTAGTGCTGTGATCGGTTATACATACCTGTTTCCAGGCCGTCAGTGCAGGTCTTGTCAGGTAGTGCTGTGATCGTATACATACCTGTTTCCAGGGCCGTCAGTGCAGTGTCTTGTCAGGTAGTGCTGTGATCGTCATACATACCTCTGTTTCCAGGCCCTCCAGTGCAGTGTCTTGTCAGGTAGTGCTGTGATCAGTCATACATACCTTGTTTCCAGGGCCGTCAGTGCAGTGTCTTGTCAGGTAGTGCTGTGATCGGTTATACATACCTGTTTCCAGGGCCGTCAGTGCAGTGTCTTGTCAGGTAGTGCTGTGATCGGTCATACATACCTGTTTCCAGGCCCCTCAGTGCAGTGTCTTGTCAGGTAGTGCTGTGATCAGTCATACATACCTCTGTTTCCAGGCCCCTCAGTGCAGTGTCTTGTCAGGTAGTGCTGTGATCAGTCATACATACCTCTGTTTCCAGGCCCCTCAGTGCAGTGTCTTGTCAGGTAGTGCTGTGATCAGTCATACATACCTCTGTTTCCAGGCCCCTCAGTGCAGTGTCTTGTCAGGTAGTGCTGTGATCAGTCATACATACCTCTGTTTCCAGCCCCTCCCTCAGTGCAGTGTCTTGTCAGGTAGTGCTGTGATCAGTCATACATACCTCTGTTTCCAGGCCCCTCAGTGCAGTGTCTTGTCAGGTAGTGCTGTGATCAGTCATACCTGTTTCCAGCCCCTCAGTGCAGTGTCTTGTCAGGTAGTGCTGTGATCAGTCATACATACCTCTGTTTCCAGGCCCCTCCCTCAGTGCAGTGTGTCTTGTCAGGTAGTGCTGTGATCAGTCATACATACCTCTGTTTCCAGCCCCTCAGTGCAGTGTCTTGTCAGGTAGTGCTGTGATCAGTCATACATACCTCTGTTTCCAGCCCCTCCCTCAGTGCAGTGTCTTGTCAGGTAGTGCTGTGATCAGTCATACATACCTCTGTTTCCAGCCCCTCCCTCAGTGCAGTGTCTTGTCAGGTAGTGCTGTGATCAGTCATACATACCTCTGTTTCCAGGACCCTCCCTCAGTGCAGTGTGTCTTGTCAGGTAGTGCTGTGATCAGTCATACATACCTCTGTTTCCAGGCCCTCAGTGCAGTGTCTTGTCAGGTAGTGCTGTGATCAGTCATACATACCTCTGTTTCCAGTCCCCTCAGTGCAGTTTGTCTTGTCAGGTAGTGCTGTGATCAGTCATACATACCTCTGTTTCCAGCCCCCTCAGTGCAGTGTGTCTTGTCAGGTAGTGCTGTGATCAGTCATACATACCTCTGTTTCCAGGCCCCTCAGTGCAGTGTCTTGTCAGGTAGTGCTGTGATCAGTCATACATACCTCTGTTTCCAGGCCCCTCAGTGCAATTTTGGATTGTCAGGTAGTGCTGTGATCAGTCATACATACCTCTGTTTCCAGCCCCTCCCTCAGTGCAGTGTCTTGTCAGGTAGTGCTGTGATCAGTCATACATACCTCTGTTTCCAGGCCCCTCAGTGCAGTGTCTTGTCAGGTAGTGCTGTGATCGGTCATACATACCTCTGTTTCCAGGCCCCTCAGAGCAGTGTCTTGTCAGGTAGTGCTGTGATCGGTCATACATACCTCTGTTTCCAGGCCCCTCCCTCAGTGCAGTGTCTTGTCAGGTAGTGCTGTGATCAGTCATACATACCTCTGTTTCCAGGCCCCTCAGTGCAGTGTCTTGTCAGGTACAAATGTTCTGGCATTGGTGGACATGAGCCAGGCATTTTCAGGAACTAAGAAATGGCCCCCAAGAGTCATCTGTTTGTGAACAGTGTTTTATTTTGCTGCCAGACCCAAAGGCTTTTGTACCTCTTACATTTCTCTCCTTTTCTGGGTTTCTTTCTTGTGTGCTTGATATAGTTCATAGGATTTTATTTTTAACACCTCCCATTTTGGTTCCTGCCAAACCAGGGAGTGGTTTGCTGATGTTGTTGTTGTTGTTGTTTGGGGTTAGGGAAAGGGTTCTTGGGTTTCATCTTACTGACCATTGTATGATTTTAAATCACTGATATCACCTACAAGACTGGGCTTCATCTTACTGACCATTGTATGATTTAAATCACTGATATCGCCTACAAGACTGGGCATTAAAAACCAATTATTCACTGATGATTTTAGTCACCTTTGCCTGGTGAGCATTTTTCTGTTTGTTTTCTTTTTGATTTTGCAAGGTTTTCTCTTTTGTTGGTCAAAATGCACAAAGGGTGGAAAAGAATGCTTATTTTAATCTGACGGTACAAAACATGCATTGGTCAGTTTAGTCAAATAAGCATTCTTTTGAACTTTTGTGTATTTGGTGTTGTTCCAGAATGCTGCCAGTCAACTTTGTTTAGATTTCATTTCTTCACTCTGTTTCTGTACGTTTTTGTGTGCCTCTTGCATTTGTCTTCTCTTTTTTCACTCTGTTTATATACTTTTCTGTGTGCCTCTTGCATTTTTCATTCTTTTTTCACTCTGTTTATATACTTTTCTGTGGGCCTCTTGCATTTTTCATTCTTTTTTCACTCTGTTTATATACTTTTCTGTGGGCCTCTTGCATTTTTCATTCTTTTTTAACTCTGTTTATATACTTTTCTGTATGCCTCTTGCATTTTTCATTCATTTTTTCACTGTTTTATGGATATTTTTGTGTGCCTCTTGCATTTTGCATTTTGTAATGTGTTCCCAGCCATTGGGATGTCAGATGCTTTCCTCAGCAAAGTGCTACGCACTGGCCTGTAGGCAAGCGCCCGTTGTTCCAACTGAATTCTGACTCTTACAGACTCCGACTTCTCATGCATTGTCCTGCAGGTGAAAGTTGTGAAACTGCAGGAGGGTTGGTTAACTGTGTAACTGCTGGAGGGTTGGTTAGCTGTGTAACTGCTGGCGGGTTGGTTAGCTGTGTAACTGCCGGAGGGTTGGTTAGCTGTGTAACTGCTGGAGGGTTGGTTAGCTGTGTAACTGCTGGAGGGTTGGTTAGCTGTGTAACTGCTGGGGGGTTGGTTAGCTGTGTAACTGCCGGAGGATTGGTTAGTTGTGTAACTGCTGAAGGGTTGGTTAGCTGCGTAACTGCAGGAGGGTTGGTTAGCTGTGTAACTGCAGGAGGGTTGGTTAGCTGGTAACCAGGCTTTGATGTCCTGTCAACAGCATGGGACGGACATTGTAGCAGCAGCTGGTGTCGTGTTTTAGCAGGGAATGGGTTAAACTCCAAAATCACACTGGTTTACTTTGGGTTACTTGCTTAACGCCAAGTTGTCTCCGAAGAGGTACCGGCGGGGACCGACATCCCAGGAGGTGGGGGAAGAGGGAGACTGTACCTATCGCTGCACTGTCACCGCCACAGTGACTCTGCATCAAGATGAACAACGGTGGAAGTGATTTTAATGTTTTATTCACTGTGAGGGGGAAAGTCGAAAAGACGTTAGGAGAGAAAGGAAAGTGGCTGTGTGATTTTCACTGAGGGCCTTTACTTATCAGCCTAATGCCGTACCATTAGGTGAAGCCAGCTCACACCAAAGTCACAGCGATTGCTTCATGCCTATCTCGTTTCTGCCTCAGCCTCTTTCAGATGCCAGCTGATTAATACAGTTAAGGTGTCCTGATTATAGTGAAACATTCAATGAATGAATCTTAGACATCCATTTCCATGTGATACTATGGGTTTTGCCTCAGCATTTCATGCAGGTAAACCCTGTCTTGTCTGTGATACGTTCCAAAGAGTTTGATAACTAATTTATTGACACAAAGTAGTCTCAGATTAGTATATCATCTAATTATTGTTGAACTGTTGATTTTTTGTTTGATTTTTTTAGTTACCAAATAATCTGAAATTGATATATATGTATGTCATGTAAAATTGTTGAACTGTTGATCACCTGAAGTGTTGGTTACCTGCCCTGCCAGGTGCGTGCCTCCTAGGTATTGCAGTTGGGTGTGTTTGTATGTCAGTGTGTGTTGATATTGTCTCCATAGACTTGATATTTAGCCAGTTTGTCATACATGTTGCCTTTCAGTCATGGGGTTGGGGTAGTTAATCATGTAACGCATTTTGAACAAACATTTACCATTACAATGGAAGAAAAAATAACTTCATGTTTGTTCATGAAGGGGCAGATTTTTTTGCTTCTGAGTTCATGCCCTAATTTCAGCCATGGATACAACTCGTAAATCTACATGATGTGAGTTCAATCAAATGGTTTTTATATCTGATCTTGTGTCAAGATTTTCACAAATGGAGTCCAGACTGTTCATTTTATATTTTGTTTGGTATTTTGTGTTCCTGCAGAATGGGTTGGTCATCAGCTGAGCTGAATATGCTTTTGTTTCAGCTCCAGTGGTGTCATTGAGCATAATATCAAACTGCTTTGAGGTTCATAGCCTCAGCTTTTAGGTTGCATTTTTGGACGAGCATAAGAAAGCCCGTACGAGTCTGTAATCACCAGTGCACGCGTTCACTGGACAGAGCCAGCTGTCCCGCTAGGAGCTGGTCATGGCAGAAAGCTTGGGTGGAGTTTTTGTCAGTTGCTGCCAAAGCGACATCTTACAGACTTTGCATGACCGCCACCGCACAGCGGTTTCAGTGACCTGACCTGGCTTCAGGATCGTAGCAACATTGAAAGGAGCAAACTGCAAGTTGCATTTTCTCATTCTTGTCCGTCTTGCATTTTGTACGGTTGCCTGGGGCATGCATTCTGTTGTGAACGAAATGCTTCTTGTGACTGCTGATGCTTAGTTAGGACGCATAGCAGGCTCCTTTCCAATGTGTAGCTAGCTGCGACAGTCTTGGAGTTTTCCCTGAGTCTGCGCTGCAGGGCTGCGTGCACAGCCAGCGTCACCCACCGAGCGTCGCAGTTTCAGCCCATCCATGTCCTTTGTCCTCGTCAGAGGCGCTGATTTAGATGCTCTCGGTGGACTGACAAGGTCACTGTGTTTTTGCAAAAAGTGAAGATGAAATAAGTATTTTCGTTAACAGTTCGGATCTGGTTGAGTTCAGACTGTGTATGGTTAGACGCTCGCTCGTGACAACGCTGCACAGAACTGCTCTTGGTGGTTGCCCTGTTTTGGAGGGAGAAAGCTGGTGTCTGTTATGCAAAACTTGGATGGTGGTGGTGATGTTTTGTTTAGGAGCTGTTTCAGTGAGACCTGGAAATTGTAGATGGTATCCTCTACTGAGATCGACATATTCATACCGATGTTATTGCGTTTTGACCAATTTTTTAAGGTCAAAAGAGTGTTTCAAAAACAATGAGGTATATCTTGATTGTGAGTCAAAAGCATTTGAACTTACATTTACTTTGGTGTACTGCATTTTTGTGTTACTGTTTAAACCAACAGTGTTTTTCACAGAAATGTGCATTTTAATTTGTTTTGAAGCATTTTTTACTTAACAAATGTTTCTTTAGCACTCAATAGACTAGGAAAGCGAAATATACAAAACTGAGTCAAATAAATCATGTATGTATTGTATGTGTATTTGGACCTCTACAAAATGCACACATGCTTGCACATGCATGTTTACTCTCTCTCTCTCTCTTTCTCTTTCTCTTTCTCTCTCTCTCTCTCTCTCTCTCTCTCTCTCTCTCTCTCTCTCTCTCTCTCTCTCTCTCTCTCTCTCTCTCACACACACACACACACACACACACACACACACACACACACACACACACACACACACACACAATGTCAGCTCACACACACAATGTCAGCTGCTTGCATAATGAATTTGCATAAAACTGTGTGCTACAGCTTTTGACGTTTTTCACATGTATTTGATATTCAGCTTTCCTAGTTTTCTTGCAGCTTGATGATTCTCTCCTTTTCGCTTGTGACCCATGTATTTTGGTGAGGGCCAGGCAGGTTGATAAAGTGCCTTACCCCCACTGCCTGCTGTCTCAGGCAAGGTGCAGGTACACTGCACGGCTGTAACTGTAACTGCAGGGCTGTAACTGTAAGTGCAGGGCTGTAACTGTGACTGCAGGGCTGTGATTGTAACTGTAACTGTAACTGCAGGGCTGTAACTGTAACTGCAGGGCTGTAACTGTAACTGCAGGGCTGTCTCTGTAACTGCAGGGCTGTGACTGTAACTGCAGGGCTGTAACTGTAACTGCAGGGCTGTGTCTGTAACTGCAGGGCTGTAACTGTAACTGCAGGGCTGTCTCTGTAACGGCAGGGCTGTGACTGTAACTGTAACTGCAGGGCTGTAACTGTAACTGTAGGGCTGTCTCTGTAACGGTAGGGCTGTGACTGTATCTGCAGACGACAGCCGACGCGGCGAAGAGTTTACTGCATGTACACTCGGATGTTCACGTGCAGGAAAGCAGCTGCTGACTCAAAATCTGCCCTTTAAGTAAACTTTAGTAGAAGAACAAAACAATAACAAGAACAATTGTCACCCCTCTTCACTGTTACACTTTGCTTTAGCTTCTTGATTCAAAGCCATAGGCTGTCATTTTGTGGAGTCATTGCATTGTTATCCATCAAACCAATTTGTGTATGTCCTGTTCAGCGTATAACAGTTCATCATAACTAAAAGGCCTTACACTTAACCATGACTAACTCGTTTTTTTCAGGGGGGTAAATAGTGTTTGTTGAAAGACTTCGAGTTTGGTTTTTACATTAAAATACTACTATTTTTGTACCAGCTGTTCAGTGTTTTATGTGTAAAGTGTGTATGGGTGCATCCCCCCCCCCCCCCCCCTCTCCCTCTCTCTCTCTCTCTGTCTCTCTCTCTGTCTCTGTCTCTCTCTCTCTCTCTCTCTCTCTCTCTCTCTCTCTCTCTCTCTCTCTCTGAAATGTTGTGAGGATATACTGGAATCACATCTGTCTGTTTGTCTGCCTGCGTGCTTGGATTCTGTCCGTGTGCTGTAGCTATTCTGAAAAGCTCCGGTTTGCAGCCAGGCTCGGTACGATGAACGGGTTGCCAGGAAACTGGACTCCGCCCACTCTGATGGACACACGTTTGTCAAATGTGTAAAGAGAGGGGCAGTTATGTAAAGGATTGAATGTGACGCACTCCCCTTTCTGCCAGGAGTTCCGCCTTTCAGTCTAACAGCTCCTTTCCCCGATTCCCCCCCCCCCCCCCCCCCCCCCCCTCCAATCTTCTCAAGCGTAGATTGGCATGTGGCATAAACAGTGCCATAGACTTCTACTGGTGGTCTGATGACGTGTGCTGGTGGTCTGATGATGCTTGTGGTCTGATGACGTGTGTTGATGATCTGATGATGAGTGCTGGGGGTCTGATATTTGTTGCTAGTCTGATGACGTGCTGGTGATCTGATGACGTGTGTTGGTGGTCTGGTGACGTCTGTTTGTGGTCTGATGACGTGTGCTGGTGATATGATGACGTCTGTTTGTGGTCTGATGACGTGTGCTGGTGATTTGATGACGTCTGTTGGTGGTCTGATGACGTGTGCTGGTGACGTCTGTTTGTGGTCTGATGACGGGTGCTGGTGATCTGATGACGTCTGTTGGTGGTCTGATGTCGTGTGCTGGTGGTCTGGTGACATCAGTTGGTGGTCTGATGACGTGTGCTGGCGGTATGATGACGAGTGCTGGTGATCTGATGACGTGTACTTGTGGTCTAATCACGTGTATTTGTGGTCTAATCGCGTGTGCTGGTGGTCTGATGACGTGTGCTGGTGGTCTGGTGTTTCGTGTTGGTGCACTGATAACGTACGCTGATGGTCTGAAGACGTATGCTGGTGGTCTGATGACATGCGCTCACACACACACACAAACGCACGCATGCACACACACACTGCACACACACGCACACTTTTACTTTCCCCACCTTCTGTGACATTCCAACACCTTCAGTCCTCTCCATCACAACCCCCGCCCACCACAACCGACAAAAACAACAGGAACATCGACAGTGACCTCAGGCCCCCAGCTTATTCTCCGTATTGCACGACACTCAGCCCGCCCAGACACCGACCACAAAACCAAGTCTCAACTCCGGCTTTTTCTCCCATGTGTTTTATTATCACATTCAAAACCTATGTCACACACCAGCAAAATAAAGTAGAAGGTGAGGGTAACGGCCATAACTGTATCGGGGTGCACGTGCAGGGGAAGTGTCGCAGTAGCAGCAGTTTCAGTGACGAGCCAGCCATCTGTGTTTTATGCTACTGAGAACTGGGGCAAGGGGAACAAAAGAGCCGTTGTTTTTGTGGTCAGCGTGCAGAATAAATAAATACTTAAAATGCGCGTCGCACTCGTACAGTGTAGTGTGCACAATTCTGAACCGGGGTTTTCTGGAATGACCAAAGAGACGAGTCCACTGAACCCGGAGAGAGGAGGCGAAGGACACAACCAGCAGGTCGTCTACCTCTCCTTCTCTACACAATAATCACGTGCTGAAAACCGTCCGCTTCTCACAGCGTGTCCACACCAACTAATATCAGTACCCAGTTTCTGCTACAGTCATTGTGCGTGTGTGTGTGTGTGTGTTTCCATATAATACCTGATGTAAACTGTTTTTGTAGGACTGTGCTCTACGTGTGTATAAAGTATTGTTATTTAGGTTCATATGTATCGTGTGAGAGCTAAGGGCGTTGATGAGGGAATGAAAAATGTACATTATTGTTATTATTATTTAAGGAGATTTACATATAGTTGCCGGGCAACCTGAGTGGTGATCTTTACGTGACGCTATTTTGCCTCGTGACCGATGGATCGGGAGCGAAATGTGTATCGGTCACGAGCGTGATAACTGTTCGTTAACTGCTGGAGTTAGCTCAGATCTCCTCCATGAACATGATGCAACAATTATTTAATTTCTTATTGATGCAGATGTCGTGCTTTCCATAGTGACATGGTTTCGGTCAGATCATGTCACTTTCTGGCATTATTTGCTCGTTACCGTAATTGATGTCAAGGTTTTTCTTCGAAGAGAACTGACACTGAATTGTCCACGTGCTCAACTCCTCCATTTACCCGGGTAAGCCCGTGGAAAGCCCACTGGCCCGTGACTGTCCACGGCCCCCACCTCTCCTCAGGCATCGTTTGGG
This sequence comes from Alviniconcha marisindica, assembly GCA_018857735.1. Taxonomy (NCBI): domain Eukaryota; kingdom Metazoa; phylum Mollusca; class Gastropoda; family Provannidae; genus Alviniconcha; species Alviniconcha marisindica. The sequence continues at coordinate 1,939,729 of JABMCL010001074.1, read as the reverse complement.
AAATAGTCCACTTTCCTCCTGGGATTTATGCCCCCTCTTCCCTTCCTTACTGTACACTGATCTTGGGGGGGGGGGGGGGGGGGGGAGCGTGATGAACTGGCCTTCTCGGGTGGAGGTAACAGCACTGGCGATGTGCTCTGTGGGTATGAGCAGTCCATGACACATGTCTGGAGTTGTTTAAGGCTATTCTGGACACGTCACGCTTAGAAACCTACATATATTTTCCCCAAACAGACCGAGGAACGTTGACATGCTCATCAGTAAACACCGTCATGAACCAGCGACATTCCTTAGTTCTGTAATCCTGTATTATGCTTGTGTGGCAAAAGTACACAACAGAACAAAATCAAATCGAGTCATATATATAAAGCAAAACAAATAGAACGAAATACAACCGAGCATAAATCAAACACACCAAAATAATGATAGCCTCCACCCCATCAAATATAAATTTAGCAGGCCTAAATGAAATAGAATAAAGAAAATGAGCGGATAAAAAGAGCGAGGAGGAAGAGAGAGAGGGTTCTATGTGAAATCTGTTGGCTACAGAAACGTATTAAAATGGAGGTGATTGGAACGACACAAAAACAATACGTAAGTTGGGTTATACACTGTTAACAAGCCTAGGAAATACAGGCTTAATCTCAGGCAAAAAGAACAGAAATACAAGGCTGGACCGCTACACTAACTGATGCACCTGAACAAGAAGTTATTCCAACACCAGAACAAAGTACACCCGAAGCTGCTCAGCTGATGAAACTAACTATAAACAGAACACGTCTAGGAGTTAGAACAAACGAACAAATGAAAAAACAAGGATACATTTATCAGAAGAAGAAAAAAAGAAAAAAAAGAAAAAATAAATAATTTCCATCAGTCTTTTAACCCCAGCTCAGATGAGGTCACGGTCAGTCGATTCAAACGATGGGAGATAACTCGCAAGAGGACGGCCACGCGTCCCGCATCACAGCGTGGCGTCGTTGGTGTCGGCAATGTCCACGTGATCCACGTCTCTTCCGAAGCGGCCCCCTCCGATTCCGTAGTCACCGTAGTAGCGCTTTCCGAAACGGCCTCCGCCAAGCCCGTAGTCGTAGCTCCAAGCTCCCTGCCGCTTGTTCAATCCCAAAAAGCCCTGCTTCAGGGCGGCAAGTGTTTCCGCCGAGGGAGACGAGGCGGGGCCGGTGCTGAGGGAGTGAGCGCTGCTCATCTTGGAGTCGTCGAGCACGGCCCAGTCGTCGGCTGTGGTGGCGGCGTTGCGCTGTGTGTCCAGGTTCTTCAGTTTGCCGATCAGCTTCACCAGGTGAGACAGGTCACCTTGCACGGAGTCTGAGCGCGCCGCCGGAAGCGCCATCGCCACGCATGCGCAGAAGAGGACCGCTATCAAGGTGACAAGGACGTTCTGTGAGTGCTCCATCTTGTTCAGCTGTGGAGGCGCAGTGACCGCTAAGCTGTCTCGTGTGGCTTTGGGTGGTCGCTTGGTTTAGCCCTGCAACAGAAAGAACACGACATGCATTGTGGCTGCCACACGGAGCGTACAGGGGGATGCTGCCGTTTGGATGTTGACGTCCCGTCAAACGCACTGGCTCATCCATGGACTGACCTACATATATTATAATAATAATAATAAAAGTATTTTTGAAGCGCAAAATCTTGTCTATTCTAAGCGCATACACACGCGCGCGCTCGCACACACACACACACACACACACACACACACACACACACACACACACACACACACAGGCACCCGCACACACAAGCATTCTGACCATACAAAGCTAAATATACACAGCTCAAAACTGGCAGCAAACGCCCGGGAGACTTGGAATGGATGGAGACATCAACAGAAAACATGGCAGGTCTACAATTTTGCACATTTGTAAATTTGTCTGTACATTTGTAGTTTTATAATTGTACTTTGTCATTTTTATTTGTAATCTTATATTTGCGATCTGCTTCTACCCCATGACTTAATTCCTGATATGAAAAGCGAGCTTTTTCAGAAAAACAATAATACCCGAACCGCGAAAGATAAATCCCCAGATATCATCGTCGCTCATAAACAGGAATCATCCTTTTTAATGTCAAAGCCATTTCCCTTAAGGGTTGAATATATATCATCATCGATAGCACATATTTCTGTCTACAGTGCAGAAATAAAGACAATGATTTTATCCAGCTTCTTCCGCTAGAAAAAGAAAAAGACAAAAGACAAAATAATCCCGGATCGCCTTTCAGTCGCAATCAGTCCAAAGTGGCGAGCGGTGGTAGCGAGTTAGGAGAAGTGCAACATCAAAGGCCGGTCCGGAAGTTAGAGTCTTGATGCCTAATAAATCACTCTGCTCAGACAATGCCTGCAAGAAACAAAGGTGGAGCGAGCCGTCCGCGTCCGCATCCGCACGATGAGCGATGCGTTGTGACCGGGTGGGACGCCGTGCCAACTGTTTCCACAAAGCCAGAGGCGAGCCGTGAATCAGACGGCGGTAAGCAAGCTTGACCTTTTCCTGGCCGATCTTTGTAACCAGAGCCGTCAGTGACACCAGTAAGCGGCTGCTTGAGGCTTTCAGCGATCCTTTATCGACATGCTTTCTTTGTTCCTTTGTTTGCTAGCTTGTGGGTGTGTGGGTGTGGGGGGGGGGGGGGGGGGGGGGGGGGTGGAAGGCTGTAGATGCAGTGTAATAATTTGCTCATCGTTTGTGGAGTTGTTACGTGTGGTGGTGGTGACATTGTGGTGCTAAAAATTACAACGAAGGGTTTTCCTTCTTGTTTTATTTGCTGTGTTTAGATTCCTAACACGCGTTGCTAGGGTTGCCGGGACGTTAAAATCCCAGAACTAAGTAACTAAGGAGACCCAACTAGCAAAGAACGAAACAGTGTGGCATTGAGGGAGACGTCTACACGAAACTCATATTTCTGTGCTTTGCCTTGGCACTAAAACCTCTTCTTTTTTCTCTCTCCCCCCCCTCTCCCCCCCCCCCCCCCCCCCCCCTTTTTGTTGTTGTTGTTGTGTGTGTTTTGTTTGTGTTTGTTTTGTTTGTTTGTTGAGTCGATGTGGCAAAGAAAGAAAAAAAAATGTACATATAATTATGTATCACTGCGACAATAAAGATTTATTCATTTGAATCTACAGTTTATCATTCCTAAAGTACCACGTTCTTTGTTGTTTTTTGTTTTTCTTCAACACTATGAGTAAAAAGAAATCTGAAACAAGGATGTCTGCTAGCGTTCTAGAACAAAAGCTAAACACATCGAAAGGTTAGACCGTTTATTTAATAGGACACAACGCAACATGCGAATTTTAGGAGTAAGCCCCTTTATCAAGCGACAGAACATGATGAAGTGATGCTTAATGTCCTCAGATGTCGGCTGACATATTAGGGACAAGCTGTGAGCAATGCCGAAGCATGGTTCAATAAATCTTTACGTCCACGGAAGCCAGAAGGCTCGTTAGGACGGACAGCCCAGGACGGCCACCTCGACTCTCACACAGCTCCTGAACTATGACGCGTCAGAACAACACTTAAAACAGCAGTTCTGTCCCCCGAAGATTGGCACGTTGCGTTGTGTCATATAACACAAGCGTTCTTGTTAACCTTTCATGTGTTTAGATGTAGGCAGTGTTACTGTTACAGTGTTAGGTACATTGCGTTGTGTCATATTACACAAGCGTTCTTGTTAACCTTTCGTGTGTTTAGATGTTGGCAGTGTTACTGTTACGGTGTTAGGCATGTTGCGTTGTGTCATATTACACAAGCGTTCTTGTTAACCTGTCATGTGTTTAGATGTTGGCAGTGTTACTGTTACGGTGTTAGGTCCATGTCTTCACTGTCGCCTGCTTCACTTCCGGTGACGTTGACGACGTTTTGGCCGAGGGGCCCCAGTAGGCTACTGACGAAGAAGCACGCGAAAGACCCCGATCATCCTGCCAAAAATGCAGGTGACAGGTTACAACTAAACACATATGCACCCTACACGTGTGGCTTCGAATTTTGAAAAATGGTGAATGGTTGTATGGTGTACACAGAACATGCGCCGAGATGGTAGCAGTTTCACGTGGCACCAGCCATGCAACAACCAAACAGCGCTGTAAGTGGTCTATATCACTTCGGTGGATATCCAAAATCGGGCTATGTAAAGCTGCAGTCACTCATTCACAGTCGCTCAGTGAGTCAGCTGGGAAGCAGAAAACAGCGCTATATAAAACCGATCAATCGTCAGCAATCATGAAGTGCAGGGATTAGGCAAGGGTGGAGGGGAGGACGCCTACGTCTTGGAGGATGCCGGAAACCCGTACAGGCATCGATCTGATGATTGTGGACCCGCCCCGAACTATGCAGGTCTTCAGTTCACTTTGTGATGTCCAAATAATGCATTCAGCGTGTCGACATTCAATGAAAGATCCGTGAAATGAAGAAAGGGACGATGAGAGACAGACAGACAGACAGACAGACAGAGAGAGTGAGCGAGAGAGACAGACAGAGAGAGACAGAGAGACACACAGAGAGAGGCAGGCAAGCAGACAGAGTTCTTGGATGTTAAAGTCCTGTCAGCCAGTCAGGGTCACTCCATGAGAGAGAGTTGGGGGGGGGGGAGAGAGTTGGGGGAGAGAGGAGGGAGGGGAGAGAGTTGGGGGGGGAGAGAGTTGGGGGAGAGAGAGAGGTTGGGGGGGGAGAGAGTTGGGGGGAGAGGAGTTGGGGGGGGGGAGAGAGATTGGGGGGGGAGAGAGTTGGGGGGAGGGAGAGTGGGGAGGGAGAGAGAGTTGGGGGGGGGGAGAGAGAGTTGGGGGGGAGAGAGAGTTGGGGGGGGGAGAGTCTATGGTGACCAAAAGCTGTGGACTGGCGAGTATCACAGTGGGTATAGAGATATGGAGGGGGCGGGGGGAGTGGGGGGAGAGACTATGGGTGCACAAAGCTGTGTGACTGGCGTATCACAGTGAAGGGATGGAGGGGTGGGGGGGGGAGAGATCTATGGTGACCACAAAGCTGTGTGACTGGCGTTATCACAGTGATATAGAGATATGGAGGGTGGGGGGGGGGGGGAGAATCTATGGTGACCACAAAACTGTGTGACTGGCGTTATCACAGTGATATAGAGATATGGAGGGGGCGGGGGGGGGGGGGGGAGAATCTATGGTGACCACAAAGCTGTGTGACTGGTGTTATCACAGTGATATAGAGATATGGAGGGGGGGGGGGGGGGGGGGGTTACAGCCCTGCTAATGACCAGCTGACTAATGGTGTTTGTGTTGCCCGTGCCGGACTTGGACCTGTCAGTGGCGTGGTGACGTGACGCTTCATCACCCCGACAGGTGGGGAATGCCTCACTTCAGCCACCTCCCGCCCCTCCACTTAGTCAGCCACCGTAACACACACTAAAGCAGACGGGGAAAAAAAAAGACAACAACAAAAAAAGGAAGAAGAAGAGAAAAGCTAATGCCCTCCACCTCACTCGAATGCGAGCAAACAAGCAGCAACAACAAAAATGTAACCACACACACACACACACACACACGCAGATGATGGTGGCTTGTGGACAACAAAATAAGTCTCCTTGTTTAACAGTGCTCTAACTCGGCAGGAAGTCTCCGTCTTTCGACACGTCCTAAGGACGACCAGCTTTGGTGCCGGTTGTGTCAGGATCGGACCGCTGTCTCTCCGACGTGCTAGTACGTGGGCCTAGACGCGAGCTAGAGAAACAACAAATTGATGGACTGGCCACGCGGACGTGCTGGTACGTAGATTCATTCTTATCCTCACACTTTTTGGCGGGGGAGAGGGGTGATGGGGGTGGGGGGGAGACTAGAGAGAGACTTAATGTAAGGAAAAACAAACTAACGTTTTCGTGTTTCACAAAGGGTTGGCCAGACGCATCCTGATTGTAAGAAGAATAAGAACAGGCTACATCAGCACCCAGCCAGATACGGCTGAACCTAACTTTCCAACCAACAGCAGTGCCCCTCAAATTTTCAGCCACTGGCCGCAGTACCACTGTGTGGACACAAAAACACCGCGGCTGTTGTAGCTGTGTCAGGGTTCCAGGCGAGATCAAAAGATCAAGAGATCTTAGAGGAGGGAGGTGGAGCTGGACCCTCAACTTAGCCCAGAAGAGATCATGAGTAGGGAGGTTGGAGCTGGGCTAAGAAAGCTGGACTTCCTTTGCTTGAGTTGTCCAAGTTGTTTGTCAACAACAGTGCAACGGACACTATCTTTGTGACTCTGCCCAAGCACAGCAGTTGAAACAGCAATTGCGCAGTGCACAAGTCGCTGGGCAATGGCGAGGGGACACCGCCTTAACACTTCCATTGTTCCGGCGGCGGTCCACGGTCTCTCCGGTCTTTTTCGGGCGGTTTCCGCCGCGGTCGAGCCTTCACTCTGTCGTCCCTTCCCACTCTGTCCCCGTCCCTAATAGGCCATCTCGCCTCCGTGGACGTAAAGCACCAAGAAAGAAAGTAGCTGTACCCAAGTAAGGCGACCCGAATTTCACACAAGGGGTAATGAAGAACTTAAAAATTAAAAATAAAAAATAAAAACAAACGGCAACTACTCCTCGGCTTTCCCTTCAGTGCTGATCATTTTTTAATGTTTTTTACGAGCCCGCCATGACCACAACAAAATTGCTCCTTGTGGGATGATTAAAGTTTTTTTAATTGAATTGAATTGAATTGAGGCTGTCCATCGCCAGGCCTGCCCCTGCCTGATGACGGTGCGTTCTGACGAGTGAGCACAAGGCAGCCTCACGACTGAAGTCCGACTGGAGCGGGGCCCAGTTGGGGATGAAGTCCGACTGGAGCGGGGCCCAGTTGGGGATGAAGTCCAACTGGAGCGGGGCCCAGTTGGGGATGAAGTCCGACTGGAGCGGGGCCCAGTTGGGGATGAAGTCCGACTGGAGGGGGCCCAGTTGGGGATGAAGTCCGACTGGAGCGGGGCCAGTTGGGGTGAAGTCCGACTGGAGCGGGGCCCAGTTGGGGATGAAGTCCGACTGGAGCGGGGCCCAGTTGGGGATGAAGTCCGACTGTTGTGGGGCCCAGTTGGGGCTGAAGTCCGACTGGAGTGGGGCCCAGTTGGGGAGTGAAGTCCGACTGGAGCGGGGCCCAGTTGGGGCTGATGTCCGACTGGAGCGGGGCCCAGTTGGGGCTGAAGTCCGACTGGAGCGGGGCACAGTTGGGGATGAAGTCCGACTGGAGCTGGGCCCAGTTGGGGATGAAGTCCGACTGGAGTTGGGCCCAGTTGGGGCTGAAGTCCGACTGGAGCGGGGCCCAGCTGAGGCCAAATTGGATTGCAGGGGCGGCACGCGACACGTTCGTCAATGGGACGCGTGCATTTGTTACGGACCATTTGAGGAGAAGACCACTTGACCACAACTGGACTGAAGCCGTGGTCGATAGATGGAGCCAGATTTGTGCAACGTGCATCAGTTGACAAAAGCTGCTGGTGCTTTCGTTTGTTTTGTACAACGCTTTTCACAATGCCGAATTCCACCTACAGTTTGTACAACCTAGCCTAAGTTAGTGACAGAAGTTATATCTGCTTCTGAATACAGAATCAGACAAGAATAGACCAAGTTTGAATCCTAAATTACACGATCAGTCTCTGGACTGTTAGTCTGTGGTTCCCATAGCAACCGCCTGTACATCATGTAGTCATATGACCAAGATAGAAGTCCATTCATTGCAACAGATGAACCCAGGTTTGTACCATGTACACCAGTGACAGAAGTGATCACTTCTGCTGCACTGCCGTTCTTGAAAGGCGAAGTCCATTCCTATCAATATTTGAATGCAGTTTTGTACAACTTACTTCAGTGACAGAAGTGAGTATTTCTCTTACAGTCCGTCGTAGAAAGATGAAGTCCATTGACACAGACATGAATCCTGTTCAATATGGCGCTGTCTGCACCAGTGAGAGAAGTGACTGTGTCGGGCAGAAACTGCTATAGTGAGGCGGGGTTAACTCGCACGAAGGATGGTGGACAGAAGCAGTCACATCGTCACTCTGTTTGTAACACTGTTTCATCTGCACTCAAGATGCTGCCTATCGGACTACAACGGAATGCAGCGTCACATTCTCTTCGAAAAACTTGCAAATTCCGAAGTAGTACTTTCTGATCAAAATTAATATACGAGATTAAACAGATCGAACGCTTATTTTAATTAGACGATTACAAAAACCCCATGTGAGAAAAACACACACTGAAGCAGCCCAGATGATATAAACACCATCGATGAGAAAAACACCCACGGTGTAAGCACTGACCAGACACATAATACAAACACCATCGATGAGAAAAACACACACGGTGTAAGCACTGACCAGACACATAATACAAAAACCAACGATGACAGGAATCCAGTTTGAGCTTTCAGTTGACAGAGAACGCAGCCCCTCAAGAGGTCAGCCTTTCCGTGCTTGCGTTCTCCCCTCAAATGTCTTTGTCAATGTCTGAACTTCACGGCCTGTTACATATGTATCACTGTTCACCCCCCCCCCCCCCCCCCCCCCCCCCCCCCCCCCCGCCCCCCGCCCGCCTCCCTATAGTCAGGGCGGATCAGCTACCGCTCTTGGATAGAAATCCATTTATTTATTCGTTTATTGTTCAATCCATTTATCATAGTTCAGGAGCTGTGTGAGAGTCGAGGTGGCCGTCCTGGGCTGTCCGTCCTAACGAGCCTTCTGGTTTCCGTGGACGTAAAGCTATATTGAACCATGCTTCGGCATTGGTCTCAGCTTGTCCCTAATATGTCAACTGACATCTGAGGACATTAAGCAACACTACCTACCCAATCCATTTATTTATTCGTTTATTTTTCAATCCATTTATTTATTCGTTTATTGTTCAATCCACTGATTTATTCGTTTATTGTTCAGTCCATTGATTTATTCGTTTATTGTTCAATCCATTGATTTATTCGTTTATTGTTCAATCCATTGATTTATTCGTTTATTGTTCAGTCCATTGATTTATTCGTTTATTGTTCAGTCCATTGATTTATTCGTTTATTGTTCAATCCATTGATTTATTCGTTTATTGTTCAGTCCATTGATTTATTCGTTTATTGTTCAGTCCATTGATTTATTCGTTTATTGTTCAATCCATTGATTTATTCGTTTATTGTTCAATCCATTGATTTATTCGTTTATTGTTCAATCCATTGATTTATTCGTTTATTGTTCAGTCCATTGATTTATTCGTTTATTGTTCAATCCATTGATTTATTCGTTTATTGTTCAGATCCATTGATTTATTCGTTTATTGTTCAGTCCATTGATTTATTCGTTTATTGTTCAATCCATTGATTTATTCGTTTATTGTTCAATCCATTGATTTATTCGTTTATTGTTCAATCCATTTATTTATTCGTTTATTGTTCAATCCATTGATTTATTCGTTTATTGTTGATTTAACCTCCTTGTTCTGCATTTCATCTTCTGATATTTTGACTAATGACGCATGCCATTTGTGTAGGTTTCACATTTCAGTTTCATTTCAGTTTTCAAGTCCCAGACGTCAGAGATATTTTCGTCTTCAGCATTATGCTGCATAAAACCATATACCTTCAGGACTGGCAGACAGTCATTTGTCAGCAAGCGCTGTCAGCTATTCTCGGGGCTGAATACTCATACAGTTTTGCGCCACTGGCCTGCTAGTCCAGAGGGACATCTTACGTGTTGTGACTGTTGTTCTGTCATTCTTCTCCTAATATCTATATGTGTGTGTGTGTGTGTGTGTGTGTGGTGTGTGTGTGTGTGTGTGTGTGTGTGGTGTGTGTGTGTGTTGTGTGTTGTGTGGTGTGTGTAGTGTGTGTGTGTGTGTGAGTGTGTGTGTGTTGTGTGTGTGTGTGTGTGTGTGTGTGTGTGTGTGTGTGTGTGTTGTGTGTGTGGTGTGTGTGTGTGTGTGTGTGTGTGTGTGTGTGTGTGTGTGTGTGTGTGTGTATGTGTGTGTGTGTGTTGTGTGTGTGTGTGTGTTGTGTGTGTGTGTGTTGTGTGTGTTGTCTCTCTCTCTCTCTCTCTCTCTCTCTCTCTGTCTGTCCGTCTGCTGCTGTCTGTGTTATGTGTGTGTTGTGTGTGTGTGTGTGTGTGTCTGTGTCTGTGTGTGTGTGTGTGTGTGTGTGTGTGTTAAACATTTTGTTTCGTCAACATAAAATATTCAAAAACTCAAAGGTCGGCGAATACAGATTCTAATGATGATAGTGATGAAGACGATGACAAGTATAATAGCAGATTAAAGTATTCTTTATTATTTTTCCGCATGCTTTATCAGGCACAAAAAGTCTTGGAAATGCAATTTTGTGTAGAATTTATAAAGTGCCTGGAAATGCTTGTTTCAGTGATGATGATGATGGCTGTTGTTGCTGCTGCTATCATTATGGATATCAGATTATAATAATAATAATAATAAGCTGCATTTCTAATGCTCGGAATCCCTCTGTTATACACATGTGAGGCTCAAAGCGCTATACTTGAAACATTACAACAATACACAACTTGACTTAATAATATATTACATATATCACTCTATCCTTCACTCTCCCCTGCATCCACACAACGCACGACACACACCACAAACCACACACACACACAACCACACACCACAACCACACAACACACACACACACACACCACCAACACCATACTTGAAACATCACACACAAACACACACTACACACAAACACACAATAACACCACACTCACCCACACACCACACACACACCACACACACACACACACACACACACACACACACACACACACACACACACACACACACACACACACACACACACACACACACACACAAAATCTCGCAGCCCCTCGCTTCCGTCTCTAAAACAAAACACACAGAAAGTAAAAAGAAAAAAATTCAAGTGCAGTATCCAAAGCCTCTGAGAGGGTTAGAGTAGCTCAGAGTAGGCAGAAGTGAAGAGAAAAGTTATAAGAGAAGCTGTGAACCGTGAGAGAGAACGGCAGTGTCGGATGTGAACAGGAAGGTTGTTCCAGACAAGAGGAGCCGGAACAGAGAACGACCGGTAACCAAAGCCCTTAGTTTCCATCTTGCACAAGAAAGAATGGTTTTTTTCCTCTCTATCTGAACTGGAACGGAGAGTGCGAGAAGGAGTGTATACAAAGAGATATGGTGACAAGTATGGTGGCATGGTACCATCAAAGAAACGGACAGCAAAGGTGGCTTGAAAATTATCCTTTCTTTTACTGGCAGCCAGTGAAGTGCCTTTAACAGTGGTCCAACGTGTTCAAGCCTGCTTTTGCAAAAAGACGTTCGCTGCGTGGTTTTGAACCTTTTGCAACCTGTACATCTGATCACAGCTGACGTCAATGAGCAAGGAGTTGCAGCAGTCCAACCGACTGAGAACAAAAGAACACATCAGCTGAGTAGTGGCTTTCGCCCTCATAAGATGGCGGATGGAGCTAATTCTTCTGATCTGGAGATAATGCTGAACTACTGCTGTGGTCAACATGCTCAGGTTATGTCTGATTATAGGGCTTACATAAATCACTTCGCTTCACTGAGCTAGCGAGACAAATCAAACTAACACAAAAAGGTTAGACCATTTATTAGACTCGTTTATTTCAATCGTTCACGCATTAGTCTATTGATTGAAAACACAAGAATTGGCCCACCCACGATGCGTGTCTCTGACGCCTCACTGTGAAATAAGTATTATTGCGCCGTGCGCTTGTTCCTGGAACCTGATTATGTTGATGTTTTATCAGAGGGAAGTCGCATAAGTCATAAGGGGAATCCCCTCTGAAAACACGACTGCCTGGACAGATTAAGCCCTACGTGCTGAACTGTTGGATATTGTTCCACTTTACGGCCAGTAAAGTGACAGAAGAATTCGATTAAACTGTTGATTTTCCACTTCATCCTGGAAACTTTTTTTTTTTTCTGCCACAGTTGACCCCGTTCCTTTTTTTTTGTGGTCTTTTTTGTTGTGGGGGTCAGAAATGACCCCATTCCTTTTTCTTTTTTTCCCCTGCCAGAAATCACTCCATTCCTTTTTCTGTCAGAAATGACCCCAGTCTTTTTTTCTGTCAGAAATGACGCCAGTCCCTTTTTCTGTCAGACGTGACTCCATACCTCTGACCACCACTCGGAACTCGTCTCGGTGCAGCATTAGCAGAACTGGGCGCTCAGTCCATAATGGAGTATTCCCTCATTCCGCAAAAAGATTTTATTGTGGAATCGCAGCTTTTCTATGATTTGTTTGTTTGTTTGTTTTTTTGTTTTTTTTGTTTTTGTTTTTGTTTGTCTCACGACTTTGTCATGAAACCCAACGGTTCTCGAGCTTTTACCCGTGATGCATTGCTATAACCCACTTCTGCATCCCGTATCCACAGCCCCCCCCCCCTCCTCCCCCCCTCTCCCCCCAGCCCCTCCCCCTTCACCCACTCATTCCTGATTCTCCGGGCCATTCTCCCTCCCCCCCCCCCCCCCCCACCCCCACTTCTGTGGTTCAATAATATGAAAACGGTGAGCTCCCAGTGCACCAGCAGGGTGGTTGCTAATTGCTGGCCCCGGCTTTGCCAGTCATGACGGATTGTGTGATTAACAACAAGAACCCAATAAGCACGACCGACGACTCCTCGGGTCTACGTGCCGACACACAATGCCACCTCCAGTGCTCTCCCCTTCACGCGTGTCCACAACAGTTCCTGTCCACAGAGGGCGCTCGTGTTGGACAGAAATTGGATGGGAGTCAACTTGCGTCTAGCTCCCGCCGGTTAATAATAAAATTTATCAGCTCTTGTTTACTAAACACAATGCATAGTCGGATTCACCAAAATGGGTTTGAAAAGGTTGGAGTTTGTGTGCAAAATAAGAATGGGATGTGAGCAAACAGGGTGTACTATGGCAAATAGCTGAAACGGACTTCTATATTCGTCCTGCTGTCAAATATACAGACTCGGTGCATTAGTAGGCTATGGTTATTTTAGTAGCTGATGCTATTTTTAGCTCTTCGTAGGCGTTCGCTGATTCACTGATGACTCTATGAACAGATACGTTGAGACAAAACGCAATGAAGAGGCAATTTTTATGTGATATGCACAGTTGATGTCAGTTGGATTTCTCTTGTATTTATTTATGAATGACTTTTTCCCGGATTTTGCTGTTGTAATTTAATGATTTTTTATGATTGGCGTGAATGTGTGATGAGTGTACTTGGCACCACATTACATTTCTAGTGCAATTGTATTGACACTTGGCAATAAAGTTGTACTGTGTTGTACTGTAAAGTGCTTCTTTAAAATGATCAGGTGTTTATCAGCAGAGTATTGCTTGTCTGACTAGAAACTGCTGTCTCCTGAAGAACGGCCTCTACTACAATTTTATGTGTATTATTTATGCATTTCTTCTTCTTCTTCTTCTTCTTCTTCTTCTTCTTCTTCTTCTTCTTCTTCTTCTTCCTCCTCCTCCTCCTCCTCCTCCTCCTTCTTCTTCTTCTTCTTCTTCTTGTCCATGTTCTATGTATGTTTGTCCACGCTTTCCAGCCCGTAAATAGTGTTCATGCGGGGTCTGACAGACAAAGCGTAAAAACGGAGGGTGTTCGTTTAAAGGAACTAAACAACCAAACACATTTTGTCCATCATGTAGGACAGATCCAAATACAAAGCGAAGAAGAGGATTTTCTGTTAAAATGACCAGTTGGCTTTACATCGAAATTAAGGAACCGAATTTAGTGAGTGACGATTATCAGGGACTTGACTTAGAAAACACCGTACATCCAAAAGATCGCGGTAGGCATCAGGCCAGAATTGGCACATGACTGCTTTGCACATCCCATGCCGCTGATCACCAAACTCTGTGTGTGTGTGTGTGTGTGTGTGTGTGTGTGTGTGTGTGTGTGTGTGTGTGTGTGTGTGTCTCTCTCTCTCTCTCTCTCTCTCTCTCTCTCTCTCTCTCTCTCTCTCTCTCTCTCTCTCTCTCTAATAAAGTATTCTCTCTCTCTCTCTCTCTCTCTCTCTCTCTCTCTCTCTCTCTCTCTCTCTCTCTCTCTCTCTCTCTCTCTCTCTAATTCAGTATAAAACAACGGGGCATTTCATTTCGATGTGCCCTACCGGTTTGACAAAAGGTGTTTTAAAAAGGTTACTTCGTTTAAAGTTTGGCCAGACACTAGAACCTCGCATACTGCTGACAGGGTCTGCGGGTCACGTGATGGTCTACACAGCTGATCTGTAAGTACTGGCTCTTTATTTAGATCCGTGGATCCACACCGACACAAGTCCTTGCCCGTGACATTTCATGCATTTCACGTCCCATCTAGGGAAGCAAAACCGTTCCTCTTCTTTCTTCTACCTTTTTTCTTCTTCTTCTCACGTTTTTTTTTTTTTTTAATTTTTATAGGCGCTGGCTGGGTTCAACTCTTTGAGACAACAAATCTCCCTTGAAGCAATCGGATCAATAATTATTAGCTCACGACCGCGGACAGGCCAAAAATCCGCGATGACATTCTTGACTGGTAAACGTGCGACATGCTGTTCACTTGATCATTGCCTCTAAAACACCCGCTGTTACACCAGGAAATGTAACGCCTTCCACCAAATATGTTCGGTGTAAAAAACGTTGTTGTTTTTTAAACAACAAAAACAAAACATCAATCTCTCCTTTAAACAAACATCCTTGACTAGCAAAATTAATAATGCGAACAAAAGTGAAACAAACAAAAGCGTTCAGGACAAGGTTTTTGGTCAAATTTACTTCATTTCTTTTTCCTTTTCTTTTAATAACGGCTGTTAGATATTCCACGGAGCTCTTGAGAAAATTCGTCAGGGACCTCGGCTTGAAACTATTGAAGCCCAGGAAAGGCGAGAGAGGAATTCAAGAGAAAATCATCTGCAGTTTGATTTAAGGCGCGTGGGTGTGAATAAAAATGGGACTGTAAAAGCGAGCCAGTTGGGGGAGTTGTGACCGATGTCAATCCATTCCCCTCGTTAACGTCGCATGTTGGTATGTCCTGGTAAACCCAGTGCTTCCCAAGTGTCTTTGAAGATGTGTGTGGGTGGGTGGGTGTGTGCGCGCGCGCGCGCGCGCGTTTTGAGGGCACGAATGCTGGAGGGGTGGTAGGAGGGGTGGAATTATGGGTATGTTTTTTTCTTTTTTCTATTTAATGTGATTTTTTTTCTTCTTCTTTTTCTTGAATATTGTTTCTCTCCTACACATCTACATTATTTTTCCTGCATATTTTTTTGTTGTCAGATTATATATACATTATTTTTCATGCTATCCTGCTATTTTTCTCCCTTAAAGTAAAAAAAAATGTCGCAGACTGTTGTAAAGCGCAGAGGGTTTGTGTGGACCAGACAGTGGTGCTGCATAAAAGTTATCTATTATTATTGTTGTTGTTGTTGTTGTTGTTGTTGTGTGGAGTGGGGAGGGGGGGGGAGGGGGCACGTGGTAAGAGTGTGTGCTGTCAATAGGATTTAAATGCAACTGTGGATTCAGATATAGCCGATCCAACGTCGTCAAAAAGACTTAATTAATCTGCTCGCTCGAAACTCCCGAGCGCTGGAGTATGGGAGCAAGCGGTCTTAGGTATCATAGGCATGGACGTTATCACTCTCCGGGCATCGCTTTCCGGCACCTTCCTCCAAAGGAAGGATGTGGTAAACCAGTGCTTGGAGTTTGGGACGTTATCAGTGTTGAAGATCATTGCATGAACATGAGTCGGAATCGGCACTCTCTCGTTCCTCCACCTCCTTCCCTTTGTAGTTCAAACAGCACACACAGCATCCTTCCCCATGGTAGTTATTTTTTACTATTGCGGTTGATCGAAACTGCCTTCGCTCAGGCGACACCCAGTAGGCCTAACATAGCCGCCGGAACGTCCCAGTCAACAAACTTCCGCCTTACGCAGGGGCAGAGCACTCTAAACTTTCCTCTCAGGGAATGGTCTATAGAGCACACTTTGACTGGAGAGTATAGCCGGGTGGAATGGGGGGGGGGGGGGGGGGGTCGGTTATGGGGGCGCACTTTTTCTTTACTTCTGTCTGTCCACAAAAGCTACATAGAGAATGACTCAAATAGTGAGTCATCAGTGTCACACGTACCTCCTTTTCCACAGAACTTCACGTGACCTCTTCTTCAGGATGTGTGTACCTGGTACTCCTAGATTCATGCTCTGGTTCCTCAGTTAAAATATCTCGTGCCTGGTTACTTAACACTCATGCTTCCGGTTCTTAAAAAAAATCATATTCATTCTTTACGTCGTGCCGTTCATTAGCAGTCGTGGTGATGATTTTTCAAGTCAAGTCAGGTCAAGTCAAGTCAGGTCAAGTCAAGTCAGGTCAAGTCAAGTCAGGTCAAGTCAAGTCAAAATAATTTAATCATCCCTCACAGGACAGTTCAGTAATTGCTAAAGGCCCATCAAGTGAAGTTAAAAAGGTGTAAAACGAACGTCAAAAGGATGATAACTTATAAATAATAATGTAACAAACAGAAACATTGGAGAAGGCCATGTCATGTAAGTCCACGTTCCTCGGGTTTCTAACATTCATGCCTAAAGATCACTTGGCCACATTCACCCTCTTCCAGCAAACGTGATGTTAAATCTGATGGATGACTTTGATTAGATAGTTTGATCCACATTAGCTGCATACTACTAATAATAATGGATAGCTCTTATAGAGCGCAATTTTGTTGTTGTTGTTGTGTTGGTGGTGGTGGTGGTGGTGGTGGTGGTGGTGGTGGTAGTGGTGGTGGTGGAGGTGGTTTTCAACCTAAACCTCAATGCGCCAGTACACACCATTCACGAACATATATGCAGGTGACATACACATCATCTATAGTCACAGGAATGGTCTGTCTACGTTTCCACAAAGGCCTGTCAAAACAGGAAAGTCCTGGAGTATGTTTTCCACCCAGACAGAGTGGGGAAATTTCACAGACTGGCAGGCAGCGAAGTCCAGACAGATGGAGCGATAAAACTGAACAAGCGCTCACCAAAGGATTTCAAGTTACGTTATTATAGCGTTACCCACAACACCCCTCACTCTCTAACGTTATTATAATGTTAACCACAACACCCCTCGCTTCCTAACGTTATAATGTTACCCACGACACCCCTCATTCCCTGACGTTATTATAATGTTACCCACAACACCCCTCACTCCCTAATGTTATAATGTTACCCACAACACCCCTCACTCCCTAACGTTAATATGATGTTACCCGCAACACCCCTCACTCTCTAACCGTATCATAATGTTACCCACAACACCCCTCTCTCCCTAACCTTATGATAATGTTACCCACAACACCCCTCACTCCCTAACGTTATTATAATGTTACCCACAACACCCCTCACTCCCTAACGTTATTATAATGTTACCCACAACACCCCTCACCGCCTACTCCTTCGCCCCCCGCCCCTCAATCAAAGCAGGATTGGAGAACAAAGCCTGGTATTGAAATAGACTGCACGTTGTCAGGAGGACGGGACACGGGACCTAGAATGGCGGCACACTCCCGACGGAAGCAGCAGACTGGAGAAAGCTGTGTTGCCTCCATTCACTGACACCCAGTCTCGTACCCTGCGGAAGTCGCTTCTCAGCATCGCCGAAACAATTGCAGACAAATTATTTACATCAGCACTGATTGGACCCAAGGTCTGTCGGCGATATCTGCTAAATCGACCAATGCCAGCCCCTCAGGACCGC
Organism: Alviniconcha marisindica; assembly: GCA_018857735.1. Lineage (NCBI taxonomy): Eukaryota > Metazoa > Mollusca > Gastropoda > Provannidae > Alviniconcha > Alviniconcha marisindica. The sequence continues at coordinate 1,922,060 of JABMCL010001074.1, read as the reverse complement.
CAGCGAATTTCAGCACAGGCGGTATCAAGTTGTCGATGCTACCCCTTGATAACTAACCTCCCGGATATTGTGTTTCTGTGATGGTTTAGAGGTTGGTATTGATTAAATGTTCAACCCACACTGACTTGATCTCTGACGATTTGGTTCTGCTCTAGAAACCTGACCCTCGGGGGTCTTCGCAATAGCTACGGCTTGTTATGATTCAATGACGCAATTGGTTTTATCCCCAATCTCAAGGGGGAAACAATGCCGGCTGAGCAGGCCCTATGCTGAGGCGTGTGGCGGATTGGTGGAGCTTTGTTGGGAGTGTTAATTGGTTTTGACAACCGCTGACCGTGATCGCCGACCCGCTTCTCTCCCCTGACCCCTCGCTTAATCTGATTGACTCGACGAGAGTCGGATGGGGGCGGATAGAGTGGAAGAAGAGGGAGAAAGGAGGGGAGGCTGGGGGGAGGGGGGGGGGAGCAGAGAGAAGGAGAAAGGGAGAGAGAGGTAGAGAGGGGGGCAGGGAGAGAGACTGAGAAGAGGTAGGGAGAGACAGAGGGAGAGAGAGAGAGAAATGGAGGGAGAGAGATGTATGCTCTGTGTGTGTGTGTGTGTGTGTGTGTGTGTGTGTGTGTGTGTGTGTGTGTGTGTGTGTGTGTGTGTGTGTGTGTGTGTGTGTGTGTGCTAGTGCGTGCGTACGTGCGCGGTGTGGTGTGTGTGTGTGTGTGTGTGTGTGTGTGTGTGTGTGTGTGTGTGTGTGTGTGTGTGTGTGTGTGTGTGTGTGTGTGTGTGTGTGTGTGTGTGTATGAGAGAGAGACAGAGTCAGAGAGAGACAGAGACAGAGACAGAGACAGAATGTGTTAGAGAGAGTGTGAGTTGCTATGGCGGTCCTGTCGGGGCGAAACGCGTTTTGAACTGACAAGTACACCTTGACTGACTTCACACGACACATCAGTTCACCATGGAAGAGAATGGAGACAAATGAAGTTGAAGGAACCTAGAAGGCAGAGATTACACAGGCAGACTCCCTGGCGGCAGGCAGAGCACGGAAAGCTACAATTCCAACCTACCCCAGGCTCAAAACAAAATCTGAGTCTTGGGTTAAGGCTCTCGGCCGATGGGACTTGGATTTCTGCGTCTCGGGATTCAACCAGAGAGAAGAGGGGAGGGGGCGGGGGGGGGGGGGGGGGGGTGGTGGTGGGGGGGGTGAAGAGAGGTTGTTTGGGTCAGGTGTATTCGGGTTACACTGTGGCTCACCAAGTCACTCTTCACGACCCCCATGGCTGTGTGTTAGATGGAAGTCTCAGCTTGGCTTCCGTCATTTTGTGTGACGTGATTTCAATTACGACAAGAAAAACGGGGAAACAAAACTTCCTTAGAAAACCTCCCTGACAGTTTTAAAAACCTCCATGCCATGTCATTAGCATGGAATTACACAATTTCCTGGAAGATTACAGGAAACTAAAGACATTGACACGGCTAAAACTCTCTCCCGCCCTAATCCTAATGCCAGAACACGCTGACAAACTCACTGACATCTTGTTTCGTCTGCTTTTGTTGGGCCGAAGTTTCCGAAATTGAGCATAGCCTGTTCAAACTTGCCATGCCTCCTGTAATCTCAGCAGCTCGGTGCAACAGCACACATGTGAACAGCGATGAGGAAACGGACAGTGCTATGAAAGTACTCAAAAACCTTTCATGGCAAAAGACAAAAACATTATCGGTAACCAGATCGCTGAGCCTACGAGGAAATGGATAGTCGTGTGGAAGTTCTGAAAACTTTGACGGAGACAAAACCTAACAAAGACATTAACGGTAAAGCGATTGCATGTGTGTCTACACGCAAGTCCCGCATGCTCTGCTCAGAATTAAGTGGATCCGGAGATCCTCATGTCTTGAATTTTGAATTGTACAGTCATCCCCGTAAGTCGTAGGTTATGAACGCTACCTGAGCGATGAGTTCACCCACAGGGATTAGCCCAACAGCAAAATAAATTCAAAAGGGATCGGTAATACAGACCATCTTCAAGTAATTTAAAAGAAAAACCAGAAACAAAGTTGACTGACAGCGTTTTGAAACAGGCGAAATCCCGCAAAAGGCTTAAAAGAAGACCTGTTTCAATCCAACAATACGGAACATACGCACATTTTTAAGGGAAACTTCATTTTAATCCAGCAAAAAAGACCATAAGTACATTTTCAAGGGAAAGACCCCTTTTAATCCAACAATACAGAACAGACGCACATTTTTTAAGGGAAACTCCCTTTTAATCCAAAAAAGAAAGAAAAAAAGAAAAAGAGACCCTAAGCAAATGTTCAATTGAAAGACCCCTTTGAATCCAACAAAAAAGACCATAAGCACATTTTCAATTGAAAGACCCCTAAAATCAAAAAACAAAAAAACAAAACAAGCACATTTTCAATTGAAAGACCCCTTTTAATCCAACAAAAAAGACCATAAGCACATTTTCAACTAAAAGACCCCTTTTAATCCAACAAAAAAGACCATAAGCACATTTTCAATTGAAAGACCCCTTTTAATCCAACAAAAAAGACCATAAGCACATTTTTAATTGAAAGACCCCTTTTAATCCAACAAAAAAGACCATAAGCACATTTTCAATTGAAAGACCCCTTTTAATCCAAAAAAAATACCATAAGCATATTTTCAATTGAAAGACCCCTTTTAATCCAACAAAAAAGACCATAAGCACATTTTCAATTGAAAGACCCCTTTTAATCCAACAAAAAAGACCATAAGCACATTTTAATTGAAAGACCCCTTTTAATCCAACAAAAAAGACCATAAGCACATTTTCAATTGAAAGACCCCTTTTAATCAACAAAAAAACCATAAGCACATTTTCAATTGAAAGACCCCTTTTAATCCAACAAAAAAGACCATAAGCACATTTTTAATTGAAAGACCCCTTTTAATCCAACAAAAAAGACCATAAGCACATTTTCAATTGAAAGACCCCTTTTAATCCAACAAAAAAGACCATAAGCACATTTTCAATTGAAAGACCCCTTTTAATCCAACAAAAAAGACCATAAGCACATTTTCAATTGAAAGACCCCTTATGATCCTTTTTTTTTTTTAAAACCATAAGCACATTTTCAATTGAAAGACCCCTTTTGATCCAACAAAAAAGACCATAAGCACATTTCCAAGGGAAAGCCCCCTTTTGATCCAACAAAAAAGACCATAAGCACATTTCCAAGGGAAAGCCCCTTTCCAGGCCACGAACGGGACAAACAACGAGGGAGGAATGAGATTTCGCCCACACCACTTATTCTGTTGGTGAAGAACTTTCCAACTTTTGTGCGTTTCCATCTTAATGTGATCGTTCTACTGATGACAATGAAAGAAAAGAAAGAGAGAGAGAAAAAGAAAAAAAAAGCAACCAAGCAAAAACAAACAAACAACAGCAAACAAACAAAAGTAATGAGAATGTAGTCTTAACGACGCTCATAAAACAGCTTCACCGACTTGTCAAAGCCTACTTGGCGAATATGCCTTCGGTCACTTCGGTTCTCAACATAAAAATAGCTAGCCGCTTCCAAAATCGTCGGCGATTTGTGGCAGAAGTACATCACTTCTTTTATTTCTGATCTTGTAACCGAGATCACATGGATCACATAGTATCGTTGATGCTCCTACAGGTCAAGAACAACTCCAGTCACGTCCTCAGCGGGGCCAGCTTCTTTGTGTCGTTATCCGCAAGTCGATACTCATCCCAAGAACGACGACCCGATGACGTCATAAACTGACTAGCCAATCAGATAGCACCGCGACGTCAGCTTTGGCCCTTTCGCCAAGTGACTTCACTCGACAAGACTTGCGATGTACCTTCAGCAAAACAGCCCTTGGCGAAGCGGCTTGGTCCTGTACCAGGAAGGCTCTTTAGACCAGATTACGGTCGGTACCGGCTCCCTTTCTCTTCCCTGCCTCCTTGCAGTTCAGTTCCCGCCTGTACCTCTTGGAGACGAGTTAGCACTAAACAGATCAATTTCTGTATGGCGCATAAAAACTTCCACACAAAACCTTGCGTGTTCGCAGTGCCAGTTTAGCACTAAACTCCATTCAGATGCAATGGAGAAACACTGGACATGTCTTAACTCAGTGATTCTGTTTTGGGTCCACCACCAGCACAACAGTCACCAGGGCCCAAAACAAAGAGCTGAACAGTTACAAAAAAAAAATCAATATGTACAGTCTAAGGTGTAACCTGATTCTGATTGGCTGACTACTTGGTACCGGACAACTCTTCGAACCGCAGGTTGTGCAAACACATGCCCACGGCATTCTCGAGCCTTCCGTTGCAGTCACGTAGGGTAAGCAGCAGTCCCAAACCGAATTCATTTCGTCAGTAGTCAATGATAAAATATTCACACCCAAGGAAGACCTCCCGTTCTGTTCAATCGTCGTTCACGCTGTCTGCTTCGTCTTCAAAGAGCGCTACAAGCAATTACGTACTTAAAGATAAATCGATCGTTGGTAGGGAACAGAGGGGGGTAGCTAAATCCGGGGTGGGTAGATGCTGGCGCTGTGTGGGTTGGCATGTCGGCTTGGAGTCATCCCTCTTCTTTTTCCATCCAAGTGTAGATAAAAACAAGCAAGTAATTAATTGTGGAAGGTTATATTTAGATCTGGTAGACCTTAAACAGAATAACAGCTTTGACTTTTTCGTTTACGAAAGAAAGACAAAAGGCAACGTTTGACTTGTTTATGAGCACAGTGGAGTGAACCGGCCCTCCAGCATTAGCCTGCCCAAGGTGCGGTAGACCCAGTGGTACGGCGTTATATGTACAGACCCCCCCCCCCCCCCCCCCCCCATCTAACCCTCCAGGGATTTCCATCGCGGTCTTCATCACAAAAATGTCACAGCACAGCTGGTGCGTTAGACTCATTTAACCAAGCCGGTGGGTTAGACTCATTTAACCAAGCCGGTGCCTTAGACATTTAACCAAGTCGGTGCCCCTTTAAATGACCTTCATTTAACCAAGCCGGTGTTAGTTTAACCAAGTCGGTGCGTTTGACTCATTTAACCAAGCCGGTGTGTTAGACTCATTTAACCAAGCCGGTGTGTTAGACTCATTTAACCAAGCCGGTGCGTTAGACTCATTTAACCAAGTCCACCAGTGGCGGCAGATCAATGGAGCTGAACGAGGTCTTACGCCCACTGGCCACAGGACAAGTGTGAGTGAAAAGACACTTCCTAGTGAAGCAGAACCTATGAATGCCTTCTCCGTCCAAGACTACAGGATCGGCCAGCGCAGTCTCATTTTCGAAGGAAATCACAACGGAACACCTCTCGCAGAAATTCTAAATGGTATGTAAAGAAGAAACTCAATAACAACTAAAATCGCGAAAGAACACTTGTCATCACCTGCTTCTCTGACGCAGGGAGTATACCATGCGATGACCATATGATACAATACCATATGACGCGCTATACCATACCTCCTGCCCCCCCTCCCCCCCGCGCACACACACACACACACACACACACACACACACACACACACACACACACACACACACACACACACACACACACACACACACACACACACATCACCACTACCATCAACAACAAGAACAGCAAAGATAACAATGAAATCAGAACACTTTAATCAGGCGAAAAGGGAGGGGGGTGATGGAGGGGGGGGGGGGGGGGTTATAAGGGGAAATATGCACTAAGTAGCCTTGCTGACAATCGGTCCTCCAAAAACCTGCACTGACATCCAAAAAAACAACAACAACGGTGTGTTAAGTTTCCAGACGGCGCCAAAAGCCTGACTAGAGTGTGAAGCAGTGGGACAGTGGGACAGTGGGACAGGCGTCTCCAACACGAAGCTGCAGAAGCTGTAGAGCACTGTCTAAATGGAAGCAGCATTAACAGGACAAAGTGTGATGTGCCAGCCTCTGTCCGCAGAGAGATTGCCGTCAATCCTGCTAGCGGAGATTGCCGTCAATCCTGCTAGCGGAGAGTGCCGTCAATCCTGCTAGCGGAGATTGCTGTTGAAGATCAAAATGGAATTGTTGAGGAGCAGGGATTTTCTGCACGGCGTCCCTGTGCCAGAAGGCGAGCCTACAGATTATCCACTCTTGTCTGCAGCCAGCAGTGCCCGCTACTCATCCCGGCAGAAAAAAAGACGCGGCGTTAGAGTGACTCTCTGCTGACATTTCTCTTCTGATCCAGTTACCGTACACACGGGCGAGAAGATCAAGCGGTCATTTGACCAATTTGTTCACCGTGGCCACTAGAAATCACTTTAGGGGCCTGCACTCTGTCTGCTAACACGTAGAGTTCTCTCCGCAGCTTCTCTTCTTTCCGGTAAGACGGGAGGTGGCGTAACAGGGTATGCAGACGACCGGAATAACCCGCCCCCACACAAAACAGCTAAATCAGTTCTGCACAAAGCTTCGCCGTTGCTTGCTGCTCATAGTCTTCATAATCATGGGCTCTCCCTCCGTTTTCCTTCGACCTCAGACGACCCTACGCGGCTGGCGGGACGCTGGGATCCAAGACCTAACCAAGTAACTCCTTTTCTTTCCTTTCTTGTCTGAGCGTGCCCAGTCCCATCACTGACTCACCAGCTACATCGCTTCCAGAAGAAGGCACTCACGTCAGCTCAGTCCAACAGCCAACTTTAGCAGCTCCAAGCGTTCCCAGATGGCACGAAAAGCGAGCAAATGCTGAGGAAGACCAGTGCGCAACAGTGCTGAAGATGGTGTTGAACCTCTCGTTGCATTCTGCGTCGTAAGCAGCTGCACGCAACTCTGGCTACAGTTCTGCCCCCAAGGTACATAACGCTAATTGCAGTTCTAGACCCAAGCTACATAATTTTAACTACACACCTACATCAAGGTATATAACCCTAATGGCAATTCTAGAACCAAGCTGCATAATTCTAACTACACTTCTACGTCCAAGGTGCATAACCCTAATGGCAATTCTAGAATCAAGCTACATAATTCTAACTACACTTCTACACTCAAGGTATATAACTCTAATTACAGTTCTACACTCAAGGTACATACCTCTAATGGCCGTTCAAGAACCAAGCTACATAATTCTAACTACAGTCGTACACCCAAGATACATAACTGTAATGGCCGTTCTAGACCTAAGCTACATAATTCTAACTACAGTTCTACACCCAAGGTGCACAACCCCAGGAGAACGCGCACACACACACACACACACACACACACACACACACACACACACACACACACACACACACACACACACACACACACACACACACACACTACTTAATATGTATTCTTACAGCTGATAAGGACATACCCATACAGTTCATTAGTATCATATGCGTCGAGAATTAGTTTCTGCCGGTTTCTGTTGTTAGATGATAGTTAGATACCTTGTGAACGGATGAGTGAGCGAGAGGTATACTGTGATGATGGATGCATGTTTTTTGGATGCGTGCTGTGCGTGCGTGTGTGTGTGTGTGTGTGTGTGTGTGTGTGGTGCGTGCTGCGTGCGTGCGTGGTGCGTGGTCGTGCGTGCGTGGTGCGTGTGTGCGTGCGTGTGTGGGTTTGTTGTGTGTGTGTGTGTGTGTGTGTGTGTGTGTGTGTGTACATTGTTATTGTTAAGTATTTTCCTTGTATTTGAGCGGTTTTTAGCTCCATGTTTCATTGAGTTGTTGATGTTTTATTGTTAACTGTATTGAATGTTTTTATGTAAATGACGAGCCAGAAAGCAAATTTCTCTACACAGAGACAATAAAGTTGTATTGTATTGTATTGTATTGAATAAACGCCCCACATGATGTGCCTGGCGGAACCAGAAAACAAAAAACAAACCACAACAAAACAACCACAACAGTTAAACGATGAAAAATTAGATGGAGAGCGAAGCCACTACTCTGTTTTTGGTTGAGCTATGTTGTTTTCGTGTAGCTCAACCCAAAATAGAGATAATACGGGGCTTAGCTCTCCATCTCATTTTTCTTCGTCTTTCACCGTTTAACTGTTGCTTAAGTGTCCTGTTGTAGCTTGATTACCCCGAAAATTCGCATGTTGTGATTTGTCCCAATAAATGGCGTTCTTTCGAAGATTTTATGTGTGTGGACCTTGTTTTAGAACGCTAGCCGTCATTCGTGTTTCAGATTTTATGTGTGTGGACCTTGTTTTAGAACGCTAGCCGTCATTCGTGTTTCAGATTTTATGTGTGTGGACTGTTTTAGAACGCTAGCCGTCATTCTGTTTCAGATTTTTGTGGTGCCTTGTTTTAGAACGCTAGCCGTCATTCGTGTTTCAGATTTTATGTGTGTGGACCTTGTTTTAGAACGCTAGCCGTCATTCGTGTTTCAGATTTTATGTGTATGGACCTTGTTTTAGAACGCTAGCCGTCATTCGTGTTTCAGATTTTATGTGTATGGACCTTGTTTTAGAACGCTAGCCGTCATTCTTGTTTCAGATTTGTGTGCCATGTAAAGCCCTTCATTCAAACTGCGCAGGAATAATGGGATAAATCTTATTTCCAAATCTAGAAAGTATTTTTTAAGCGTATCAGCATATTTGGACCACCTAGACAGCAAGTAAATAAAAAAAGACTAACTGGAGCGCCGACCGGATGCCAGTTCTGTTCAGGTCTGTTACCGCTATATATAGATGTTTATATATATATATATATATATATATATAGAGAGAGAGAGAGAGAGAGAGAGAGAGAGAGAGAGAGAGAGAGAGAGAGAGAGAGAGAGAGAGAGACACACACACACAGACACACAGAGAGAGACAGAGAGAGACAGAGAGAGAGAGAGACAGAGAGAGACTCCCTCTCCACATATTTAGCTACAATAGAAAATGTGGATGGGGGTGGGGGGGTGAGGGGGGAAGCAACGTAGTGGCTACAAACTGCTCACAACTCTAGAGAGGAAAAGAAAACACGCCTGAATAAGACATCCCTTGAGGACTGGCGCAGGGGGTGCCATGCATATTTTTAAATTCCTGAATTTTCTTTAACAGAAACGGTGTCGAGGACACAGCACAAGACGTCACTGACATTGCTGAACTTCATCATAAAGACAGCGGACAGTCGTCTTGGCTGACGAGATCGTGAAATATTTTTCGGCCTCCAACCTTGCTCGGACCCCCAAGGCGCTGAAGACGTGGCCATCGCCTTGTAAGGCTCTCCAGCAGAACTCCGGCCACTCAGTCCCCGTTGACACAATAAAGCTAACTCCACTTCAGGACACTCCTCGGACTGGGGAACCTAGTTGGTCAAGGCAAAGCCATGCCCTTTGATCCACTCACGTATGTACCTTTATCTTCTCGTCTACACCGCCACCCACTCGCGAGCTGACGGCACAAAGAGCCATTCAGATGCGGCGGGGGAAACGACGGAAACGGTCAGAAGCATTTCCTTGTACTGTGACTTCAAAGGGCACTGGGATAGAGACGAAGAAATCAACAAAGAGAGACAGACACAAAATTCAGTCAGCCAAGTCCCTGGAACGTTCCGCCATTTTCTTCACAGGGGCAGTGCTTCAGTGATCTGGTTGGGGTCTTGATTGTGACAAACACTGAGCGCACAATGCAGACTTTCTACGTGTATTTGGAATTAATGATAAGTCGCGAATAACACGAAGAGTACAAATTACATTGATTCACGCGTCTACAAGGATATGTAATACTGGGTAAGTTAACGTGACCAACACACACTCGAAATGTTACTGTTACTGTTTGGGAGAAAGGGGAACGTCTTTTGTCGTGTTGTCCTCGCTGGCGGAGTATGGACCTACATACTGACCTCACTATTTACGCGCCTGTGTGCAGAAGGGAGGAAACAAGACTCGGTTTCTAAGGACACGTAACTTGAGAGGGCGAGCATGGCCGAGCCTGAGGATCAATCCGCCGCGTGTCCACTTGGCCCGTTAGGCCTCCGCCTCATCCCCTCAACCTCCGGGCCCCCGTCGGAAGAGTCCCAGACTTTGCTGGTAGCCATCCCGTGGCGCGTGTGGAGTGCGTGCTACGACTGCTGGTCCCACAGCGCAAGGGGCGGCTGGCGTGAACTATGGCTGGATACACAACCGCCGCTGACGTCTCGGACGGACCCCCGGCCCTGCGCCGTTACTAACTCCGTCTGCTGGACTTAATTCTCATGAATCCAGCGTTTCACGAGACCTGCGTCTTTGTGCTCGTCAGCGGAAGCGGTGGACTGTTACTGAATACTGAGATGCAATGGGGGACCTTCAATTAATCTCTCGGAGAATTTGAGCACGTTGTCCTTCTCCACTCTTTAAGGTTTGATTGACTTTTTTTTTTTTTTTTTAAAGTACATTCTTATTGGGATTTATATTAATTTAGTATAATAACATTTTTTTTTAAGGGGGTTATTTAGACATGTCAGGAACTACGGGTTCATTGGCCGAGAACAGGGAGGCGGAAACCAGCCTCCTTCCCATCACTAACCCCAACATCCCGCCCCCCCCCCCCCCCCCCCCCCCCCCCCCCCCCCCCCCACCCGCCATACCCCATCCCTAATCAGCAGACTACCATCGGTTCAGTGTGAGCAACAAGAGACAGTAATTAAGAAGTCTCGGCCGACTGGCGACAAATGACGCCTCTTCTGGCGGAACGCAACAGGCCTATTGTCCAGCCCCACGACCGGGTCATCTCGCTTCCGGCCCTCACCCAAACGCTGTTCCGCTCCTCCGTCTCAGGCCTTCCCGCTGACCCGTGACGTGACCGCAGCGCACCGACCCCCGCCTCTTTCTTCGGCAGTGGGAGCTGATTGATTTTCCAGCGGTGGAAATTGACGACAAACACGGTTTGAGTATGGCAGGCAGAGTGAAGATGCCGCCGTAGGAATGAACGTGCATTCGTCTTCATCCGCTGACGTGACATTCGTCTTCCTCCTCTGACGTGATATTTGTCTTCTTCCTCTGACGCGACATTCGTCTTGCTCCGCTGACGTGACACTCGTCTTCCTCCTCTGACGTGATATTTGTCTTCTTCTTCTGACGTGATATTTGTCTTCCTCCGCTGACGTGACACTCGTCTTCCTCCGCTGACGTGATATTTGTCTTCTTCCTCTGACGTGATATTTGTCTTCCTCCGCTGACGTGACACTCGTCTTCCTCCTCTGACGTGATATTTGTCTTCCTCCGCTGACATGACACTCGTCTTCCTCCGCTGACGTGACACTCGTCTTCCTCCTCTGACGTGATATTCGTCTTCTTCCTCTGACGTGACATTCGTCTTCCTCCGCTGACGTGCCACTCGCGTTCCTCGATTGGTGTGTATTCGTGTTCCTAGTCTAAACGTCAATTCGGCTCCTGCTAAACCAAAGAGATATGTCTGTGGACAAACTCAGCGTGCGTTTGTCTTCCTTGACTGAACTCAGTGTACATTCATTTTCTTCGCCTGAACTCACCGTGCAAACTTTTTCCTCGCCTAAACTCACCGTGCATTCTTTTCCGTCACCTGAACTCACTATGCATTTTTTTCCCTCGCCTGAACTCAACGTTCATTTTCTTTTCCTCGCCTGAACTCAGCGTGCATTCTTTTCCTCGCCTGAACTCAACGTGTATTTTTTTCTTCGCCTGAACTCACCGTGCATTCTTTTTCCTCGCCTGAACTCAGTGTCCATTGGGCACCATCGGCCCAACGTGCATCATCTTGGTGGGCAGCGCGCATGTCTTCCATCGCCTGGCCGCCTGTCGCTGAGCGCCACCTGGCGGGGGCAAAATCCATATGGGTCCGGCCTCTAATTCATGGCCATAATTTGTTGCTTGTATCCGATGGCCGCGTTCGTCAAACATTGTTCCGTCTTGACATTGATCCCTCGTTTTTAACTTAACCACCCGGATGAGGCTTGGTGAGCCCTTTTAGCCCATTTCCGTTTCCGGCACGCGCCTCCCTCTCTCTCTCTCCTCCTCCTCCTCCTCCTCCTCCTCTTCCTCCTCCTCCTTCTCTTCTTTTTCTTCTTATTCTTCTGCCTTTTCCCCCTTACGACGCTCCACTTCATCCAGTGAAAATTGTTGATACAAATACGCAAGCACGCGCAGATTGGTGATGTCTGTGTACAATCAGTGATTGGTTTCCGGCCACGAACTTTCCTTCGTTTCTCCTCACTGTTCTTTGGATGCATTTCGGTCATAATGGGGGATGAGGGATGGGGGGGGGGGGGGTATTGTTAGGAAATGCGACTGACGTGCTGCTCCGATGTGAATGTGCGTTTTCCTACAGAGAACTACAAAAACCGATGAGCAGTCAAGTCAAATCAAGTCAGGTAAAAAAAAAAAAATCATCATCCGTCACTGGGATGATTATCCCCCACAATAAATAAATAAGTGAGATAAAGACAAGCTAGAATCGTACAACAATCAGATCACAGTAACCCCGCTTCTGAGACAGCACAGCGTAGTGCAGTGAAACCAAGATTAATAAAGGGGACTTCTATAGCACGCTAGCTCGCGTAAACACACACACAACACACACACACCTCACACACACACACACACACACACACACACACACACACACACACACACACACACACACACACACACACACCACACACACACACACACACACACACACACACACACACACACGACACACACACGACACACACACACACACACACACACACACACACACACACACACACACACACACACACACACACACACACACCACACACACACACACACACAACACACACACACACACACACACACCACACACACACACACACACACACACACACACACACACACACACACACACACACACACACACACACACACACACACACACACACACAAAGACAGCATACAGAAGAAAACGATTTCTGGCACAACTTGCAGTCAGTTTGACTAGTAAGGCGAGAACAGCCATCTATGCTGAACCACGAAGGGACTTATCAATCAACGAAACAAGCAAACAAACAAATGCGTTTCAGCGGCAAGCGAACAGTAAACAATGAGTCTGAATCAAGACTGAACAAGCCAACAAGAACTAACAAACGAACAATATTTCCATTGCTTTGGACTGAGTAATTATAATCCTTTTCGAAGCTGACTGTCAAAACGCGTCTTCAAAAGAAAGCAAAGAGAAGAAATTGTGCAATCGCTACCTAAGGAACTCTACGATAGACGAACAGCAACGGGAAAGACTGAGAAAATCAAGACCAATCGTAGCGCACCTCCTGAGAACAATTAATTAAAACTTTTCGCCTGATCCGCAACCATTTCGGTGAAGAAGTGTGTAGACTGTCTGAGATAACGGGAACAAAGGATTTGTGGCTAAAAAGAAAAGGATACACACAAAGCAGCCCCCTCCCCCGGGAAAAAGTCGATCAGCAGCGACCTATACAACGTTTTTTTGTTTTTTTGTTTTTCCAAGTGGTTGGTTTGAGTTACTCGTGGTTTTAGCTTGGTTGTGGCAGGTAGGCAGGTAGGTAGTGTTGCTTAATGTCTTCAGATGTCAGTTGACATATTAGGGACAAGCTGAGACCAATGCCGAAGCATGGTTCAATATAGCTTTACGTCCACGGAAACCAGAAGGCTCGTTAGGACGGACAACCCAGGACGGCCACCTCGACTCTCACACAGCTCCTGAACTATGTGGTTGTGGCGAAATACTGGTATTGTATATAACAAGAGTGTACCACGTACCACGTGACTACCCGCAGTGACGTACTTCGCAGTGTGTCCGCTTACACTGACCAGCCCTTGCTCTTGTCCGCGACGTCATCAACGTCACTTCACAAACAATAGCAAGTGTTTTCGGTTTCCGGATGGCAACCCAACCACTTTTCCCCTTGTTCCTTAACCAAAAAGCAAGTCGACATGTCAGAAACAAGTCACTCAGATGAGCGGCTGTATGACCGGATTATCCTCCAAACCTTGTGTAATTAAGAGAGAGAGAGAGAGAGAGAGAGAGAGAGAGAGAGAGAGAGAGAGAGAAGAGAGAGAGAGAGAGATTGAATGAACTTTATTACCCAAGGATAAAGGTTAAGACACAAGTGCCGTTAGGGAAACCTGTTCTTGAAACAGTTACAAACACTTATATGAACATGAAAATAAATCAATGCGAACAAAGAGAGAAACAGGCAGACAGAGAGAACAGGACAGATCACTCCTGATAAAGCACGTGTCTTGTGTGATTAAAATGTCGTCTTTTCTTTTTTACATGCAAAAGCCGTTCCTGGCAGCGCCCCCGCCTGCCCCCTGGGTCTAAAACAGGCCCCTTGCGAACAGCAGCCGGCAAAAGTTTGCGTAAACATACTAGCAGGCTTGTGTTGTTCTTTTTCTTTTTTCTTTTTATTCACAGAGAGAGAGAGGTTAAAGTAGACGAAGAAAAAGTAGATAGAAAGTCCTAGAAACGAAGAAATTCATCATGTTTAAAAACAGTTCTGGCTTGAAAAGACGAGTGCTACACCATCACAAGAACTAAAATGATCTCACAATAATCAATATCGGAACATACGTCGGGAAGTTACACCAAAACAACAGACATCAAGAAGTAAGTAAATAAGTAAATTGGTGTTTTACGCCCAGTCAACCAGTCAATCAGGGCGACAGACATTAAGAAAAAATGGAGTATACGCTGGTTTGCTGTCGCATAAGCAAACTCATTTGTACGTGCATACTTGCACAGTTAGTCTTTCTCATGTGTTCATTATGAAGCAAAGTGCATCATTCCTGCAATAAGCACACCAGTGTTGGATTTTGCTGTGTGTTAGTTTGCTTTTTCTTTCTTTCTCTTTCAGTATTTAAACTGATCGATGGTGTCTGCATGTAATCCACTTATAAAGCACAATTGACACCCCCCAGTACTGACGATACAAGTTCACATGCGTTTGTTGAGCGTGGTTTCTTTGAGATCATCAGTTTACCAGGTGTAAGAAACAAACACAGTGACATGGGCAACAGTTAGGGCAAGGGCTGGAAACTGCTCCGGAACTGAATATTGTGTGTTTTCGACAGTACAGTGGACACATTTCGTTTGTTATTATGGTTGAAACAATTCGGGCCATTAGTGAAAATAATTGCTCTGTTGATGTAAGGCACCTTATACCAAACAAAGACCCAAACACAGGAAAGGTTCAAAATAACGCTCTTTATTAAAACAATGCACAACATGCGAATTTTCGGGGTAATCCCCTTTATCGAACTACAAAACGACACTTAACAATTAAAAGGTGAAAAAAGAAAAGAAAAATGAGATGGAGAGCTAATCCACTTATATTTGGGGAGGGCGGGGGGAGGGGGGGGGGACAATGAGCTGTGTCTGGACATAGCTGACCCCTCAAAAAGATAAGCGGATTAGCTCTCCATTTCATTTTTTCATCGTTTTTCACCTTTTAATTGTTGTTTAAATGTCGTTTAAAAAAGATTGATAAAAGGGATTACCCCGAAAATTCGCATGTTGTTTTTTATTCTAATAAATAGCGTTTTTTTTAACGTTTTATGTGTTTGGATCTTGTTTTTTAGAACGCTAGCAGTCATTCTTGTTACAAGGCGCTAGACATTCCAGTAGTGTCTTATTTTACGTTGAGTGGGAGTGAGAATGACTTCCGTTGAGTGGGAGTGAGAATGACTTACGTTGAGTGGGAGTGAGAATGACTTACGTTGAGTGGGAGTGAGAATGAATGACTGAAAGACGGTGTATATAGCCTGTGGCGCATAAAATGTCCACACAAAACCTGCGTGCTCACAGCACCAGATGCACACAGTGCTTACATGCAGGCTCTCACAGCTTTGCCGGTGATGTATGGACGGACTTTACTCAAAGATACAATATGGAAAAAAACATAAGATCTGACAACGGATGATATATGTTGTTGGGATGAAGATTTCTTTCTTTTATTCCTGTTTTTCTTTTCGTTTCTTCTTCTTTTTCTTCTTCTTCTTCTTCTTCTTCTTTTGTCCTCTAACCCCCGTGAAAAAGACCAAAAAAATTACGTGGATGTGAGTTTATGTACCTTATATTTACACGCATGCCAGGTGAGAGCTACCGTAGGCGACCAAGGTCTTTGTTGTTGTACTTGTGTTACGTATTTCGAGTGCTAATTAACGCCCTTGTGCGCTGTTTTCCCCGTGGAAAAGGTGTCAGACTGGATAGTGACATTCAGTTTGCAAGCGAAACAACAGGATCAAGTCTACAGCCCCTTCCCCCTCTCCCCACCCCCACTCCCCCCCCCCACCCAGCTCTTCCCCCCTCCCCCGCCCCCCCCCCATAACGCCTCCTCCACCTCCCACCCCCCCCCCACCCCACGGCTCCTTCCCCCCTCCTCCCATGCCCGCCCCCCCGTAACGCTCTTCCCCCCTCCTCCCTCCACCCCCATACGGCTCCCCCCCCCCCCCCCCCCGCCCCCTAACGGCTCTTCCCCCCTCCTCCCTCCACCCCATAACGGCCCCCCCCCCCCCCCGCCCCCCGTAACCTCTTCCTCCTCTCCTCCTCCACCCCCCTAACGGCTCCCCCCCCCCCCCCCCCGCCCCCCGTCACGCGCTCTTCCCCCCTCCACCCCCATAACGGCTCCCCCACCCCCCCCGCCCCCCGTAACGGCTCTTCCCCCTCCTCCTCCACCCCCATAACGGCTCCCCCCCCCCCCCCCCCCGCCCCCGTAACGGCTATCCCGAACAAAAAACCCAATGGCAAATCTTATTCTGCCTCCAGTCAGACAAAGTCCTACCAGTGAAAGAAGCTTCTTTTTCAGTCTTTTTTTTCCAACTCTGAACGTTCCCTCTTTGTGCTTCAATGAGTCAGACGGGGTCATAAGATTTTGCTCAAATACTAGAGTATAATAATAAGGGTATTATTAATGATAATACATTTCTAATGATCTGAATCCTTCTACGAGCTACATGCATGAAGCTCAGTCAAAACGCTGTGGACGTCGAAAGAAAAGAATTTGAATAAACAAGCCACAAATGTGTAGGGAAGGGAGCTATAGCCCATATATCAGTCTAAACATTACAACAGCAACAACAAAAATCAGCACCGATTTTTAAATTATTTTTTTAGACTGATCACATTACATAGAACTCTCTCTCTCTCTCTCTCTCTCTCTCTCTCTCTCTCTCTCTCTCTCTCTCTCTCTCTCTCTCTCTCTCTCTCTCCCGAGTGAGAAACGGCAGAGGTAAAGAGTTTTCCGAGAAGTTTGGAGTATTGAGTATACGGGTCAGGGGCGGCAAATCCTACAGCCCAATCAATAAATAACTCCTCCCCATCCCCACCCCTACCCCTACCCCCACCCCTGGCCTCACTCTCGTACCTTGGTCTCACCCCAACAGCCAATCTAATTGGCCAGCCTCCCCGCAGAGAGCGGCGCTGGAGTCGTCACCAATTTCACCGCTCTGCACGGGGAGGTAGCTTAGCCATGCCCGAGTCGGTGACTAACTTCCTATTGCAGACAAGGGCTGAATTTCACACGTGGCCGACAAGCAACTGGAAGCCGCCCGCTCTCTGTCTTTCGACCTACCCAGTCTCTTGGACTCGACTGCAGACGGAGAAAAATTCATTTGCAAATACGGGGCCCCCTGCGGATTGCCAGTCAGAAATTGGATATGGTGTCAAAACGTTGCTTTGCAAATTCCCTGCTACTAGCGTTCTGCACTGGCGTGGTGGTTCATTCGCCCGCCTGCTGGAGGTGATGCGAGCTGCATTCAAGTCCGGCAGCTGTGGCTGACGCAGCGACCTACTCACGGACCCAGCATGAGCAGGAACCCCCTCCCCTCCCCTCCCCCCCCCTCCCCCACACACACACACACAAACACACATTCTCCCATCCCCGCCACCCTCCTCCACCACGCTTCCCTCACTCACCTACTCATCCAACCAACCAAGCAGCCTGATTTTCTCAACTGACTAACGGGCCAGCAACGAATCAACAAAAATCAGTGTCATTAAAACTTACAGCGGCTAAGTTTTCTCGCGAACATGTGATAATATTGAATGACCGATACAGGGGAAAGAACTCTATCGCCCATCCAAACGAGCAAGCCAACTCGAGCTCGAAACCGTTAATACTCGGAGACAATCGAATTAGGTCCTTTTTTGGACCTACCAACCCGCAGCCAATCCTTGCTACAGGCCACTACAAACTTATGGAATACACACAATTTAAAAAGAATATTTTCAGTACTTGACTGTCCCTTGTGGGAGATTCGGGTGGCCTTACCTGGGTACGGCGCAGTAGCCGCGAGAGCAGCGCTACCCATTCCTATTAGTGTGTGCAGTATTTTCCCGTGTCCAAACAATGGTATTGCTGCCAGTGCTTGGGATCTCTAACGTGTGCACACTGACTTTCGTCACCAGTTCCATCACCTCTGTGTGTAACACACTCTCATCACCATCACCACTGTGTAACACACTGACCCTCATCACCATCCCCATCACCACTGTGTGTAACACACTGACCCTCACCACCAGCCCCATCACCACTGTGTGTAACACACTGACCCTCATCACCATCCCTGACCCTCACCACCATCCCCATCACCTCTGTGTGTAACACACTGACCCTCACCACCACCCCTGACCCTCACCACCACCCCTGACCCTCACCACCACCCCCATCACCTCCGTGTGTAACACACTGACCCTCACCACCACCCCTGACCCTCACCACCACCCCCATCACCTCCGTGTGTAACACACTGACCCTCACCACCATCCCCATCACCTCTGTGTGTAACACACTGACCCTCACCACCATCCCCATCACCTCTGTGTGTAACACACTGACCCTCACCACCATCCCCATCACCTCTGTGTGTAACACACTGACCCTCACCACCAGCCCCATCACCACTGTGTAACAGACTCCCCCCGACACACGGAGGTCAGGACTGACGGAGCCTGGGGCGAGGACCACTAAGTGTAACGACCCGTTGTGCTGATAGCCGTGGTCGTCAACGGTTTCGGCCTCCTAATAAGGCGTTGTTGGACCGACTGACCGCCCCTCCTCTGCTCCTGTAGTCAGCAAAGCTGAGGGTCGCGCCATCTGTCTGAATTGGGAGAGCTAACGACAGGGGACTAACTGACTGTTCAACTTGTTCAACTGTCAGCCTAAAAACGTTCAGCTTGTTCAACTGCCGTCCTTGAAAAGTCCCACAGGACAAAAGAAATCAGCCTTTGGGCATTTTCTCCTTGGGCTTCGTCTTTTTTTTTTCTTTTTCTTTGCTTTTTGTGTCACTTTTTTCTTTTTTCTTTCGTTTTTTATTTGTTGTTGTTTTGTTAGTTTTATTGTTGTTGTCTTTTTCTTTCTGTCTGCTTTTTTGTCCTCTTGCTTTTACGTCCGCCAGTCGCTGTTTGTGCGTCTGTCTGTCTCTGTCTGTTTGTCTGTGTGTCTGTCTGTCACTGTCTGTTTGTGTGTCTGTCTGTCATTCTGTTTGGCTGGTTGTCTGTGTCGCACATATGTTAGTTCGTTGTCGTGTAGCGTACTATGCAGGGAAGCGTTAGTTTTTACCGTTCGTCTGTTTTTGTCTGTGTGTCGACTTTTCTTTGTCTAGGACAACAGACGAGTGGCTGCTGGCGAGAAATGACAAACGGTAAAGAACAAAGGGAACGCACTCACCACGCCTACTCACGTACTCGTACTCATCCAGAATAAGTGATTAAGTGACAAACTGATACTAGCACAGGAGACAGACAGACCAAAGAAAAAGAAGAAAAGGGCTGGAATGAGACGGGTACTGAAAAGAACGAGGAGGTAACGAGTACGTGAGTAGGCGTGGTGAGTGCGTTCCCTTTGTTCTTTACCGTTTGTTACTGAGCACGGATACAAAAACAACAACAAAAAAACTCATACTGTCAAAACGTTGTTTTAGATATATATATATTGTATTCGTGCTCTGTCTTTTTGGTGAGTACTCTCTCTCTCTCTCTCTCTCTCTCTCTCTCTCCTCTCTCTCTCTCTCTCTCTCTCTCTCTCTCTCTCTCTCTCTCTCTCTCTCTCTCTCTCAGTAAACATTTATCTTAAATGCATACAATTCTGGCTACGTATTTTAAAAATGCTACCTTGCCGTCTACCATTTAAAGCTTATAAAATGTTGTTGCATCTGCATGAACAGAACAAGAGAACATGGGTATCCTCCGTTTGCTATGCGTTGTACAACTATGACTTTGGTGATGTTTGGGTAAATCAGGCCGTTGGAGACGAAAAGGCATTTCTAAAGGAATTCAAGGCAAGAGTAGTATCCCTATACAAACAAAAATGGAACAACAGTTTAAGAACCAAAGAACGTTTTACCGTCAACAGTACTTTCAAGTCGTCCTTATCCCTGGCACCGTACCTGAATGAACTAAAGCACATTAAAGCGAGAAACTCCTTGATCAGATTAAGACTCGGTGTGTTGCCACTAAGGACACACAAACTACGCATTTGTAAAGATGTTACACCTGTTGACTGTTCTTGCCCTTTTTGTAAAAGTGACGTAGAAACTGAAGTCCACTTCACTCTCGTCTGTCCGAAATACGCAGAAATTAGAGAACAGTACACACCCGAGAAATACTTCACTAGCCCTTCCAGCTTCAAGTTAGCGCTCCTGCTTGCTACAGCAAGTAAGGTTCTTTTGTTACGTCTTGCTGTTTATATCATGAACGTGTTTACTATTCGAAATGCTTAAATAAGCCCCACAGCTCATTACAGTATGTACATGTATACGTATGCTTTTTGTATGCGTGCATGCTTGAATATGTACACAAGTAGAATTCACCTTCTAGAATCTGACATGTGCAAACCTCCATTGAAATGGGCCCAAGGCCTAATCAATAAAACATTCAGCGTTCAGCATTCTCGCTCTTTCAGTTTTCTTTCACTCTTTTCAGTATTCTTTCGTTGTTATCCATCTTTTTATCGGAAATGTATGGTTACACAAAGTTTGGTACCTATAGTTTGACGTCACTGGGTGATCGATGACTATCACGTACATATGTCTGCTACGAGAAGAAAGATTAAAAGGGCTGTGCTGAGGGTGGGGTTTGCGGCTTTAATTTCTTGTAATGGCCACGGACGTGTCCCGGGGGACTGTGTTTCACGAATCGAGTCTGTCTGCACAAATTTCACCTCTCCATATCAGCCGGCACGTCAAACATGAAGCCATTTTCCACGACCCAGCCAACAATCTGCCAATTAAAGGCAACTCGATCTCGCTCGGTATCGGAACCAGATACGTGCCCCTAGTCTCACAGGAGACGCTTCTCAGTCTGGTGGTTTGGAGGAGGAAAAAACAGGTCCTGCGTGGCACCGACATGCCTACGTTAGAGGGCGTATCACAGCGGAAGAACTTTGCACTGGCAACATTCTGTTGAGATTCCATAGCAGCAGGAATCAACCGTTAGCACGCTTGGTAGCGCCACTCTCTCCCAGCTACCGTTCCCAGAGGAAAGCTACGGGTAGTTTCCACAGGTCACGTAGCAGCCTACACCAATAACACAAGTGCCTACACCAATAACACAAGTGCCTACACCAATAACACAAGTGCCTACACCAATAACACAAGTGCCTACACCAATAACACAAGTGCGGGCTGTTTTCTACCTCATCACGTTTATGCATCCATCAGTGACAGTAAAAATATCACAATACCACAAGTGATTCAGATTCTGTCGTCTTCCTTCAATTAAACGTGGGGAAGACTAAGGAAATGATCACTGATTTTAGAAGGAATCAAAGCGAGTACGGTGAGATTAAATATAGGAGAAACTGTTGCAAGAGTAAAACTGTATAAATACCTAAGAATAACGTTTGAGATAAACCGTGTTGGACAGGAATAACGTTTGAGACAAACTGTGTTGGACAGGAATATCGTTTGATACAAACTGTGTTGGACAGGAATAACGTTTGAGACAAACTGTCTTGGACAGGTATAACGTTTGAGATAAACTGTCTTGGACAGGTATAACGTTTGAGATAAACTGTCTTGGACAGGAATGACGTTTGAGACAAACTTTGTTGGACAGGTATAACGTTTGAGACAAACTGTCTTGGACAGGAATAACGTTTGATGACCTACAGTCATTCATTCTAACGGCCGTTCGGACACACAGTCAACACGCAGGCAGATAAACCCAACACACAACGACTAGAGATGGGGATACGGGGACCACACGGCAAGCAGGACGGGCAAAGAGGAATGTTTGGGAGGCAGCTGTTTGTGCGAGAGGACTGTAATTTGGAAGAGTGAGAACATGCGTTGTTGGTGCAGTGTTTTATTGTATGATACGTTTTATGGCAGATCATGCAATTTCCGCAATGGATTAATAAAGTTGTCTTCTGTCGTGTGTGTGTGTGTGTGTGTGTGTGGGTGGGTGGGTGGGTGTGAGTGAGTGCGTGCGTGCGTACGTACGTACGTGCGTGAGTTCGTGCGTGCGTGCATGTGTGTCGGGACGGAGGGAGGGAGGAGGAGGGGGTAATATCTTGGCGCGCGCAACTGCTTTGTATTGACCCTATAAATGTAAGTGTTTGTGTCTGCAGCAGTAGTCACGGTCTGTTGCCTGTTGGTTGCCATCGGGGCGTGCCTGTGGCTCCTGGCGGAATGACGCGCTCCACAAATGTTGATTCATTGTTGTTATTATTAGCATCTAGGCTCCGTTTCCGCAGTTCACGACACAAACCAGGATCTTTTTCCGTCATGAATTTCCGACTGACGTCGATTTGGACCGGAAGGTGAGCGGGGGCGATGTTTTAACTTGCACTTTAGCGACGCAGGGGCGGTGTGAAAAACGTGACACGTGACAACGTTGGACGGGAGGGGGTGGGGGATCCGTTTGCGCAACCCCTGCCCTGACAGCGTCACATTTGTGACGTCAACTTTGACACCCGTCATGGAGGCTGGGACAGACGCAGCAGGTGACATGGCAGTTGCAGTGGCGACGAAAGCCAAGCAGCATATCACCGTCATGGACAGCGCTCGCTCATCACACCTTTTTGTTTTTCATCGACAGCCAGCAACGGGAACAAAAACGTGACGGAAACGGAGGCAGGTTTCAGGTTCGTGCATGCAGGATGAGTAGTTATGGCTCTTAAAGTCGTTCTATTAGTTTTGAGCACAGCGCCAAACTAGCCACAGGACATGCATAGGCCGCTTTCCCAAGCCTGTCGACACAAACAAGCGACAAAACTCTACAACGAACGACCGCCGAAGTGCAGGCGCTCAAAGTTGTGTATAAGATCCTGCCACCACTTGACAATAATTACGTGAAGATAAAAAGGGGGTCTTTTCGTCCAGAACTCATCCACACTGATTTCTGGCCAACAGTCATGAAGATGGTCAGTGATCTGTTGGTAACCAGCAGCAGCCAATGCTGGCCGGTCCACCTGGGACAATGCTGGTGAAGGAAAACCCAGCGACTTTGACTTTCTGATTACTTCAAGTGTGAAAGGGACACGAGAGAGCGGTAATAAAGATTGTTTCGTCTTTCTCGTCTTGAGCCTGGCGCAGTAAGAGACTGCTTTGGCAAAGAAGTAATGCCGAATAGTCCCCTTTCGTTTATTCCGCTGTCGCACAGCAACAACCAATCAGAGTCGGCTACAAAGTTCTACAACTCCTTCAAAGCGGATGTAGGGGGGAACGTGCTGACACTGACTTAGAGCGTACTGAGATTTGACCGGGCTGAATCAGTTTGGATGCCCACAGACTTCGTCAAATTTCCAGTTAATTCAATCCGTTGACTGACTGGCCGTTGTTGTTATTTGTTATTTTTTTTCTCCCTTCGGGGTGAGCCGGTAGGGTGGGGTAGGGGGTGGGGGGCATTTAGTGTACGCCAGCACAAGTGCGCGCGATCCGCCTAGGTGTGTGTGTGAGGGTTGGTGTGCGTGCGTGTATGTATGTGTGGGCGCGTGCACGGAAACCTGTGAACACGTGTGTGTGTGTGTGTGTGTGTGTGTGTGTGTGTGTGTGTGTGTGTGTGTGTGTGTGTGTGTGTGTGTGTGTGTGTGTGTGCGTCAGTGCGAGCGCGCGTGCAGGCGACTCTATGAGTGCGGGGTGTTTGTGTTTCAGTGTGCGTCAGTTTCACTTTGTTTTGTATGACTAAGTATGTGTAGTGATGTAACGTTATGCTATTGCTTTTGTATGTGAGTATTTATGCATTCCATACTTTAATTAAATGACAAAGCCCTTTGAGTCGCTCAACTCGCACGCATTATTTATTTGCTGCAGGCTATATTCTTTTGACTGTTGTGGTTTGGTGGTGTGTTTACCATTAGGTTTGTCGGTAGTTCACCGTTTCTATTAATTTTGTCAGGTCAGGCTAAGTACTTCTTTATTCCATTTAAAGCAACAGGCAAACGAAACAAAAAGAAAAGAAAAACAAGAAAGAAAAAAAGAAGAAAAAAGAAAAAACATTAAATAAAAATAATAAAAAGAAAAAGAAAAAAGAAAGAAAATGACCATGTATAAATGATTCCAAATTTAAGAGAGCGCAACAACAGACAGACAATACTGATATCATAAACATTATTAGATAGAATAATATTGGTTACAGAAATGCGCTGTAAAATAAACAGTAGCCGCTCACACGTTCAAATATGATTAATAGGCTATATACGAGGCACAAGTATAATCACTATTCTCATCCTGTCCGCCTTCACACCTACACTCATACACCATATCACCGCCTCCCACACATCCACACGCACACATACATACACCCACCCTCATCTCTCTCTCTCTCTCTCTCTCTCTCTCTCTCTCTCTCTCTCTCTCTCTCTCTCTCTCTCTCTCTCTCTCTCTCACACACACACACACACACACACACACACACACACACATTGACACACACGCGCGCGGGCGCGCGCGCATACACGCACGCACGCACACAAATAACGCACCAAGCCGCGTAGCCTCATAAATTATTCCTAAAACAGGATGAAAATCGGCATGAAATTAGTGAAAGCTGTTACAGTGAGACAGAGAGGCAGAGAGACAGACAGACAGACAGACATGCAGACAGACAGACAGACAGACAGACAGACAGAATTAGCCTAAACGATTGTACGTAATTATAGTAAAATGTAAGGTGTCAGAAATTAAAGGTCTCAACACAGCAACACACTCACCCTCACAGGCACACGACACTAGTGACACGTCCTGCCGGCAAAACAGCCTAATTAGTTAATGTCGCAGTTACTACCCCCCCCCCCCCCCCCCCCCCCCCTCCCTTACGCACACACATTCTCTCGTTTTAACAACAGTGGTGTATACTGTAGTAATTAAGTGCACAGCCAAGGGAACCTGAATAAGATGGAAAAACAACAACAACAAAAACACGTAAAAAACCCAAAAACTTCATTCTCAACAGACTGGGCCGGGGATCATTCTCGAGTCAGCGCCACGGAATACGATACTTTGCCTTTTTACTGAAACTAAACGACAGACGTTCCGCGGGATTCCTGGCTTTTATTCGACCAGAGATGCAGTGGATTACACGGCAGTGATCTTTTGCGCCCATCTTGTCGCCGTGAAATGCGAGGTTTTCACTACTACTAGTACTAGGGAAATACAGCTATGCGCTCGGCCAGCAACCCAGCTGACGTGTTCCCCCCTACTTCCGGCAGATATCACACGCCAGTCCATTGCGCATGCGCGAAAATCTAAGTGAAAGGGTCTATTCCCTTTCCGGCAACAGAAGCGTGGAGTTTACAGATTACAACACACTGACGGGGAGGAGAGAAGGGGAGGAGGGGGAAGGAATGGAGGAGGGGGAAGGAGGGGAGGAGGGGGAAGGAGGGGAGGAGAGAAGGGGAGGAGGGGGAAGGAGGGGAGGAGAGAAGGGGAGGAGGGGGAAGGATGGGGGAGGAGGGGGAAGGAGGGGAGGAGAAAGAGGGGGAGAAAGAGGAGGGGAAGTGGCGTGAGCGAACGAAGCAGTCTATCCAAAGCTACTCAAGCAGCCAGGATTGCGGGCCCAACGGGCCCCTGGTGGTAGTAGTTGGGGTGTTGGTGGTGATGGTGGTGGTAGTGGTGGTTGTGGTGGCGGTGGTGATGATGCTGGTGGTGGTGGGAGGGGGGTGGGGGTGGGAGGGGGTGGTGGTGATGATGATGGTAGTGGGAGGAGGGTGGTGGTGATGATGATGGTGGTCGGAGGGGTGGTGGTGGTGATGATGATGGTGGTGGGAGGGGTGGTGGTGGTGATGATGATGGTGGTGGGAGGGGTGGTGGTGGTGGTGGCCGACAGCCAGACGCTGCCCCCTGCGTGCACACAGACACTGGAAGGGAAGACCGCACCGCTGCTCCAGACGCGATGGGCAGGGCGGCGTGGTCCCCGGCCTCGGGTCAGCGAGCTGGCCGGTGGAGAGACAAGACGGCCGTCGGGAGGCAGCGTCAACAGGCCCGTGGACACGGAGACTCGGGGAGGAAGCCCGCATCGCCGCCTCCAGCGAGCGGCCAGAGTCCGGGTGTTCCCCCACGGAGGTGGAGTCAGTGGAGGCTGCAGCGGGACCACTGTGGGTCGGCCTGGCGGCAAAGGGCAAGCGAGTGGTGCACGACCAAGAGGTAATTACACGTCTTCCCCTGCTGATGGCCTGCGACGTGTCACCGTGGCGTCTGTCCGCTCGCTCTCCCGTCATGCACGTCCCTCCGTTTGTTTCTCTCCTTTAGGCTGTCTATGTTATTGCAGTCACAAGCTTCAATATGCGCTTTCAATCAAAAGCAAAGCAAATGCATAGCTAATCTCTCTCTGTCTCTGTCTCTGTCTCTCTCTCTCTCTCTCTCTCTCTCTCTCTCTCCTCTCTTCTCTCTCTCTCTCTCTCTTATATTATATATATATATATATATTATATATTGTGTGTGTGTGTGTGTTGTGTTGTGTGTGTGTGTGTGTGTGTGTGTGTGTGTGTGTGTGTGTGTGTGTGTGTGTGTGTGTGTGTGTGTGTGTGTGTGTGTGTGTGTGTGGTGGTGCCTTGTAATTTATTTTCTACTATTTATCAGTAGTTTAACAAGGACTGGTTGTTAGGTTTTGACTGAACCTAAACTACAATCCCTATAAAATAAAGTTTTTTTTCTCTCTCTCTCTCTCTCTCTCTCTCTCTCTCTCTCTCTCTCTCTCTCTCTCTCTCTCTCTCTCTCTCTCTCTCTCTCTCTCTCTCTCTCTCCCTCCCCCCCCTCTCTGCGTATGCATGCACGCGCACACGTGCGTGGATTGTGAGGGTGATGTAAGGCGAATAAAGGCGAAGTTGATACACTGTACGACTGATACATCAAAAAAAAAAAGTTCTTAAAACTGATAATAAAAGAAGAAGGGAAAAAACACCATTAACAAGAGATGCACATCACAAATAACCCGCCCACAAGTGGGGGGTGGGGGGGTGCCTGGGGTGGTGGTGGAGAGGAAGGACCACACACACACACACACACACACACACACACACACACACACACACACACACACACACACACACACACACACACACACACAAGAAGCAAAGAAAAACTGACCAAAAACAAATCCGGTGACGCATTAAAGGCAAACTTTGATAAATGGTGGATAGGGACTGGTTTTTGGAGTGGATGAGCATGCTCTCCGGGAGAGATTAACCTTGTTAGAGGGCATCCTACGTTGCTTTATGCTGTGGCGTGCCTTGTAATACGGTTCGGTAAACCGGGCACCACTCAATGCCCCTTGCTGGCAGGGTGGGGCAAAATCAAATGGAAGGGGAAGTGGCTTGTTGGGTCATTGAATTAGCTTGAAAAGAAGGAAACTTGGCAACTTGCGTACGGCCTTTTCGGCGGCGAAATCCCTGCCGAAAGACAAAGTTCGTGAAAAGAATAATAGGACCCGGCCATTAAAAATGCTGCACAGAGTTACAGGGAAAGGGAAACCAACAAATGGCATGTTCACGCCAACATTTGTGTTCTGAAGTCAATAGGTGATGGATGAGGTTATGGAGAGAGAGAGAGAGAGAGAGAGGAGAGAGAGAGAGAGGAGAGAGAGAGCACAGAGAAATGAAACAGATTATTTCCCTTTTATCGGCTGTGCGGTAATTGTAACTGCCCATCTCATTTTTTTCTTTTTTTTCTTTTTCTTTTCTTTTTTTCTTTCTCTCTCTCCAGTTGATAGATCTATGAAGAATTGGTGTTGCATAATATTACATGATGTGGAGTGAATGCTGTTTCCAATGTATGTGCTGCTTGAGTACGTAAAAAGATAGGCTAATAGTTCGTTAGCTTAAAAAAGTTGTTTGGAAAAGATGTGTTTTTGTGTTTCGAATGTCTCGGTGATGTATATTTTGTCAAGAGAAAGAGAGAGAGAGAGAGATGTGTGTGTGGTGTGGTGGTGGGGGGGGGGGGGGGGGGGGGCGGAAGTGTGGTCAGGCAAGTGCAGAAACCATACATTAACAAGACTTGTCTGGAATGTTTTCTTTTTCCTTTTCTGTTTCGTTTCTAATGTCCTTGTGCCGTACAGGTGTAACTCATGCGTACTCGTAAATGTCTTCTTCCAGTAATGACAAAATCCTCTCTCTCTCTCTCTCTCTCTCCTCCTCTCTCTCTCTCTCTCTCTCTCTCTCTCTCTCTCTCTCTTCTATGCACAGCCCCCCACTCCCGCCACCGTTCCCGTCTTACCTCAGTGACCCCCCCCCCCCCCACGCCTTTTTCTCTCTTTTTTTTCTTTTTCTTTAACCATTCGCGAAAGAATGTGAATTCATGATGTCCTTTTTTACGTGCGAGAGACTGAGCTTGAGGACACTAATGGAAAGTGGAAAATTGTCAACTTCGTTATTATCCACAATATATATATATATTGGCGCGCGTCAAACTGTGCAGAAAATGTGTGTTTAGGCACCAAGAGCGAAACGCTTCTGAAAAAGATGAGTTGTCAGATTTGTCTTGAAAACGAGAGATGGGAAGTGACTCCAAACTATACAAAGAAAGTTGCAGACTTGAACTGCTGGAAAGTGAAAAAATTATTACAATTTTCGCTACATACGTGCTGGTAAATTGATAACCACTTCGGCTCACAGGATTGTGTTTGACGTCTTTCTCAGATGTCACTTAGTTAATTTTATTTAAATGCAGCAAAATCTTAAAATCTGTCCTGAATTTTTGTTAATGTCCCTTTGTCTATCTGTTCCTCCCCCTGCCCCCCTCCCCTCTATTCCTCCCGCCCTCCTGCTATCTGTACAAACACCTGTAACCATAATATTTGTACTGCACGGACTCGTAATCGAAAGGTCGCGGATTCGAGTTCCGGCAGGAGTGACGGGAGAATGTTCTTTTGCAGGGTCAACTTTCTGTGATGACTCATTTCAGTATCAGTTCCACCCCAGTGTTACCGCAGTAGCACGTAAAACATCCTGGTCAATTTGCCAAAAGCGCAGGTGGCAGGTTACATATAAACACACATGCACCCTACCTAAGTGGCCTCGAATGAAATGACATTGTAATCCGGTGCATGGTTGTATGGTGTACACAGAACTTGCGCCGAGACGGCAGCAGTCTCACGTGGCACCGGTCATGGAAAAACAAAACAGCGCTGTAAGTATACTATTTCGGTGAATATTAAACACACACACACACACACACACACACACACACACACACACACACACACACACACACACACACACACACACCACAACACACAACAAACACACACAACACACACACACAACACACACACACACACACACACACACACACACACACACACACACACACACACACACACACACACACACACACACACACACACACACACACACACACACATTTAAAAAAAAAGGTTTCGCGCAGTGTAAAGCTACAGTCACCCAGAGCACAGTGGCTTTGCTGGGCAGCAGAGAGCAGCGCTGTGAGTCGCCACTGTGAAGCGCTTATGGCTCTTCCCGATATGACACGCCCGACAAGCGATGATGTAAAGAAAGAAATAACGGACTTTGTAAGCACAGTCACTGTTGTCAGACTGTTTGTCCGTTTCTCTGCCATACGGCTGATGGACCTGACCACCAGACAACGCTTCATCACAATGCAAAGTTTATGGGAACATCAGGGCTGTTGGGGTCAGACAACGCTTCATCGCAATGCAAAGTTTATGGGAACATCAGGGCTGTTGGGGTCAGACAACGCTTCATCACAATGCAAAGTTTATGGGAACATCAGGGCTGTTGGGGTCAGACAACGCTTCATCGCAATGCAAAGTTTATGGGAACATCAGGGCTATTGGGGTCAGACAACGCTTCATCGCAATGCAAAGTTTATGGGAACATCAGGCTGTTGGGGTCAGACAACGCTTCATCACAATGCAAAGTTATGGGAACATCAGGGCTGTTGGGGTCAGACAACGCTTCATCACAATGCAAAGTTATGGGAACATCAGGGCTGTTGGGGTCAGACAACGCTTCATCGCAATGCAAAGTTTATGGGAACATCAGGGCTGTTGGGGTCAGACAACGCTTCATCACAATGCAAAGTTTATGGGAACATCAGGGCTATTGGGGTCAGACAACGCTTCATCACAATGCAAAGTTTATGCGAACATCAGCAAGTCTCTGTGACCTATTCACCTTTTTGTTCTCACAAAATTATAGATGGAGAAGAAAAAGAGGGGTAAGACAAATGAGAGACAGACAGACAGACAGACAGGCCGGCAGACAGACAGACTGACAGACAGGCAGGCAGGCTGACAGACAGGCGGGCAAGCAGGCAGATAGATAGGCAGGCGGGCAGACAGACAGGCAGGCAGACAGACAGGCAGGCAGGCAGGCAGACAGACAGGCAGGCAGACAGACAGGCAGACAGACAGACAGACAGGCAGGCAGGCAGACAGGCAGGCAGACAGACAGACAGGCAGACAGACAGACAGGCAGGCAGAGACGTACATAGATTAACGTGAGGATTGGAAGTGCGTGAAAGTTAGTGGTTGTTAACCTTAGACAACGATGACGCCTTTCAACGTCAGACCCAGGGCAGCGGGTCTGATCTATCTAACAACAATGACGCCTTTCAACGTCAGACCCAGGGCAGTAGGTCTGATCTATCTAACAACGATGACGCCTTTCAACGTCAGACCCAGGGCAGCGGGTCTGATCTATCTAACAACGATGACGCCTTTCAACGTCAGACCCAGGGCAGCGGGTCTGATCTATCTAACATGCAGCCACCGCTTAATCGTCTGCGTGCAAGCAGTGATGTGAGCCGCTCTTTTTGTTGCCGCTGTTTTGTTGTTGGTTTGTGTGTGTGTGTGTGTGTGTGTGTGTGTGTGTGTGTGTGTGTGGTGTGTGTGTGTGCGTGTGTGTGTGTGGTGTGTGTGTGTGTGTGTGTGTGTGTGCGTGTGTGTGTGTGTGTTTGCTTCTTTGTACGTTTCGCTTACTTTTGTTTAATTTCTTTGTACTATAAATTTGTATTTTACTTTCATCTCTCCGATACAAAGGTTCATTCACATCCACTTTCAAACTGTCAGATTCTTCGTTCGTCACGAAAGTGTTGAAGACCAAGCGTAGTGCTGCACAGTAAACTAATGTAAATCCTTCGACGGTCCTGCATACGCTGTGTGGCGCCCTCTGGCGGCCCCAACCGTCAGCTTGTGCCGCTCACTCTCACCACTCACCACGCTGGTCGTGGGAGTCACCGCTCCGACAAAGAGATGAATATTTCCTTCAATTCTCAGTCAGATCAATACACCTTTGAAACGAAATCCTTAACTGCAAGACCTTTTGTTTTGATCTTTTTCTACCTCTCGATCAAAGCATGTTTTCGGGCGGCCAATCCTTTTAAAATAAGACGTCTGGTGAAACTCAACGATGTTTGATGAAGCCCAGTCTCGGATTCTTCACAATCACGAGAAAACACAAAATGCTTGAGTATACTTCCACTAGCAGAAGTTGGCGATCAGACTGTCAGGTCTGCCCTCGCAAGTCTGAGTAGGCATTGCCGTCAAACCCGCTGGCCTTCAGACATGTCTCTGGCGCATGCTGAGTAGTGAAATGCATATCGTCATTGTTATAACGTACGCCGTTTCTTAATGTGACATTCAACACTAGCCCTTCGGATCTGCTGAATACATATCAGATGGCTGCTGACGTGCTTTGGAGGGCTGGAAGGGTGGAAAGTCATTAAACATTCATGTACCTGCTTATATTGCCCGCTTTCTGAAGCTCCGTGAATTGCATTAAAATACTTTTATTGTTTTTGCGTAAAAGTATTGTTCTGTTTGTTGCATTGAGAAACACACACACACACACACACACACACACACACACACACACACACACACACACACACACACACACACACACACACACACACACACACACACACACACACGTTTAAAATAGTGGGCGTTGCCGTAACGGTACAAAGGACATCTCTTCTGTAGGCCGAGGAAGAGACAGCGATTGAAGGACGCTGCGGAAAACCGACTTGTTGATTGGTTACTGCCTCTCCACGGCCACCAGACAGTGCGCAGAGAGTCACCGGTTACTGTTCAATGACCCTCATTCTGAACGCCTTTTGCTGTTACTGTTCAATGACCCTCATTCTGAACGTCCTTTTGCTGTTACTGTTCAATGACCCTCATTCTGAACGCCTTTGCTGTTACTGTTCAATGACCCTCATTCTGAACGCCTTTGCTGTTACTGTTCAATGACCCTCTTCTGAACGCCTTGCTGTTACTGTTCAATGACCCTCATTCTGAACGCCTTTGCTGTTACTGTTCAATGATCCTCATTCTGAACGCCGTTGCTGTTACTGTTCAATGACCCTCATTCTGAACGCCGTTGCTGTTATTGTTCAATGACCCTCATTCTGAACGCCTTTGCTGTTGCTGTTCAATGACCCTCATTCTGAACGCCGTTGCTGTTGCTGTTCAATGACCCTCATTCTGAACGCCTGTTGCTGTTGACTGTTCAATGACCCTCATTCTGAACGCCTTTGCTGTTACTGTTCAATGACCCTCATTCTGAACGCCTATGCTGTTACTGTTCAATGACCCTCATTCTGAACGCCGTTGCTGTTACTGTTCAATGACCCTTATTTTGAACGCATTTCTGTTACTTTTCTATGACCCTCATTCTGAATTTTGTAGTTTTTGATACTTGCATTACATTTTGTAAAGCATTTGGACAAGGCAGACAACGCGCTTTACTGCAAACATCATTTTTCTTTAAAGGCACAAAACAAATCTGAAACAAAGTTGACTGCTAGCATTCTGAAACAAGATCCAAACACAAAAGTTTAAAAAGAATGTTCATTTTAATGAGACAACGCAAAACACAACACGTAATAGCGTGAAAATTTTGTATTAACAAAAAGGCAGCGTTCTTGTCAACCTTTCGTGTGTTTGGATCTTTAAAGGAACAAGCCCTCTCAAAAATGTTAGGTTTAAGAGGCATAAGAAGAAAAAGAAAAGAAAAAAACTTGAAACGATTTTTTGACGCTCTCTTGATTTTGTATTATTTGTCTAAATAGTTTCGATAGTGAGGGATACGGGGACTGGCTGCACACGCAACAAGAAGTGTTCTGGCTGGTCCGTGTTGCACTCACCTCCTTATGATACACAGCACAAGAGGCCCGTGTTGCACTCACCTCCTTATTGATACACAGCACGACAGGCCCGTGTTGTCCGCACCTACTTATGATACACAGCACGAGAGGTCTGTGTTGTCCGCACCTACTTATGATACACAGCACGAGAGGTCTGTGTTGTCCGCACCTACTTATGATACACAGCACGAGAGGTCTGTGTTGTACGCACCTACTTATTGATACACAGCACGAGAGGTCTGTGTTGTCCGCACCTACTTATTGATACACAGCACGAGAGGTCTGTGTTGTCCGCACCTACTTATGATACACAGCACGAGAGGTCTGTGTTGTCCGCACCTACTTATGATACACAGCACGAGAGGTCTGTGTTGTCCGCACCTACTTATGATACACAGCACGAGAGGTCTGTGTTGTCCGCACCTACTTATTGATACACAGCACGAGAGGTCTGTGTTGTACGCACCTACTTATTGATACACAGCACGAGAGGTCTGTGTTGTACGCACCTACTTATGATACACAGCACGAGAGGTCTGTGTTGTCCGCACCTACTTATGATACACAGCACGAGAGGTCTGTGTTGTACGCACCTACTTATTGATACACAGCACGAGAGGCCCGTGTTGCACGCACCTACTTATTGATACACAGCACGAGAGGCCCGTGTTGCACGCACCACCTCAATGTTACACAGCACGAGAGACCCGTGCCCGCGTTGCCAGAGGAACAAATTAAAACGAGGCGGCGGGAAGCCGTAAGGCCAGCTGTGAGACTTGACAGTGTTTTCTACAGTCGCGACCCGCTGGCTGCCGTTAGCGCGAGAGGGTTGTAGATTTAAAATCAAACCGAACGAACATTTCAAAACAAAACCCTCGATTTTCACTTGTTTTTTGTTTTTGTTTTTTCGGGGGGTGGGGGTGGGAGCTGCTGTTTGGTTGGTTGGTTTTTGTTTGTTTGTTTGTTTTTGTTTTGTTTTGTTTTTTAATATCTCTCTACTTGCTCGAGGGAAAAAGCCGTTATTTTCAAACTGAGCCAAGTTTACGAAGGCACGTTCTTGAAAATAGAGGAGAGAAAAAATCGACAATAAGGCAGAGTATAGCACATTAGATTAATGTTTTATGTTGCTTTCTAAGACCTCTAAACCTGCTCCAGTGCTTCGAAAATGTTCAAAGCTCAAGCGTGTGAAGTTTCATATTTGCATGAGCAGTAAAAGGGCAAAGGTAGGGCAGTTTCCTGTCCTATCATTTCCATCATACGGCAGATATTCTCCACCAACCATATAAACAGAGGTGCTGTGCGTCCACGAAGCCATTGTTCAATGTCCCAGGGAGCGCTAGACCACACACACAGTGTGGGTTCTAATTAGCGATAAAATACAAACTGTACGGCAAAGATCGACCAAGGTGAGAAACTGAGATGTTAAAATGGAAACATCATGTGAAAAAGCTGCTGCGGCTTAAAGGGGAAACCAAGCAAAGTAGCATCACGGGCCGTACCAACTGGATTTCTGGTCCTATTTGTCAAAAACGGACGTTTAATATTCTCGAAACACACACACACACACACACACACACACACACACACACACACACACACACACACACCACACACACACACACACACACACACACAAACAAAAACCTACTGTAAATGTTGCCATTTTGTTCTCAGCGGTCTGTATGAGCGACGTCATTCACAAGGCCGGAATGTGTGGCAAAAATGTCAAATAAGTCACAAGCCAGCCTTTTTCTCCTGTTCGTTAGTAAAGAGAGAACCAACATGGCTGCGCCCCGACGAGCTCAAATTCGGAGTAAAAACCACATTGTAGAAGTTTTGCTAGAAGCAAAAACCACATTGTAGAAGTTTTGCTAGAAGCAAAAACCACATTGTAGAAGTTTTGCTAGAAGCAAAAGGTACATTGTAGAAGTTTTGCTAGAAGCAAAAGGTACATTGTATAAATATTGCTAGAGGCAAAAGGTACATTGTAGAAGTTTTGCTAGAAGCAAATACTACATTGTAGAAGTTTTGCTAGAAGCAAATACTACATTGTAGAAGTTTTGCTAGAAGCAAATACTACATTGTATAATTATTGCTAGAAGCAAAAGGTACATTGTATAAATACTGCTAGAAGCAAAAGGTAGGCTCATTGTATAAGTATTGCTAGAAGCAAAAGGTAGGCTACATTGTATAAGTATTGCTAGAGGCAAAAGGTACGTTGTATAAGTATTGCTAGAAGCAAAAGGTAGGCTCATTGTATGAGTATTTTGCTAGAAGAACCAAGCGAATCCTGCCCATGGAAGTACTTCTGCAGCTTCTCTGGCTTCAGACCCACTTTCCTCTGCCCTTTTTTCCCTCTAAGAAAGTTTGGAATGTTTCGGACATGACAGTGTATGACACAGTACGTTCGGAATATTTCGGACAATGTTTGACACAGTACTTGGAATCTTTCGGACAATGTTTGACACAGTACTTGGAATGTTTCGGCCAATGTTTGACACAGTACTTGGAATGTTTCGGACAATGTTTGACACAGTACGTTCGGAATATTTCGGACAATGTTTGACACAGTACTTGGAATGTTTCGGACAATGTTTGACACAGTACTTGGAATGTTTCGGACAATGTTTGACACAGTACGTTGGGAATGTTTCAGACAGTATTTGAAACAGTTCGTTGGGAATGTTTCGGATAGTGTTTGAAACAGTTCGTTGGGAATGTTTCGGATAATGTTTGAAACAGTTCGTTGGGAGTGTTTAGGATAGTGTTTAACACAGTACGTCCGGACATTTCGGATAGTGTTTAACACAATACATCCGGACATTTCGGATAGTGTTTAACACAGTACGTCCGGACATTTGGGACAGTTTCAGACAGCACAACTACCTGAAGGATGAGAGAGACGCGAAGGAGGGATAGGGATACCAAAATAAAAGGGAACAAAAGAAACTAACGAAACAACAACTTTAAAACTGTTTTTAAAAAAAAGAAAAAAAAAAGGTAGAAGAAGCAGAAGAAGAATGTTTAGAAAGTAAAGAGGGACGGATGTTAAAGAACGATGCACCTGATTAAAAAATAATTTAAAAAAGACTGGCGAGAAAGGAAAAAAAAGGTTATGAAGGAAGAAACAGAAGAAAGAACGGACGGGAAAAACACACACGATGCAGCTGATTAAAAAATAATTTCAAAAAGACTGGCGAGAAAGAAAAAAAAAGGTTATGAAGGAAGAAACAGAAGAAAGAACGGACGGAAAAAAAAGAACGATGCACCTGATTAAAAAATCATTTCAAAAAGACTGGCGAGAAGAAGAAAAAAGGTTATGAAGGAAGAAACAGAAGAAAGAACGGTCGACGAGGACGAAAGAAAGAAAGAACGAAAAGGCGCCAAAGGAACAGAAAGAGCAAATGAAAGAAGAAAGAACGCGTCAAAGTAAGAGACATTCAAGAAACAAAGAAGACAGAAAGAAAGAAATGAAATGGAAAATGGAAAAATAACAAGGAAAATAGATTGCTGGATTAATAATAAAAAGACCGAGACCAAGATGATCGAAGCGAGTAAAGAACATGTCAAAACGGAAAGAAAAAAAACAATAACTGAAGAGAAAAAGGACGAAAAATGAATACGTAATAACGCGAAAAGTATAAAGGTTTTTAAATCCTAGCAAATTTTTGTTTAAAAATAAGCTGAAAAAGGAAAGCATAAACAGACGATCTCTTGTCGACTAGGGAAAAAGAAAGAGAAAAGACACAGCCAGACAAACAGATAGACTAACACACAAGGCAGGACAGACATGACACAAGAACGGATCAATGGGACTAAGAAAAACAGGGAAAGAAGATCCTTTACAACACAACGAAACGGTGAGTTACTTAATGAATCTTGAGAGAGAGAGAGAGAGAGAGAGAGAGAGAGAGAGAGAGGAGAGGAGAGAGAGAGAGAGAGAGAGAGACAGACAGACAGACAGACAGACAGACAGACAGACAGACAGACAGACAGACAGACAGAGACAGAGACAGAGCTGTTATGCAGTAAAGGGTTCTTTAAAGTCAGCAGAGCATCAATTAAACTGCAGCGATTGTTATTCCAGTTATGAACTATGAAAGTCAAGACCCCGCATTCAGCACAAACAAGTCTAGCATAAGGCCGATAGCCCAACAGGAGCAGTTGGATCCTACCTTGAGTGACGTGGCGTGTGGCTGGATTGACTGACAGCAGAGCCAAGTAGCGAGTGACCACAGACAACACGGTGAGCACGTGCGGGGCGCGCGACTGGCGTACAACTTTGTGATGTGTGATGCGCGGAGCGAAAGGACCGGCCCCTTATAGAATGCCGCTATATATCGGACACACGGCGCGGGCACACACAGGGCTCACTCACACACACACACACACACACACACACACACACAGGCTCACTCACACACACACACCACACACACACAACACACACACACACACACAGGGCTCACTCACACACACACACACACACACACACACACACACACACACACACACACACACACACACACACACAGGTAGAGAAGACTCGACGTAGCGTTGCACGCCCACCGACCCCCCCCCCACACACACACACACACACACGCCCCCCCCCCCCTCTCTCTCTCTCACACACACACACACACAGGTAGTGAACCGGCGAGGTCCATCCACCGACCCCCCCCCCCCCCCCACCACCCACCCCCCACACACGCACGCACGCACGCACACACTCACTCACGCCCCCCCCCCCCCCCCCCCACACACACACACCTTCAGTAAAAGAGTGGGTGTTGTTTTTTCCGTTGATTAGATGAAGGGAAAGGGCGTGACACAGCCAGCTGGACATGAACACCAAACACACGGCTGCCCACCCACGCCGGTACTTTGATTGGGCCGTTCTCTGATGCCTTATTTCCGGTGACACGACGCATGACGTCACACTCCTCTCGGTCCTGCAGTTTCCGTGTGGAACCAGGATGATGAGCTGGACGGGGGCGTGTGCATGTTGAGATAATCTATGAACAAGCGGCAGGACGCTGGATTTGTGGGTAAAGTCTGCGACCCGTTGAGAGAGACGTTCAAAAAGACTTGCCGTTGGTCTTTGACAGTACAAGTCCAAGACGCCAACGTGCGGGGATTCTGTAGAAATTCTCTTGCACGTTTACTACCCACGTTCTGGTTTAAGTCTTTCTCCGCCAGTCCCCCTGCTGCTGTGGTCCTCACAATCCCCTCATTGGTAATTGTCTCTAGAAGCTTCCCTTGAACAATTTCGATTGATTTTTCAGTGTGTCTGTTTGTTGCCTTTTGTGTTACGTTTACACTTGCTTTACATTTACTGTTGTTAATTCCACTTGCTCGTGGGTTTTACTTTTGCTATCCTTTTGTTTCCTTTTTCTTTTTTTCTTTTTCTTTGTAAAGAGATAGGACAAGCGTGTGGCACTTGCGTTGGCTCAGTAGTCATACTATCGTTAGTAGTAGTAGGGTAGTAGCGGGGGTAGTAGTAGAGGTAGTAGTAGGGGTGGTAGTAGAGGTAGTAGTAGGGGTAGTAGTAGCAGCTATACTGGCAGCAGTAGTAGCAGGGTGGTAGGTTTTGTAGTCGTAGAGGTAGCAGTATCCGTAGCAACAGGCCAGGGATGGCAGTGGTACGGGTAGTACCACCAGAAGTAGAAGCAGGGGTAGAAGTGACAGCAGCAGCAGCAGCAGTAGTAGCAGCAGCAGCAGTAGAAGCAGCAGCAGTAGCAGTTAGCGAAGCAGGAGCAGCTACATCGTTGACTATCCACGTCTCTTCCTGTCGGCTTCGTTTTGTTTCTGATGCCCGATTGTTTAGAGCTCCCCCCCTCCCCTCCCCCACCATTGCGAACTAAGACACACGAATGAACGGACAGATGTTATAGTTCGTTTATAAGACCTCTGCTACCTTTGATAGCCTTCCTCAAGCTATCAGACACTAAATGTTTATTTTCTCATTCATGACGCGCCTAAAAACGCACATTTAATTAGAAATCCGTCTGTATTTTGTTTGCGTTGTCTCCGAGAACGTTGCTGCCCAATGTTTTGTGTGTAATTGCTGACTGTATGGATAATGTTCGTGTGGTTTTATT
>JABMCL010001074.1:1855000-1877500 GCA_018857735.1 Alviniconcha marisindica | reverse complement strand
CACAAAGACAGACGGCAGGTGTAAGTCATAGCTGCACAAAGACAGACGGCAGGTGTAAGTCATAGCTGCACAAAGACAGACGGCAGGTGTAGGCCTAGCTGCACGTTCAGCTGCACAAAGACTGACGGCAGGTGTAGGTCATAGCTGCACAAAGACAGACGGCAGGTGTAAGTCATAGCTGCACAAAGACAGACGGCAGGTGTAAGTCATAGTTGCACAAAGACTGACGGCAGATGTTGTCATAGCTGCACAAAGACTGACGGCAGGTGTTGTCATAGCTGCACAAAGACAGACGGCAGGTGTTGTCATAGCTGCACAAAGACAGACGGCAGGTGTAAGTCATAGCTGCACAAAGACAGACGGCAGGTGTAAGTCATAGCTGCACAAAGACAGACGGCAGGTGTAAGTCATAGCTGCACAAAGACAGACGGCAGGTGTAAGTCATAGCTGCACAAAGACTGACGGCAGGTGTAGGTCATAGCTGCACAAAGACAGACGGCAGGTGTTGTCATAGCTGCACAAAGACTGACGGCAGGTGTAAGTCATAGCTGCACAAAGACAGACGGCAGGTGTAAGTCATAGCTGCACAAAGACAGACGGCAGTGTTTCTGCCAGGGGTTCCTGTACGCTTGACAGGACGTTAAAACCCAACTGCAAACTAACGGATGGCAGTTTTGGCGATGCAGAGAGAATTAACACACAAGGGAGTTAATTAGCGTTCGAAAGACATCACACAAGTACAACAACAAAGACCTGAATCGCTTACGGTAACTCTCACCTGGCATGCGAGTAAATGCAAGGTACATAAACTCCACCACAGGTACATGTCCGCCACAAAACTGCTCCCGCGCTTTTTGCTGTTGCAAAAGTAATAGAGCTGTTACTGCAAAATGCACATTTACAGATTTGCAACTGCAAGTGTATGTTTTGCAGCGACAAACATTTGTAGCTCCCATCCTCGATTTGTGACATAGACCCCAAGCGATACTCCTGGTGCCCTACAGTCTTTGTGACGTCATTCCCAGTAGGAACTACCTCGTTCACTGCCTAGAGACACGTGGGGATTGCTGAAGGGGTGTAGTCCTCTTCAAAAAGCATCTGTACTGAGGACAGTCACAGTCAGAACCACCAGGTGTCGGGCAAAGCTGATAGTTTCCAGCATATCAAGTGTGAGCGTCAGGCGTGTACTCGAGTGAATGTCTTAACTTGCTGTTTTCTTTTCACTGTTTGCTTAAGCGTCTGAAAAACTTGCCGAGTCTTGGACGTCTTGCTGGCAGATGTTATTAGTTAGTGGGGCGCTTTTTCTTTTGACTGTTTTAGGTCATGATCTTAATAGTGGTAGTCAGTTTATTGCCATGTCATTTTGCTTAAGTAACACATAAACAAAATTTGAAAAATGATTTTTTATGAGTGCGTGGGAATGTCTTGTTGTTGAATTGCTAGTGTATTTTAATTTAATCAAAATTATACTAATTAAGTTATTCCGTATATGCTGTTTCATGGATTGTCCATTGTTCCTTTACGATTGTTTCATTCCCTATTTGTTTATTGTCTTGTAAAATGCAGTTCCATCTTAATTTAATTGTTATAGTCACACGATTTTATACAGTTTTTTTGTTTTGTT
Source organism: Alviniconcha marisindica (assembly GCA_018857735.1). Taxonomy (NCBI): domain Eukaryota; kingdom Metazoa; phylum Mollusca; class Gastropoda; family Provannidae; genus Alviniconcha; species Alviniconcha marisindica. The sequence continues at coordinate 1,875,876 of JABMCL010001074.1, read as the reverse complement.
TTGTTTTGTTGTTGTTGTTTTTGGTTGTTTTTATCAGTTGGTCATAATCTTTGTTTTGTCAGATGCAATTGTATTATTACCTAGATCCTGTTTTTTATGCATGTATTTCTTAGCGATGTATTATGCGTCTGGTGTGATGCTGTGTTGTGCTTGGAGCTCCTTTGTAGAACCGGGACAGGCGCGTTGTAAATACAATTTATTATTATTATTACTGTCTGCCCTCTGAACGGCTCACTCTCTCAGTCCGTCTGCATCCGCCATTGATACTAGCTAACTTGATAGTCAGCGGCAGGCACAGAACGGGTTGGGTGCGGGCCTGGTGTGCCAGTGAAGGTAGATGGGCTGGAGGTGCAGGGCTTGGGTGGCGGGGCCTGGAGGTGGCTAGGCCTAGTGCAGGCCTGGAGGTGACTGGGCCTATGGGTGGCGGGGCCTGGAGGTGTGCGTCGGCTTCTATTCGGTTGTAGGCCAGAGCCTGGAGGTGATCTGACGTCTGCCTATGGGTGGCAGGCCTGGAGTGGCTGGGCCTGATGTGCGGGCTGGAGATAGCATGGCCTGGAGTGGCTGGGCCTATGGGTGGCAGGGCCTGGAGTGGCTGGGCCTGGAGTGGCGGGCTGGAGTGCTGGGCCTGGAGGTGGCTAGGCCTATGGGTGGGGAGGCCTGGAGGTGGCTGGGCCTATGGGTGGCAGGGCCTGGAGGTGGCTGGGCCTGGAGGTAGATGGGCCTGGAGGTGGCTGGACCTATGGGTGGGGGCCTGGAGGTGGCTGGGCCTGGAGGTAGATGGGCCTGGAGGTGGCTGGGCCTGGAGGTGGGGCCTGGAGGTGGCTGGGCCTGGAAGTAATGGGCCTGAAGGTGGCTGGGCCTGGGGTGAAGGGCCTGGAGGTGGCTGGGCCTGGAAGTAGATGGGCCTGAAGGTGGCTGGGCCTATGGGTGGCAGGGCCTGGAGGTGGCTGGGCCTATGGGTGGCGGGGCCTGGAGGTGGCTGGGCCTATGGGTGGCAGGGCCTGGAGGCGGCAGGGCCTGGAGGTGGCTGGGCCTATGGGTGGCAGGGCCTGGAGGTGGCTGGGCCTAGGTGGCGGCTGTGGGGCGATGCTGGTATGGGTGGCAGGGCCTGGAGGTGGCAGGGCCTGGAGGTGGCTGGGCCTGGAGGTGATGGGCCTGGAGGTGGCTGGGCCTGGAGGTGGCTGGGCCTGGAGGTGGCTGGGCCTGGAGGTGGCTGGGCCTGGGTGGCAGGGCCTGGAGGTGGTGGGCCTGGAGGTGGCTGGGCCTGGAGTGGCTGGGCCTGGAGGTATGGGCCTGGCAGGTAGTGGGCCTGAGGTGCGGGCCTGATGGCTGGACCTAAAGTATTCGGAAAAGCGGCGTGAAAGCAACGCATCTGAAGCATCAAACAAAATACTAACGCTCAACACTCAGTTACTCTTGTTTGTTTTCAACCTTATCTAACATTAGTTCTGATCTCTGCTCTTCTTCTCTCTCTCTCTCTCTCTCTCTCTCTCTCTCTTCCTTCTTCTTCTTCTCTCTTTCCGGATCCTTCCAGATCTAAACATAATACCTCAGCAATCAATGAATTGTTGTTGTTTTGGTGTTGTTGTTGTTGTTGTTTTTTGCTGTTGTTGTTTTTGTTCTAGTGGTGGTGGTTGTTGGTGTTGTTGTTGTGTTTATTTTTTGTTTGTTTCTTTGTAGTTGTTTTTTCAACACTTGATCTAAAAATATATTTTTAAAAAGTAGTAAGCCTCGTTAACGTCATACAGAAATACCATGTAGGAAAATCTCCAGTCGACAACAGAGAGACTAATTCCACCTCTTCCACTGTTTTCACTGTTCTTGTGTATCACAACTGTTTGGTCCTCGCTCGGAGCGTAAGTAAGTAAGTAACTTGGTGTTTTACGCCCAGTCAACCACTACGGTTACATCAGGGCGACACTCGCTGAGAGGCAGCGACGCCAAACGTACTCATTGCTTTGTTGTGCCCTGTTAAACAGAACACTTGCACCTTGCTTTGTTGTGCCCTGTTAAACAGAACACTTGCACCTTGCTTTGTTGTGCCCTGTTAAACAGAACACTTGCACCTTGCTTTGTTGTGCCCTGTTAAACAGAACATTTGCACCTTGCTTTGTTGTGTCCCGTTAAACACCAAAGGTACACATTGCTTTGTTGTGCCCTGTTAAACAGAACACTTGCACCTTGCTTTGTTGTGCCCTGTTAAACAGAACACTTGCACCTTGCTTTGTTGTGTCCCGTTAAACACCAAAGGTACACATTGCTTTGTTGTGCCCTGTTAAACAGAACACTTGCACCTTGCTTTGTTGTGTCCCGTTAAACATCAAAGGTACACATTGCTTTGTTGTGCCCTGTTAAACAGAACACTTGCACCTTGTTTTGTTGTGTCCCGTTAAACACCAAAGGTACACATTGCTTTGTTGTGCTCTGTTAAACAGAACACTTGCACCTTGCTTTGTTGTGTCCCGTTAAACACCAAAGGTACACATTGCTTTGTTGTGCTCTGTTAAACAGAACACTTGCACCTTGCTTTGTTGTGTCCCGTTAAACATCAAAGGTACACATTGCTTTGTTGTCTCCTGTTTAGCAGAACACACCTTGCTTTGTTGTGTCCCGTTAAACACCAAAGTACACATTGCTTTGTTGTGCCCTGTTAAACAGAACACTTGCAACTTGCTTTGTTGTGTCCTGTTAAACACCAAAGGTACACATTGCTTTGTTGTGCTCTGTTAAACAGAACACTTGCACCTTGCTTTGTTGTGTCCCGTTAAACACCAATGGTACACATTGCTTTGTTGTCTCCTGTTTAGCAGAACATGCCTTGTTTTGTTGTGTCCCGTTAAACGCCAAAGTACACATTGCTTTGTTGTGCCCTGTTAAACAGAACACTTGCACCTTGCTTTGTTGTGTCCCGTTAAACACCAAAGTACGCATTGCTTTGTTGTGCCCTGTTAAACAGAACACTTGCACCTTGATTTGTTGTGTCCTGTTAAACACCAAAGGTACACATTGCTTTGTTGTGCCCTGTTAAACAGAACACTTGCAACTTGCTTTGTTGTGTCCCGTTAAACACCAAAGTACACATTGCTTTGTTGTGCCTTGTTAAACAGAACACTTGCAACTTGCTTTGTTGTGTCCCTTTAAACACCAAAGTACACATTGCTTTGTTGTGCCCTGTTAAACAGAACACTTGCACCTTGATTTGTTGTGTCCTGTTAAACACCAAAGGTATACATTGCTTTGTTGTGCCCTGTTAAACAGAACACTTGCACCTTGATTTGTTGTGTCCTGTTAAACACAAAACGTACACATTGCTTTGTTGTGCCCTGTTAAACAGAACCCTTGCAACTTGCTTTGTTGTGTCCCGTTAAACACCAAAGTACACATTGCTTTGTTGTGCATTGTTAAACAGAACACTTGCACCTTGATTTGTTGTGTCCTGTTAAACATCAAAGGTACACATTGCTTTGTTGTGCCCTGTTAAACAGAACACTTGCACCTTGATTTGTTGTGTCCTGTTAAACACAAAACGTACACATTGCTTTGTTGTGTCCTGTTAAACACAAAACGTACACACTGCTTTGTTGAGTCCTTTTAAACACAAAACGTACGCATTGATTTCTTGTATCCTGCCAAACAGAACACGTGCACCTTGCTTTGTTGTATCCAGTTAAAAAGTAAAAGCGCAAGCTTGTTGATTTGTTTTTTTACTTTGTACGTGTTTTGACCCAAACAAGCGGTAGTTCTGGCAAAGAAACCAACCTCCCTGCCTCACCGACTAAAGCCCCGCTCAGAAACAACACAGACGACAATGCAAATTATGTAAAATAGCCTACAGCCTATTTCTATAGCTTTGGAATAGAATTCATGTCTCGTTCCCAGAAGTGCCATATGTTTGTGTGATTTGTTTATATGTGCCATTTGCAGGGTTTTTATCGGTTTATTCCTGGAGCTTTAGCATAAGTCATTCACAACAGCAATAAAGGTGTCAGCTTCACGGCGGAATCCACGACTGTTGAGAGCCAAGCCCCGGCCCAATAAAAGGCCGCTTCATTCTACTCCCAGATTAGCAGCTAGAGGTGAAGATCGATTCACTAACAGGTCACCGTGCACAGTCAGAGACTAGGCCAAAACCGAAATTTGGCATTTAGTATCCGTAACTTAATAGCAGACAGTACCTCTGGGAGAAGCGTGTGGTCATTCCAGGTGCACCACGTTACGACGCAGGCACTATATACTGAAGGTAATCTTCGTACTGATTTATCTCTCCGTCAATTTGTGTAAAAAGACGGAACACGGGCCGGAAGTGTCGTGGTTGTTGCTGCCGCCATGGTGAGACCAGAGGTACGTCTGCAGCATGTTGCAGTTGCTGTGACGTCGACTGGGTTTCTGCTTGACGCTTACAGACTAACCGTGCACTGACCTACGGCATACTCTGGGGACAAAAATGCCTCGGTGACTCGGAGCGGTCGAGTTAATCCTGTTATCCTATATGATCTTGATAAGATGTGAAAAATTCAAATACACAAACATGAACGCATGCTTTCCACACACACACACACACACACACACACACACACACACACACACACACACACACACACACACACACACACACACACACACACACACACAACTTCGTCTTATTGTGAAGGTGTTGTTAAAACGACCTTCGCCTTATTGTGAAGATTTTGTTAAATCAACGTTCGCCCTGTTGCTCGGCTTTGGCAATCTGATTTTTCGCGCAGAACATTTTTTCTTTTTTCTTTTTTTTCTTTTCTTCTTTTTTTCTTCACTTTTTTCCATTCTGATTGGCTAAAGCTGCTGGCCCGATTGACAGCCAGGAAAACTCTGTTACAACGTGACAATAGACTGTGAGCGAACATGACAGAGGCCAGTGTGGCAACTCGGAAAGCCTCAGTGATGTTTCCATGTAGAGATTTTCATAACTGCCTCGTCGCTAGTTTAACCTTTTGCGGTTTCATTCTTCAGTTTAATTCTCTGACTGATTTCAGCCTACTTTAGCAGCTACAGTGCGATGGCTCGTCGGAACCTCTCAGACCACCAACAGACAGCAAAACAAAACAAAAAAACACGGGTAATGAACAGCCCCTTCAACCCACTCGTCCGTAAGCAGCAGCGGGTGTCAGTGACTCGGCCTCGCTAAGTGCAGAGAGCAGACAACGTGCAGACAAATTCCCGCTCCCATAGCAAGCAATGGAATTAGGTTGGCGGAAATGCAGGAAAGAAAGGGGCCAAAGGGGCCGCTGTGAGAAGCGGTGCAACAGGGCGAGCGGAGGAAGACGGATAGGTGACGTCAAAAGCAGCGAGCAGAGAGAGGCGTGCCAAACACGATGATCAAGCTTTATTTACTCTGCCGGCCAATTTGAGCGAATCAAGACCTTCGGGGTTCCGCAACTCGGATATGGATTTCCGATAAGTGGCGGGCCCTCCTTCCCACTCCTGTTTTTAAACTGCGCTCCCCCTGGCGGGAATAAACACGGCCGGCAGGCGGCAGTTCGGGGTGTTCCGCAACTCCGGGCCGTCGTGGGATATCCAAGACAAACGTATCGCCTGCAGCGCTGCTGATGGGGAGGGAAATCCGAAGTGAACATTCAAATGGCGAGAGCATTAATCCGGTATGCGGGCTGATCAAGAAGGTTCGGCGTGGCGGCGCGGATGCTGGGCCGTCCAATGCCCTTCAGTCGTCCGTCACCACCTTCATCCCACCCTTTTCCTTCATGGCGCAACAGCTACTTCCCCCCCTCCCCCTCCCCCCCCACCTCCCCCCCTCCCCCCACCACCACCACCACCCGCCAATTCACCCACCCGAAACCTGTCGTTTTACTCATGCCACACAGCCACCATATGTTATGTACCATTAATATACCGGTAAAAAAAATTCTGGTCTGGTTTCCAGCTGTACCATTATTCTGTAGTAGTACCAACCATGTGGCAGTCGGTGTTAAACAGACATTCTGCCTTGCTTTGAGCAGACACCAGGCGGCTGCTGCCTGTAGCTCTGTAAGCTGTGGCCAACTCTGACTCTATAGAGATGAGTGACTCTGTGGTCTGGTCGTGTATTGTGTATATTGTGGTCTGGTCGTGTATTGTGTATACATGTCCCGTAGACATGTTTCATGGAATGATTGGTGTCATTTGATGAGGTTGAAAATAAATGTAGACTGGTTTGGATGAAGGATTGTTTTTTTTTTATCAGAATGTTTTATTGTACAGAACTTCGTGAGGTTTGTAGCATAAAATACCCCTAACATGTTTACGGTATTAGTATTATTATAAAATCAGTCACACAACATCAGTGACAAAGTCGCGAAGCAAGAAAGACCAAAGCAGCAGCATTTGATTATTGTTCAATGGATTCGGCAGGCCTTTCTACGGGGGAACGTTTTCTGAAGTCTTCTTACTGTTTATGAAGTTCAACGACTTGCACACAACTGGTGCTAAACATTTTAATGACTGTATATTATCTTCTTACGTTGATCTTTATCGCTTTTATGCTCTCTCTCTCTCTCTCTCTCTCTCTCTCTCTCTCTCTCTCTCTCTCTCTCTCTCTCTCTCTCTCTCTCTGGTTATCTATCTCTGCCACTCTCTTTCGCGTGCGTGCATGCACACACACACACACACACACACACACACACACACACACACACACACACACACACACACACACACACACACACACACACACACTATTACAGGTACTGATATCAAAGTTAGAAAGGAACAATGGCTGCAGGATGTGTCACCATCTCGTGGGTGCCCAGAGAGGCAGGCGTACGTGTGGTGGTGACAAAGCGTGCGGCAACAGCGTGGCGGTGCAGGGCCCCTGCCTCAGACTCTGAAGGGTGCCGGAACAGCAGAGGCGATGGCAGCAAAGCCGTTGCCAGCCCCGTCACCCCGATACGCCCCAAGTTGGCGATAGCTTGATGCATCCCCTGCCTTGCAGCTAAGTCCTCCGCTGTTTCATCGTGCCGCTCCTCCATCATGCAGCGCCATCTGGGAGCACGATAGCCATCAGTCTGCGGGCTGTGTGGGTTACGGGGCCTGGCGTCCTGCGTTGGCTGTCACCTCGTGTCGCAGTTATTGGCGTCAAGTCGGATTCACGCACTACGCAAGTGGGTGTAATGGCGTTCACTGCTTGAAATGTGTCAAAGGGAAGCGACCCTTGGCCTTGTTGGAAACGAAGAAGAACAAATAGCCGACTGGCGACTGTGCTGTATTGTCGAGGATCCAGATATCTGCCATTGCACATCTATTTTCTCTCTCGCCCACTCCCCCCTCAACCCCATACACACACGCACACACACACACACACACACACACACACACACACACACACACACACACCACGCACACGCACACACGCACGCACGCACGCACGCACGCACGCACGCACGCACGCACGCACGCACGCACACACACACACACACACACACACACACACACGCACACACACACACACACACACACACACACACGCACGCCCGCACGCACGCACGCACGCACGCACGCACGCGCACGCACGCACGCACGCACGCACGCACGCACACACGCACGTACGCACGCACGCCCCACACACACACACACACACACACACACACACACACACACACACACACACACACACACACACACACACGCACACACACACACACACACACACACACACACACACACACACACACACGCACACACTTTTCAACAGACTATTTCACAATAAGCCTTTGAGAAATCAAAAACCTCAGCGTTGCGATTTCCTCGGACACCATACACGTGAAGCATGTCAAACCTTGCATGATGGTGCTGCTCACTGATCTTTACCTGTGCACAGCACCTTCTGTTACCCTGGCCATATTTCAAGATCGCAGCAATGTCAAACTGTTTAAAATGAAACAGTTATGATCTTATCCGATTACGGTCAATCTTTGTGTGAGTGTTAAATATGCCGTTTGAATAAATCTATTTTTCCTTTTCGCACCTGTCCAATGGAACCAGTTGCTGAAATAAACTTTAAAGTACTATAGGGAGAGATTGGTAATACACCTTTTACATATTCAAGGGCGATAGTTGATTAAATAAACTTTAGCGTATTCAAGGGAAATAGTTGGTCAAGAGCGCAAGTCAAACTGTAATTTTTAACTTTTTATTTATTTTATTTTTTATTTTAGATTTTTGTCCAGTGTAGCTTAAACGCATGGCTATTACATAACTATGCTTTGTGTGACACTGGTGTGCACGTATATGTGACACTGGTGTTCATTTATGTGTGACACTGGTGTGCACTTATGTGTGGCATTGGTGTCTAATTATGAGTGACACGAGTGTGCATTTACGTGTGACATTGGTTTGCATTTATGTGTGACAGTGGTTTGCATTTATGTGTGACATTGGTTTGCATTTATGTGTGACAGTGGTTTGCATTTATGTGTGACACGGGTGTGCATTTATGTGCGGCACTGGTGTCTAATTATGAGTGACACAGGTGTGCATTTATGTGTGACACTTGTGTGCGTTCCCTATTAAAGTCACGAAACTGAGTAAAAAGAATAGTTTACAAACTGAAACGGCCTACTGAAGAAGTAATCATCCAAGTGTGTGAAACAGTACCTTACAAAGCAGGCCAGTGACGCTTGCCGCCTTGCATTCTTTCAGAGGAGGACGATAAATACCGTTAGACAGTACCTTACAAAGCAGGCCAGTGACCTTGCCGGCTTGCATTCTTTCCGGGAGTTTGCGATTATTGTAACTTCTTCCTTACAAAGCAGGCCAGTGACGCTTGCCGCCTTGCATTCTTTCAGAGGAGGACGATAAATACCGTTAGACAGTACCTTACAAAGCAGGCCAGTGACGCTTGCCGCCTTGCATTCTTTCAGAGGAGGACGATAAATACCGTTAGACAGTACCTTACAAAGCAGGCCAGTGACGCTTGCCGCCTTGCATTCTTTCAGAGGAGGACGATAAATACCGTTAGACAGTACCTTACAAAGCAGGCCAGTGACGCTTGCCGCCTTGCATTCTTTCAGAGGAGGACGATAAATACCGTTAGACAGTACCTTACAAAGCAGGCCAGTGACGCTTTCCGCCTTGCATTCTTTCAGAGGAGGACGATAAATACCGTTAGACACTACCGCATCGTTGTCTGCGGCCTCGGAAACACTTATCGCTTCCTTTCTTCTCCGGAGTTTGCATTATTGTAACTTCTTACTTGCCAGTATTCCACAAATCCTTCTTGGAACAAAGACAGTCCAGTCCCACTGTTCTATATCGAGGCACTTTTTGTGGACTTTATCTTTTTCTTTTTCTTTTTCCTGCAGACGAAAATTACAGCTGAGGGGCACAGAGAGGTGTAAACATTACAGCTGAGGGGCACAGAGAAGTGTAAACATTACAGCTGAGGGGAGGGGCACAGAGAGGTGTAAACATTACAGCTGAGGGGCACAGAGAGGTGTAAACATTACAGCTGAGGGGCACAGAGAGGTGTAAACATTACAGCTGAGGGGCACAGAGAGGTGTAAACATTACAGCTGAGGGGCACAGAGAGGTGTAAACATTACAGCTGAGGGGCACAGAGAGGTGTAAACATTACAGCTGAGGGGAGGGGCACAGAGAGGTGTAAACATTACAGCTGAGGGGCACAGAGAGGTGTAAAATTACAGCTGAGGGGCACAGAGAAGTGTAAACATTACAGCTGAGGGGCACAGAGAGGTGTAAACATTACAGCTGAGGGGAGGGGCACAGAGAGGTGTAAACATTACAGCTGAGGGGCACAGAGAAGTGTAAACATTACAGCTGAGGGGAGGGGCACAGAGAGGTGTAAAATTACAGCTGAGGGGCACAGAGAGGTGTAAAATTACAGCTGAGGGGCACAGAGAAGTGTAAACATTACAGCTGAGGGGCACAGAGAAGTGTAAACATTACAGCTGAGGGGAGGGGCACAGAGGGGTGTAAAATTACAGCTGATGGGCTTAGAGAAGAGTAAAAATGACAGCTGATGGGCTTAGAGAAGAGTAAAAATGACAGCTGATGGGCATAGAGAAGAGTAAAAATCACAGCTGATGGGCATAGAGGAGAGTAAAAATTACAATTGATGGCTACAGAAGAGAGTAAAAATGACAGCTGACGCGCACAGAGGAGAGTAAAACTGACAACTGATGGGCACAGTGGAGAGTAAAAAAACACAAGTGAGGGGAGTACGGAAGTACGTTGGTGTTTTACGCCCAGTCGGTCAGTACGGTTATATCAGCTCCAGCAACTGAAGGAAACAGAGGGTGGTAAAAATTCTCAAGTTTTGTTTTGTTTAGTTTTTTTAATAATTAAAAAGAATTCTTGCTCTTTCCAGCACAAGCATTTCGATGGCATCCAAAAATAAAAATAGTTCTTAGGAAAAATGTAGCCCCCACCAAACATTATTGGAGGCAAAAATCATCTGCCGTTACCATGTGCAGAGCACCGTGGCACCGGAAGTTCGCACGGTGGCACTGTCATCTCGCCGCTAGAGGTCCAAGTCGGTTGAAAGCGCAGGCATTGTTTCAGCCTGACGCCGTTTCCGGCACCAATCAAGTGCCGTTAGGAGCGCGAGCGTCGGGCGATCGGAGGCTGTAGCCCGGGGCTTTCAGTTTCCGATGTGCTTTGTTCACGTGCAGCCCACTGCTAAATGAGCCAGTGCTGCGTTCCACTCAGTCATCGGGCAATGAACACGACATAATGCTACCGTGTAATGTGCATGCTGAGATTTCGCTTCATTCGTAAAAACTCGTTCTTGATTGTATTCTAGTCCCCTCCCCTCTCCCTCCACCCCTCCCCCACCACCCACTTCACAAACGTACACGTAAGAGCTGCTATTGCATGATTTCAGTACTGACGTTTGTTCATATTTAGCGGGTATGCGTCCTTCGTTTGATACATAGAAAGTTCTGATTAGCTTTCCAAGTTCCCAGTTTCTTTGGCAGGTTTGATACAAACAGCGCCGGGGTCGTCGGAAGCCGACTATCAGCAAACACATCGCACGATACGTTGTTGTTGTTGTTGATCGCTCTCACGGTGTGGTCATTACTAGGAAAGTACCAGACACGCTGCACGGTACGTTACGTTGTGTTCATTACTAGGAAAGTACCAGAAAACATCAAAGTAAGCCTAGGGTTGGTCATGTTTCAGGTAGTCAGTGCGAATGCACACCTTTTTGTTTTATGTAATTCCAAGGGGAAATTACCGATGCTGGTCAAGAGTTTGTACGTCAAAAATGGCGCCATATAAGGCGAGCAGGCTAAATTCGTCCACTGCAACTGGACAATCGTAGGACATTGTTTTTTCTTCAGATTACGACATACAAATGTTGAACGGTTTTAGCGGTTTTGGAGTAACGGCTTTGATTAACGACCGCAGTGGTTGAAACGACTGTGCTTTAGCTAATGAATTGTCTTGTGTAGCTATTTTGCATCATTAAAAAAAATAATGAGGAAAAAAAGAAGAGAAGGAGGAGAACGAAGGAGGAGGCGGAGAAGGGGAGATAGCGCGAAGACATTGGTGCGATCCCGACACGTCCCGGCTGCCCACCAACCTCCACACGTATCATAACTATACCCCCCCCCACCCCCACCCCCCACCCCCACCCACCCCACCCCCTCCATCCCCCCAACACCTTCCTTTCTCTATAGACAGACCGACGATAGCTCGGAAATGAAAACCAGTCGGACACAAGGGCCAGGACAAGGCCAAACAGCAAGACAGCGACTCTGCTCCTCACATCTCGCTTGGCAGAAAACACAGAGTGGGACAAATCAGGGAGCCAGTGGTCACCCGCTCTGCGATGGACACTTGCCATTCTGTCCGTGACAGCGGGACAAGTCCGGGCCCCTCCCCGGGGACCGTTAATGGGCCGGTAATGAAGGCCCGGGGAGGTGGGGATTACGGGAGGTAATCGCCGTCATCTTCACACTCCTCACTCGGCCATGGACATCACCGCCCCTTGTCATGGCGCCGCTGGGGTCCAGCTTTGCTGGATGGCGAGTGAGGGTCAGAGTCCTGGAACACACCGACTGCCACGGACACGTAAGGCCGACGGTAGCTTAGAGCCGTAGCTATGTGCCCTACGACGGAATCTCTGTTCGTCCTTAGTCAAGCTGTCTACATCTTTGGGTGTTGTCTTTGTTTGTCCTTAGTAAAGCTGTCTGCATCTGTGGGTTTTGTCCTTGTCTGTCCTTAGTCGAGCTTTCTAAGTCTATGGATATTGTCCTTGTTTGTACTTAGTCAAGCTTTCTGCGTCTTCGCGTATTGTCCTTGTTTGTCCCTAGTCAAGCTGTCTGCGTCTTCGCGTATTGTCCTTTTTTTGTCCTTAGTCAAGCTGTCTGCATCTTTGACTGTTATCCCTGTTTGTCCGAACTGGTTGGATCTTTGTCTGTCCTCTCTAATTGCCTGTACCTGGCCAAGCTACCCGTATCTTTGATCACTGTCTTACTGTCCTTGTATATCCTTGGCCAAGTCATCTGGACCGTTAAGTCTGATTCTGTCTATTCCACCCTAAGTCATCTGGACCGTTAAGTTTGATTCTGTCTATTCCACCACAAGTCATTTGGACCGTTAAGTTTGATTCTGTTTATTCCACCGAAGCCATCTGGACCGTTAAATTTGATTCCGTCTATTCCACCCCAAATCATCTGGACCGTTAAATTTGATTCTGTCTATTCCACCCCAAGTCATTTGGATCGTTAAGTTTGATTCTGTCTATTCCACCCCAAGTCATTTGGACCGTTGATTCTGTCTATTCCACCCCAAGTCATTTGGACCGTTGATTCTGTCTATTCCACCCTAAGTCATTTGGACCGTTGATTCTGTCTATTCCACCCCAAGTCATTTGGACCGTTGATTCTGTCTATTCCACCCCAAGTCATTTGGACCGTTAAGTTTGTTTCTCTCTATTCCACCCCAAGTCATTTCGATCGTTAAGTTTGATTTTGTCTATTCCACCCCAAGTCATTTGGACCGTTAAGTTTGTTTCTCTCTATTCCACCCCAAGTCATTTCGATCGTTAAGTCTGATTCTGTCTATTCCACCCCAAGTCATTTGGACATTAAGTTTGATTCTATTCCACCCCAGGTCATCTGTACCATTAAGTCTGATTCTGTCTATTCCACCCAAGTCACTCTGGTCTTTGATTCCTGGCACCAGACTCTCCACTCTTGGTTCCCGCGCCTTTTCGGTCTTCGGTCCATCAACATGGAGTGACCTTGCCCTTCCTCTCCGACACAAACCCTCTCTGGACTCATTCACCTGTAACCTAAAAACCTGTATTTTCCCAAAACTGTAGACTGCCATGTTTTCTGTTCTGTGCTGCTCTCTTCATCCATCTCAAGTCTCTAAGCTGTGTAAATTAAGCTTTGTATGGTCAGAATGCTCGTGTGTGCGTGTGTGTGTGTGTGTGTGTGTGTGTGTGTGTGTGTGTGTGTGTGTGTGTGTGTGTGTGTGAGTGTGTGTGTGTGTGTGTGTGTGTGTGTGTGTGTGTGTGTGGTGTGTGTGGTGTGCGTGCGTGCGTGCGTGGTGAGTGGTGTGTGTGTGTGTGTGTGTGTGTGTGTGTGTGTGTGTGTGGTGTGTGTGTGTGTGTGTGTGTGTGTGTGTGTGTGTGTGTGCGCGCGCGCGCGCGCGCGCGCACGCGCGCGCTTTGAATAGTCTCTGTGGTCAGGGTTTTGCGCTTTACAAATACTTTATTATTATTGCTGCCTCCTAGCATTCCCTGGGCTGTTGACCGGCATGTTTCCATCGGAGTAAGCTAAGTCAATGCGATCATTCAGTTCAGTTGGAAGTGAGGAAGACTCAAACACTTTACTTGAGTTGGAAGTGACGAAGACTCAAACACTTTAGTTGAGTTGGAAGTGACTCAAACACTATTGTCAGTCGTGGACAGACGGCCAGTCGCTAGCCACGTATGTCAGTTTTGTTGCTGTAATTGTGTTATAAAGTATTCGTTGTGTTTCGGCTGTTGCTTTTTCTCTTTCAAATAGGTATCTTCGGGCATTTCTCATCGTCACGTGCTCGTTGTTATAAACGTATACTTGCAAGCTGACTTTTTAAATTCCAGAACTGTAGCAGGATTTATGACATGTGACGACATGCATGATAGGATCTAAGATGAACGCGTGAATGTGATTCTGGGTCAGTCTTAGAGACGCACATGCATCTGATGAAACAAGATAGGCCATAACTGAAACTTAAGATGTACACGCCTTTCGCTTCAAACTAAATGAATCTCACATTTTACAGGAAACAGCACAGACACGCATTGACTGAATTGTCTGGAAGTATGCAGTTAACTCCTAATAATAACCTGCAGCCTAGTATTACTCTGGATGCTTCAGTGGTGCAGGTTCAGCCACACCGGCGCCAGCAAAGAACGTCGAGTCAGGCTATGATTATAACTGAACAGCTCTAGAGAAATGTACTCACCTATACGACGACACATAAAAAAACAATTGAAAACGCAAGCGCTTTCGACACATGGTCTTCGTCTGGTGTAGAAGAGAGACAGAAAATAGAAAATTATTATCTTCTATCTCTCTTCTACACCACACGAAGACCATGGGTCCAAAGCGCTTGTGTTTTTAATTGTCCTTTATGTGTCGTCGTATGGGCGAGTACATTTCTCTAGAGCTATTTTGTCAACCTCCCCAGCAGTTGTTCACTCATTCCTATGATTATATTTTCCATGATTATGCCTTTTCCTCGGGTTGCACTAGCAGAACATGCGCTGACCGAGTTGGGACCAGACCAGAGACCACCATGTCCATCCATTTAACGTCGTCATAAATACATTTACTACACCACCACCCCCCCCCCCCCCCCCCCACCCACCCCCCCACCCCCTCCCAACAGCTCTTTCTCTCAGTTTGGGGATATTTACGTTTTCCGTTATATGTTGTCAGGATAATGTGTATTAATTATACAATTAAACAAGCACACACAATTGACTTTAGAAGCTGTATTAAATGAAATTACTATTAGAAAAACTCTTTTGAAAAAAACACGACACTGGTCCGTCCATGACGGGTGCATAACGCCAACTGGTCTTCCTTGACGCATGCGCTGATACTCACGTGACTTTGTATGACGAATTAGACGAGAAATAATTAACGAGGCTGCTGTTGAACCTGTCCAGAGTGTGACGAGAAGCAATTAATTTTATTTCAATTTTCAGCAGCCTATAGCTTGCCTCTTTCCGTGTTCACTGTGACTCAACCACACAACACCGTGCACGCACAGAAACCAGTGAGGCTGACAGGTGTAAAAGTGCATGGTACTGTCAGGTGCCTGTACCGTGTGACTCGGTGTCACGTGGCCACCCGGCTAGTGGTCTGTATAATCAGGAAAACGGGTGATGATGAGGGCCATTCTTCATCCCTACACAAGCTGTTTGTCAGCATCCATACAGCTGTCAGTAGGCGGACACTTGGCAGCAAATAGCTCACACACACACACACACACACACACACACACACACACACACACACACACACACACACACACACACACACACACACACACACACACACACACACACACACACACACACACACACACACACACACACACACACACACACACACACACACACACACACACACACACACACACACACACACACACACACACACACACACACACACACACACACACACACATCACATGCGGTAACGCCGGTACGCGTTACGGTCAAGGGAATAAATAACAATGATAACAATAGATTATTTATGGCACCCCATCTCCTCACAGCCTCGGGCGTTTACAACGGCCTACGGATACACGCATTTTATCACACACCACACACACACACCACCACACACACACACACACACACACACACACACACACACACACACACACACACACCACCACCACCACCACCACCACACACACCACACACACACACACACACACACACACACACACACACACCACCACCACCACCACCACCACCACCACCACACACACACACACACACACACACACACACACACACACACACACACACACACACACCACCACCACCACCACCACCACCACCACACACACACACACACACACACACACACACACACACACACACACACACACACACACACACACACACACACACACACACCACCACCACCACACCACACACACACACACACACACACACACACACACACACACACACACACACACACACACACACACACACACACACACACACACACACACACACACACACACACACACACACACACACCACACACACACACCCGGTACACGTACACAACATACACACAGACACGGTACAAACAACGACACACACACACACACACACACACACACACCACACACACACACACACACTCACACAACACACCACACACACACACACACACACACACACACACACACACACACACACACACACACACACACACACACACACACACACACACACACACCACACACACACACACACACACACACACACACACACACACACACACACACACACACACACACACACACACACACACACACACACACACACACACACATGAGCATATGCGAGTACACCATTGCATGCACGCGTGTGTTCTCCCAATGAAAGAGAATGCGTCCACAACATTACAAAGCAGAAAATTTGAAGGAAAAACAAAACAGAAAATAAAAAAGGTTTAATAAATACGACAAAGGGCAACAACTCAAAGAAGAAGGGCTATAGCACACCTGTTTTTGCCTCTGGCTGGGCCGTGTGAGGATTTGATTAAGAGCTGTACTGACGCGGTCGTTATATGATCGAACAAAAGCAGAACAGAATACAAATACCCAACGGAAATGATGGGACTTACGTACTAAGCCACGAAACGATCATGGAGATGAGAGGAAAGAGGGAGCTGACGAAGGGAAGGACAAGCATGGCGTACACACCCACTCTCTGACCCAGTTTCTTCAGCAAGAACAGATGGAAGCAATAACGGTTCTATTTACGTCATACCTTGTTGTTTCATGGAATTTCTCAGTTCTCTCACTCTCCCTTTTGTTTCTTTCACAGCGGTAGGCCTATCAAATTGTCGGTGGATTCTTCGACCTATGAATATACATCACTTAATAACGACAGAGGCAATAAAGAACACACACACACACACACACACACACACACACACACACACACACACACAACACACACACACACACACACACACCACACACACACACACACACACACACACACACACACACACACACACACAGCGACAGAGAGGTCTACTTCGCATCAGCATGAGAGCTGAAACGCCTTGTCACCGTACTAAATTTCATCACGAACGGAAGTCAAAATAGTGTTTGAGACCAAAGAAAAGGATGACTGCAAAGACATAAAAGGTTCAAAAGAAAGCTGTTTATTAGAAGACAAAACCAGCAAACTTTCGGGGTAATCCCCTTTGTCAAGCTACAGAACGACACTGAAACAACAGCTAAACGGTCAAAAAGGATGAAAAATGAAGTTAAAATCTAAACCACATATTCACCTTTGGTTGAACTATGTTGTTTTCTTATCCAGTGAACACTGGACAGAGAGATGAATCATGTTGTTTTCTTGTCCAGTGAACACAGGACAGAGAGATGAACTATGTTGTTTTCTTGTCCAGTGAACACAGGACAGGGAGATGAACTATGTTGTTTTCTTGTCCAGTGAACACAGGACAGAGAGATGAACTGTTGTTTTCTTGTCCAGTGAACACAGGACAGAGAGATGAACTATGTTGTTTTCTTGTCCAGTGAACACAGGACAGGGAGATGAACTATGTTGTTTTCTTGTCCAGTGAACACAGGACAGGGAGATGAACTATGTTGTTTTCTTGTCCAGTGAACACTGGACAGGGAGATGAACTATGTTGTTTTCTTGTCCAGTGAACACTGGACAGAGAGATGAACTATGTTGTTTTCTTGTCCAGTGAACACAGGACAGGGAGATGAATTTGTTGTTTTCTTGTCCAGTGAACACAGGCAAGAAAACAAGTTTTTTTTTAAAAATAAAATTAAAAGGGAAGAATTTTTTTTCCCATGAAACGGCAAAATAAAAAAGGTTTTTTCCCAAATCCGGGACGGGAACCCCCCTGGTTTTCTTGTCCAGGCCTTTTAACGGGGAATAACTATTTTTTTTTTCCAGTAAAACACGGGACAGGAAAACAAAATAGTTCAGCCAAAAACAGAGAAATGGTTCAGCTTTTCACTTCATTTTTCATCGTTTTTGATCCGTTTTTTCTGTTGTTTAAGCGTCGTTTTAGACGGTCAAAAACGACGAAAAATGAAGCGAAAAGCTACACCACTTATCTTTTTTGGGGCTGAACTACTTGTTGCCCGGGCCCATGTTTCAGTGTTTTGGACATAAAAACAACATTTTCCCCCAAAAAAACAAGAAATGGTTTAGTTTTTTCATCTTTTTTGGACCGTTTAGCTGTCTTTTTTGCGGCTTAAAAAGGGGCTCCCCCCCCCCCCCCCCCCCCCCTTTTTCCTCTTTGAACCCTTTTTTAAAGTTGTTGGATCCCCTTTTTTTTCAAACCCTTTGGTCATTCTTGACCCGGAGGGGGAAAAGACCCAAAAAGGGCGGCTATTCCTGGCAGTGGGCAGGTCCTAAAACCAAACATTCTTACATCCCCCGGGGCCCATTAAACAGAGAACCTTCGATCACGCAGTTCCCTGCGGGAGGTGTCGGGGAGGAGGGGGGGGGGCCCCGGGGGGGGAGGGGGGGGGCAAATTTTCAAACGTTGGCGGTACCCCCCAAAGGCGGGAAGGCGGGAGAGGAAGAGGGAGGGTGGATCGATGAGGGCGGCTTCCTGCGCTTGGGAGGACATCAGCGAATCACCAGGTCCTTGCAACGTAACAAATTGGTGGCAGTGTCGACCGAAGCCAGACGAGAGGCGAGGCTAAGGCCGATGGTCAGCTCGGAGACTGTGAAATGGACACAGCGTGTACAGGGACTCAGGCAGCCTCAGGCAGGGACTCAGGCAGCCGCTCTGACAAATCACCGGGACAGTCGGGCATGCTCCAGACTGATAACACACGGACTTCAGAATATCGGGCATGCTCCAGATTGATAACACCCGGACTTCAGAATATCGGGCATGCTCCAGACTGATAACACACGGACTTCAGAATATCGGGCATGCTCCAGACTGATAACACACGGACTTCAGAATATCGGGCATGCTCCAGACTGATAACACCCCCAAAATTCAGAAATCGGGGGTGCTCCAAAAGGGGATTACACACAGGTCTCAGAACATCGCCAAAGCTCCAGGTGATCACACACAGGTTTTAGAATATCGCCATGCTCCAGGTGATCACACACAGGTTTCAGAATATCGCCATGCTCCAGGTGATCACACACAGGTTTTAGAAATCGCCATGCTCCAGGTGATCACACACAGGTTTCAGAATATCGCCATGCTCCAGGTGATCACACACAGGTTTCAGAATATCGCCATGCTCCAGGTGATCACACACAGGTTTCAGAATATCGCCATGCTCCAGGTGATCACACACAGGTTTCAGAATATCGCCATGCTCCAGGTGATCACACACAGGTTTCAGAATATCGCCATGCTCCAGGTGATCACACACAGGTTTCAGAATATCGCCATGCTCCCGGTGATCACACACAGGTTTCAGAATATCGCCATGCTCCAGGTGATCACACACAGGTTTCAGAATAT
This sequence comes from Alviniconcha marisindica, assembly GCA_018857735.1. Taxonomy (NCBI): domain Eukaryota; kingdom Metazoa; phylum Mollusca; class Gastropoda; family Provannidae; genus Alviniconcha; species Alviniconcha marisindica. The sequence continues at coordinate 1,856,140 of JABMCL010001074.1, read as the reverse complement.
CGCCATGCTCCAGGTGATCACACACAGGTTTTAGAATATCGCCATGCTCCAGGTGATCACACACAGGTTTTAGAATATCGCCATGCTCCAGGTGATCACACACAGGTTTTAGAATATCGCCATGCTCCAGGTGATCACACACAGGTCTTTAGAATATCGCCAAAGCTCCAGGTGATCACACACAGGTTTTAGGAAAAATGCTCCAGGTGATCACACACAGGTTTTAGAATATCGCCATGCTCCAGATGATCACACACAGGTTTTAGAATATCGCCATGCTCCAGGTGATCACACACAGGTCTTCAGAATATCGCCATGCTCCAGGTGATCACACACAGGTCTTTAGAATATCAGCAATGCTCCAGGTGATCACACACAGGTCTCAGAACATCGCCATGCTCCAGGTGATCCAGAAATATAAAGGAACACTTCAGCCCTGCAAATAAAAACTGGGACTCAGTGCCCTTTAAATGGCTGCCTTCATTACTGCCACGTGACAAACAGCCGTGTGTCTTCGTTACGGCCACGTGACAAACAGCCGTGTGTCTTCGTTACGGCCACGTGACAAACAGCCGTGTGTCTTCGTTACGGCCACGTGACAAACAGCCGTGTGCCTTTGTTACGGCCACGTGACAAACAGCCGTGTGTCTTCGTTACTGCCACGTGACAAACAGCCGTGAGCCTTTGTTACGGCCACGTCACTGTGTGCAAACTATGGCAAGTAAAATACGTGTGCTTTTGTTACGGCCACATTACCGTGACAAACAGCCGTGTGCAAACTATGGCAAGTAAAATACGTATCTCAGGAGATTTCGTTTTGACGTTTTTTTGAGTACTTCAGTACGAAAGACATTCTCTAGACCTCAGATCCGCTCACATTACTCCTTCGCTTCACTCTCTTCATTGGTTTCTTCGGAGTAGACTGGAATACGGGCTCCAATTACTTCCCTTTAGGATCACTCCGATCTTCCTCTCACACCTCCGGCAGCTCCGCTCTTCTGCAGACAGCCGAGTGTTCAGATAGCATTGTCCCGCCCCAGTCCAGTGTTCAGATAGCATTGTCCCGCCCCAGTCCAGTGTTCAGATAGCATTGTCCCGCCCCAGTCCAGTGTTCAGATAGCATTGTCCCGCCCCCGTCCA
>JABMCL010001074.1:1830000-1847500 GCA_018857735.1 Alviniconcha marisindica | reverse complement strand
CCAGACAAACTCCATCAGTGGGTGCGCAAGACCGGAAGCAGGAGAGGAAGTGGGGAGTGGACAGGGGCCGAGTGGGTTGGCTGCATGAACACGCTTCGTGAAGTCAGTCTAATCAAGCTCACTTTCAGTCGAGAAGGGGCGTGTTCAACGGTGCGCGCGAACCTAGCGCGCGGACGTTTCGTCCGGAAGATGGAACATGCACTGTCGGCCACGTGACCGCCTGACTGACCAGTGTGTGCAACTCGTCCGTGCCGCTACAATACATCGTGGTCAGAAGGTGCCGAGTGGGTTGCCGCGTTTCACTGGTTCGTATTGTACGTGGCGCTGGGAAAGCTGGTTCGTCTCCTGGAGTGACTGATTCGGGGAGAGGTCACTATATCCTCTCGATCACGGCTTGACTACTGCAACTGTCTCCTCACGGGTACACCTAATTCTGTCATCCAACCTCTCCAGAAAATTCTGAACTTTGCTGCAAGGCTCGTTCTCTTGGCACCCGTCACCACCACTCAACACCTCTCCTGGAAAAAACTGCACTGGCTTCCCATTTCAGAGCGTATTAAGTATAAAGTCGCTTGTATGTGTTTCAGTGCTATAAGTGGTTCTGGTCCTGGTTACCTCTCTGAACTGCTGCATGTCTACACTCCGTCTCGTAAACTACGCTCTTCTTCTGACACCCGCATGCTGGAAATCCAACAATACAAACGCAAGACTCATGGCTTTCGCACCTTCTCTTGCTTTGGACCCCACATTTGGAATTCACTCCCACAAGACCTTAACACTGCTCAACCCTGTCATCTTTTAAAGGCCAAACTGAAAACCTTCCTCTTCTCACAGTATTTCCGTCCTAACTAATATCAGTACCCAGTTTCTGCTACAGTCACTGTGTGTGTGTTGTGTGTGTGTGTGTGTGTGTGTGTGTGTGTGTGTGTGTGTGTGTGTGTTTCAGTATAGTGCGTTTTTTTTGTTTTTTGTATAATACTTTATGTAAATTGTTTTGGTAGAACTATGCTCTATATGTGTATAGAATATCATATTTAGGTTAATATGTATTATTTGAGCGCTCAGGGCGTTGATGAGCGCAAAATGTACATTGTTATTATTATTATTATAGAGGAGAATCAAATCAAATCAAATCAAATAAATCTTTATTATTCATCAATATACAAAGAATAAAAATGAAAATTTTCCTTTGACACATGGGCTCAAGATTCAAGAAGGTACATTTAAAATAACAATAAAATAAAATAAAACGTAAAAGAAATAATATATATATCTCACCTCACTCTCTCCCTCTCGCCCGCCCCGACTTCTTCCACAAACATACACCGCAAACACATGTGTAATTCAAAACACCGACACACACACACACACCACACCACACACACACACACACACACACACACACCAACACACAACAGGGCCCACCCACACACACACGCCCACACACACACACACACACACACACACACACACACACACACACACACACACACACACACACACACACACACACACACACACACACACTACATCGCTTAAAACATATTAAAATTCTAAAACTTTGCATTTAAAACTGAAACAGCAGTGGGTATAAAAGATTTCTTTTAAACATTTTGGGGGGGGGGGGGCCAGTGGCACTTTCAGTCGTCGACCCGACGGCAGACGCTGAAAGCAAAAGTTAAGAGGATGCGTTTTGTCATGAAGGATCGAGACTGACTTTCTACAGACAGAAAGATGGCTACAGGTCACACAGTTGCTTTTGTTCAACTCCTATAATCTTGCTAGCCGTGTTGACGACTCGTGTCAGCCGAGCTCTGTTTTTAACTGACAGATTTCCATACCAGGTTACTATGTTGAAAGAGAGAACGCTCTCAACAAGACAGCGATAGACAGACTCAAGGACAGGTTACTATGTTGAAAGAGAGAACGCTCTCAACCAGACAGCGATAGACAGACTCAAGGACAGGTTACTATGTTGAAAGAGAGGACGCCCTCAACCAGACAGCGATAGACAGACTCAAGGACAGGTTACTATGTTGAAAGAGAGAACGCTCTCAACAAGACAGCGATAGACAGACTCAAGGACAGGTTACTATGTTGAAAGAGAGAACGCTCTCAACAAGACAGCGACAGACAGACTCAAGGACAGGTTACTATGTTGAAAGAGAGGACGCTCTCAACAAGACAGAGATAGACAGACTCAAGGACAGGTTACTATGTTGAAAGAGAGGACGCTCTCAATAAGACAGCGATAGACAGACTCAAGGACAGGTTACTATGTTGAAAGAGAGAACGCTCTCAACGAGACAGCGATAGACAGACTCAAGGACAGGTTACTATGTTGAAAGAGAGACTCAACGAGACACGATACAGCTCAAGGACAGGTTACTATGTGACCAGCAGGATAGACAGACTCAAGGACAGGTTACTATGTTGAAAGAGAGAACGCTCCAACGAGACAGCGATACACAGACTCAAGGACATGTCTGCCGACTCCGAAGCTCCGTAGTTTCCTCATCAAGTACAAGCGCTGCTGTGCTTTCTTGTACACGTAGACTACGTTATCATTAAAACTGAGTTTTGAGTCTACAACTGTACCCAGGTACTTAAAACTAGACACTACTTCCACGGATTGTTGATCAATTGTTACTGGAATAAATGGTTCTTTTTCTTTTCTACTGTCAAACACTAGTTCCTTCGTTTTTGAAATATTTAGATCCAAAAAGCTTTCCTTGAACCATGAGTTTAGAACATCTAACTGAAGAAAGTATTCTGCGAGACTGTTTTCGTCCTGGAAACGTGCAACCAATGCCATGTCGTCAGCGAACTTCACGAGAGTTAGCAAGGCACTGGTAGATACTACTTCATTAGTGTATACAGAAAACAATATAGGCGAGAGAACACACCCCTGTGGAGCACCAGTGTTCACAATTAGCTCATCAGATCTTATTCCGCTGAGGCTGACTCTCTGCGCGAAGAAGCGCCGGTCCTGCATGCGTGCCATTGAGGGCTACCCGCCAGCAGACACCCTGGGGTTCGAATCCGCAGCAGCTGCAAATCACATCAGCTACTAAACGACGTTTCGTACGAACAAATGTCATTCAGCCCGTTACGTTGCATCGTGAGTGGTCTGCACTGTTCGCGGCCGTGCTTGGCTCATGACTCGGAAGGCGACGGGAACCCGTGACCTCGGCCCTCTTACTAGACAGGGAACCCGTGACCTCGGCCTCTTACTAGACAGGGAACCCGTGACCTCGGCCCTCTTACTAGACAGGGAACCCGTGACCTCGGTCCTCTTACTAGACAGGGAACCCGTGACCTCGGCCCTCTTACTAGACAGGGAACCCGTGACCTCGGCCCTCTTACTAGACAGGGAACCCGAGGAAGGAACCATCACGGGGCCTGTCCATAAGGATGGAACGTGTGTGCGTGTGCGTGTGCGTGTGTGTGCGTGTGCGTGTGTGCGTGTGTGTGTGCGTGTGGTGTCGTGTGTGTGTGTGTGGTGTGTGCTGTGTGTGTGTGTGCGTGTGTGTGTGTGTGTGTGTGTGTGTGTGTGTGTGTGTGTGTGTGTGTGTGTGTGTGTGTGTGTGTGTGTGTGTGTGTGTGTGTGTGTGTGTGTGTGTGTGTGTGTGTGTGTGTGTGTGTGTGTGTGTGTGTGTGTGTGTGTGTGTGGTGTGTGTGTGTGTGTGACGGTGTTGGTGTGTGCGTGTGTGTGTGGGGGGGGGGGGGGGATGTAAACACTCGCAGCAGTTTCCCGGTCAGTTTATGGGCTAGTGATTTTTTGTCATTAGTCGACGTTTGAAAGTCGCGCCACATACGGTCACCATTTGACCCAGTCTGTGACGTCATTATCACGGCACTACAGCGGCAGTCGCAGGCTGGGCAGCGTTTTGTTACATGCACCATGCTCAGTTTACAGTGTCCCTACATGCAAACCGGCCACATACAGGGGTGTTTAGCTGTAACCTGCCGCATGCACTTTTGGCAGAATGACCGGGATCGTTTAGTCAGCACAGAAAGTTGACCGCGGAGAAGAAAATTTTCCTGCCGCTCCTGCCGGGGTTCGAACCCGCGACCTTTTGATCACGAGTCCGGTGCTCTAGCCACTGAGCTACCCCCGATCCCGAAGCATATACCAGTGAAAGAACCAAACTGCCAACACGGCTGGAATCTGTGCCGCAGCCGTGGTTTTTACGTCACATGCCAACCTTCTTCTCTTTTTTTTTTTCTGCTCTTCGTTGGTAAAGAGTCAACCAAGATGGCTGCGCCTACAGGTGCTAAAACCGGAAGCAGTTAAGTATACGTGTTGCATAAATAGTCAATGTGGCAGCACGTACGAAGCCTACAAAAGGAAAGATGTGCACGTTGTTCAGGCCAGCGTTTCTTGGCCGGGGTCCACTTAAAGCTAACCGCGTCACCACGGCAGCCGCCATTGGCTTATTGTGACGTCAGCGACCCTGGCCAAGGCTCCGCAGTACTAGCATTATCTTCCTTCTGACATCCGTCACATTCGATCCTCTCGCGGCCTTCAGAACCGTAGACTCGCCTCTGCAAACAATAACAGAACCGATTTCTACTCCTTTCTACTTTCTTTTCACCCCGTTGCATTCCTTCCGCACGTATGCGTGTGTGTAATGAATATATGTATATTATTTTCGAGCTTTTAGCCTCTGTATGTTGGACAGGGTCTTACAAATCACGGTGTGCTCAGTGAGACTGTACCGGGCTATGTGAGAAATGACCGCTGTTATCATCATTATCTGTTATCGCTCAAAGCACGGCGCTAAACAAGTTGGTTGGTTGTTGGATTTTCACGTCCCGTCAACCGTGTGGGGTCACATTGGGACGGGGAAAAAGATTTTTTTAAATTATATTCTGTTTTTAATGTCAGTATGCATTTCCAATGTATAAAAGCCTCTTTTTTATATATACTCATGCAGATTGACATATCAGATACCGACAGGGCATTACACGTTCATTTATTGATTTCGATCCAACACGAGTACCCATAGTACGTTATACACAAGCCACGCCCCAGACCTCCACCTTTCCAAAGTACAGTAAAAGTGTACCCCCTGACCTCCGCCTTTCCAAAGTACAGTAAACGTGTACCCCTGACCTCCGTCTTTCCAAAGTACAGTAGAAGTGTACCCCTGACCTCCGTCTTTCCAAAGTACAGTAGAAGTGTACCCCTGACCTCCGTCTTTCCAAAGTACAGTAAAAGTGTACCCCTGACCTCCGTCTTTCCAAAGTACAGTAAAGTGTACCCCTGACCTCCGTCTTTCCAAAGTACAGTAGAAGTGTACCCCTGACCTCCGTCTTTCCAAAGTACAGTAAAAGTGTACCCCTGACCTCCGTCTTTCCAAAGTACAGTAGAAGTGTACCCCTGACCTCCGTCTTTCCAAAGTACAGTAAAAGTATACCACCTGACCTCCGTCTTTCCAAAGTACAGTAGAAGTGTACCCCTGACCTCCGTCTTTCCAAAGTACAGTAAAAGTATACCACCTGACCTCCGTCTTTCCAAAGTACAGTAGAAGTGTACCCCTGATCCTCCGCTTTCCAAAGTACAGTAGAAGTGTACCCCTGACCTCCGTCTTTCCAAAGTACAGTAGAAGTGTACCCCTGACCTCCGCTTTCCAAAGTACAGTAAAAGTTACCACCTGACCTCCGTCTTTCCAAAGTACAGTAGAAGTGTACCCCTGACCTCCGCTTTCCAAAGTACAGTAAAAGTGTACCCCTGACCTCCGTCTTTCCAAAGTACAGTAAAGTGTACCCCTGACCTCCGTCTTTCCAAAGTACAGTAGAAGTGTAGTCAAGAGTCCCCTGACTGGTGTTAGCCACGGTTGAAGTGATTTCTACCTCGTTATCTCCAACCAGTGATAACCCCTAACTGCATGATAACGGCTCAACGGGTCTCCAGACCTGGCGGCCAATGACACTGCGGTGCTGCCGTCAACTGGACACGGGGGACGGTTCCGTTTCTGCACGTGAAGCTGGGAGGTCGCTTCACAGAATGGGCGGCACCGTTGGCTGTCCGCCACTGTGACGCAGACAGCGGCTCTCCTCTGCTGCCACGGAAGGTTTGCTCCGTGCCTAATGGACCGTTTCGGTTGACTTCTTGTTGGGCGAATTGGGTTACCTCTGGTGACTGGCCGTTGCCGCCTAGATGACGCAGGCATTGAGTAAGGGGCGGGTGACCACTCCGTGTAAACAACTACAGCAGGTTCCAGCTGGCACGCAGCATTGTCACGACTGAGGTTAAGTGTTGGGTGCATCAGAGAACAGTGTAAAGAGCAACAACAGCAATAACAAAAATCTAAGTAAGTCCCGCAGAGAAAACGAGTGCTCACCATCTGAAATACAATGAAAACTCAAACAAAGTTGACTGCCAGCATTTTGAAACACAGCAAAGCACACAAAGCCTTGAAATGAATGCTTATTTTAATCAGACCTTGCAAAACACACCCATCTTTTCAGGATAGATCATTTTTTCACTGAAGTAACTAGCAGAAAATGTGCAAACAATGAGAGGGGTGAAATTCTATCTGCTTATCTTTCACTTGGTAATGAGGTTTCTAAACAGGACAGTGAGCACGAGGACGAGGCTGGCCCTAAGAGAATGCAGACCCTGACTGACCACACCCTGACCATACCCACTCCCACACCCTGACCATACCCACATCCACTGACCACACCCTAACCATACCCACATCCATTGACCACACCCTAACCCTGACCACACCCACACCGTGAGCATGCCTACACCCACCTCACTGATCACACCCTGGATGACCATACCCACACTGACCACATCTAGTAGCATCCACACTGACCATATGCACACCCTATATCCACACATACTACATCTCAACTGACCACACCCACACCCTGACTGAACAGACTTCAACCACATTGACCACACCCTGACTGACCACACCCACATCCAGACTGACCAACACACCCACTGACCACATTCACACTGACTACCTCTAGACTGACCAATCACACTGACTACATCCAGACTGACCACATTCACACTGACCACACCCATACTGACCACTTTCAGACAACCATGCACTCATCAGTTTTCCTTCAATCATAACAACATGCCAGCCAGAGTCAAATGGTTTTATTCAACTTTGTTTTACAGTTTACCTCCCTCACACAGAAACAAACTTGCAAAGATCACATTCAAATGCACGTAGAGCTGACACACACATGAGTGACTGCTGAAACAAACAAGTAAGACATAACCTCAGGTCATTCACGTCAGGCATCTTCACACTCCTCCCAGCGTGTGCCCATTCAACCACGCAGAGAGGGAACCATACACTCACCAACGCTGAGCACAAAGAATCCACAAATCAGACAACAACAAAATGGAGCAGTCTGAATCAACCATACTCACTGCTAAAAAACGGTGGTGTCAAAGCAGTTAAGCAGTTCAATTTCATCGTTGATTGAACTCAACAGACCGCTCCTTTAAATCAAAATTCCCCCCCCCCCCCCCCCCCCCATCTTTTAAATATCTTACTAAGAGTGGATGGACAACATCATCAAGTCTGTCAGACACACATGGACAACACCCGCTGGTCTGTACAACCTAAGCGTACCTCAGACACTTTTGGGGTGTGGATCAAATTGAGGGGAAAGTAAAGGAACAAGAAAAACAACTTTTAAGAAATACTTTGATCAAACGTGAAATCTTAGAATGATTTATTTTTGTGCCATCTGATAGTAGTAAAACAAGTCTGTACAAAGTGCGATATTGACTTGGCAAATGCAAACAAGAAACAAGAACAATATCCCCAAAATCACAAACAGTCCAATTTACAACACTGAAAGCAACCAAAATGTTTTCCAGCCAACCAAGACCAATTTCTCTTTCTGACAAACAGCCTCAAACAATCCATGTGCTCCACACTAGCTCCAAAATTCATTCAACTCATATGCTGTGCAGAATACGATTATCACATGCACTTGAATACCAACATGCACACTACTCACTAGTACCTCCAGGCACAAGAAACCAGAGTTCTTCCTGCAGCAACACCCTGGGATAGGGCCCACACAGCATCTTTATTTCAAAATTCCCAGACTCAAAGACCATTTCCACAGGCCAAGTTACTGCTCACAATTCAAACAAGTTCAAACATTTTTACAACACATGATCTCAGCCAGGTCCAGAAGGGGTTTCAAGCTAAATAAATTCTACATTTTCCTTCCATCCTGCATCACGTGGAGTCTCGGTTGTTGTTTCTCTGGATACTTACTCCTTCTGCAGATTATCTGTTGACCATTACCATGAAATTCCCCAACTTTCCAGGCCTGGAAAAAGGTACTACAGCTTTCCCAAACTTGCCAAAACTTTTCCAATCGGTTTTAACCCTGCCCCATCTGCTAACCGCATATACCTTCAGCTGAGCCGACACAGTGACACAATTAGATTGTGAGATGAGCACAGCCAGAGACAGCACCCAGCCACTAAGGCTCTTGTGAAAACAGGATCAGCAACAAGACGATATAAATAGCACAGACCCCCGGCAAACCCGGAGGGACAGCGAGGACCAGGTCCCAAGTGGGACAAGATCTTCCTTCCCTGTTTCTCACTTTGGCTGAACACGCTCTGAGCTTACCCAGGTCACCCTACATGTTACAGCATGCACCAAGCGGCAAAGACAGCTTACCCAGGTCACCCTACATGTTACAGCATGCACCAAGCGGCAAAGACAGCTTACCCAGGTCACCCTACATGTTACAGCATGCACCAAGCGGCAAAGACAGCTTACCCAGGTCACCCTACATGTTACAGCATGCACCAAGCGGCAAAGACAGCTTACCCAGGTCACCCTACATGTTACAGCATGCACCAAGCGGCAAAGACAGCTTACCCAGGTCACCCTACATGTTACAGCATGCACCAAGCGGCAAAGACAGCTTACCCAGGTCACCCTACATGTTACAGCATGCACCAAGCGGCAAAGACAGCTTACCCAGGTCACCCTACATGTTACAGCATGCACCAAGCGGCAAAGACAGCTTACCCAGGTCACCCTACATGTTACAGCATGCACCAAGCGGCAAAGACAGCTTACCCAGGTCACCCTACATGTCACAGCATGCACCAAGCGGCAAAGACAGCTTACCCAGGTCACCCTACATGTTACAGCATGCACCAAGCGGCAAAGACAGCTTACCCAGGTCACCCTACATGTTACAGCATGCACCAAGTGGCAAAGACAGCTTACCCAGGTCACCCTACATGTCACAGCATGCACCTAGCGGCAAAGACCTCTTTCTCCAACCAGCTGAAGAGATGATCAAAGTTCACAGGTGAAGACTGTGAAGTCAGATGTAACAAGAACTGACAGGGGAAGAACAGATGAAATTGATTTCCTTATTAGTAAGTTTAGAACACACCCACACACACAAAGGCAATCCGAATAGCCAAAGCAATTTCTCAGTTTACAAGCAAGACAGAAAAGGGAACCAGTACTAATTGCCAAAGTAATGTTTCTATTGCTAAGTTTAGCCCAAAAAGCAAACAAATAAAAAAGACAAGTGGAACAGCCGAAGCATTGTTGTTTTGTTATTACTTCAGTAAAGAAGACAGCAAGAGATTACATGTGAATTCACTGGAAGAGAAAGAACAGGAAATATAAGCTTTCAAAGAGATCATCCTTGCAGGACGTGCTTCTACGACTGTCCCCCACAGGCGACACAGCATTAGACACAGGTTCACTTGTATTTATAAAAATAAAAATAAACTGCAAAAACAGATAGAAAGAAAAGAAAGGCAACAGATATTCAAAACAAATTAGAATGCAGCACGTTCAACAAGAGGCAATGAGAATATAGGAAGAATATTGCGAAACTTGCCATGACATCCACCGGGGCACCAACAAGAGGCATTCAAGAGATCAACCTCTCACCCATTTTTGTGGAGAAGAAAGGTCCATCTTAAAAAAGAAATGTCTAAAACAACAGGCCATCCTGGAAGTAGAGAGTGACTTAGCAAGGAACTGACAACGACAGATTAGTTCTACAATGCTACAGAATCTGAAGTTTGAGATAAGACTGACCTCTATTTCTTGTAAAATCACAATAAAACCTGTTTCAGCACATGTACCCTTGAACTAACAGAATAAGTCTGTGAATGTGGGCCTTTAAGCTGACAGAACAAGTCAGTGAGTTTCACCCTGACCACTCCAGCACGCAATGTAAAAACACAAACACAAACTACAGCATCACCCATACTTGTGTAACCCTCTTGTGCACATGCGCAACGTAAAGTCTGCACAGGTTTTGATTGAGATTTACAACCCACATTTATAACCCAAGACATTCACGCCACAGTAACTTCATCATTGCCACACAGCAGCTGCTATTGTCAAACAACCAATGGCTGACACGCATTAGCACAAACACTGCATTTTGTCTTAACAAAACGAAAGTGGGCCTAAACAAAAACTATGCATACACGTCTTCAGAGACCGTTGTATACAGTCTGTTTTGTGTCTTGTTTCAAAATGGCTTTCAGACCTGAAACAGACCAGAATAGCACAAAATTAGTTATAAATATTACAAAATACCAAGAAAAATGTCACTACAACAGTGCAAGTGGGGGGAGCGGGGGAAGAGATCAGAAAAGGATCAATACCTAAGTATGAGCAATGACACCCTAAGAGACCAAAAACAAACTGAGTACGAAATAACCAAACTCCCCACAGCTCAAGTCAAGAGGAGTGCGCAAGTGCCAGCAGAAACAGTGTAAGGGAAATAAATCGGATATTTCGCCACTACCATAGTCACACCGTGATTATCTCCCTTGCATGGAAAGTGGCACGCAGGTTCAACAATGGCTGCCGCTTAAGTGCAACCGCTCTCTTGTTCAGCAAAAAAAAACTGCACTTTCTGTTACCTGCGAGACACTCACATTACCAAATACGTCAAAAAACAACCATCAATGCAGAATAACACATGTTTAGGTACCTTTTTTTTTTTTAGATCAACTAAAATTATATTCTCTTGTAACCGATACGCCAGCACAAATAAAACCAAAATTGTATGAATCAAGACAGAACACCTATATTTACCAGGAGCAGGCGTACCCAATGTTTATGTGTGTGCTTTGACAGTATGGTGCTTGACAGTCTTTCATGTTTTGGTACCTATTTCTGTCTCGAAAGCATTCATCACAGGAACCTGCTTAGATTGCTTGCAGCTACCAGCAGGGTGACCCATTTTATTCCACAGGCTCACACAGGTAACTGCATTAACCAAAACTAACAAAGCCTAAAAGTATGGAGAGGATTTGGGCAAAATGAAGGTGAATGGAATGGGAAGGTAAAAATTAGGACAAAGAAGAATTCCTGGCAGTGTGAGAAGCAAGCATGGCTATATTCTGATCTACTTCAGGCTTCAAAGGGAGAGCATTTGTCAGCTCTGGGTTCCCGTCAGCAGGGACCATAATTTCTCCATCCACAGTTCCCCACTGCAGATCTACTGATGCAAACATGCAACTCAGGTAAAATGTGTGGAAAAAAACATTGCCAAAAGCCAGTCCTCATCGACTACCCTACCCACCCCCTCAATGTGAACAAAGAATATCTCCACCTTTTTTTCTTTTTTTCTTTAATAAATTTTCTGTCCAATACAGATCCCATGCCTGTCTCAACCAGTCTTCAATCAGAATCGGAACAATGGCCTCTTGCGATTATCAAGCAAACTGGCAGTTCCCACAGTTGTCCGTTTTTGCCTCAGACAACAAGCTTGATATTCTCCACAGTAACAACTTTTTAAACCTGTCCTTCAATCAAAATGGATTTGTGATTTGTCCAGCAACCAACATTGCAAGCAGTACAGTTAACAACAGACAGCAGCAGGCAGAGAGAGCAATACATTACCTTCTTTGTCTTCATCAGTTAGCGAACCCTTGGGGAAATCAATGTCGAAGGTTATAAACAGAGACCCTTTTACACTGTTGTTCTCATAGTTTGGCATGCCTTCATTGGACTTGCGCATTCGAGCTCCAGGCCAAGTGATCTTGTCACGGACTATATGAACCTGCAATTGCATCAATCCAGAAAACCAGTTTTAAAAATGTTCCCATTAAACGTCAGCTGCACTGATATTACAACCGTTGCCTAAAGAGCCTCTTTATTATTATGATAAAACATTTTACACCTCATCTATAACTGAACATTCTGACAATATAATTCACACAGAGGACTCTTACATGATGGCAACTGGATAACTAAGCACACTTACAAGCCCTCTTTACTGCTGACTGTAGGTGGGACTACTGAGGACACTTGCACTGACTGCATCAAGTGCTACATGATGATACTTGAAACATTATTTCACAAAAGCAGGGTTTTAAGTTTACGTTTCTAAGCTAAACAAGTCTACCTACAATCAACAGACTGCAATTAAGATGTCGGCTGCATTACCAGACAATGCCAAGCTCATTTTGAATCCATTTCCAGACTATTTGCCCAGAGAAGCTGGGGCGAGGGGGGTGTTCACAGGTGCTGTGGCTAACAACAAAACAACAACCTGACAACCCAAAGTCACTCAGTTCAGTCAAAGAGACAGATGAAAGGAAAGTCTGCTGAACTACTTCAGCCAAAATTGTATCAAAATGTTTGATCAATTCCTTCTCTGTGTGTCCATGTCTCTGCATTTAAAGACAACCAGTGTAGAGTCAAGTCACAATCTTTATTCACCAACTTCAAAAACAAGTACATCACTCAAAAGATGAATCCTTGCTGCATAACACAGCCAATGGTCAGAGGAGACTGTTGAAAGATTGTGAATGTTTTAATGTTTACTGAAAACCATACAGGAGAGGTTGGGTAAAGCCCAACAGCACCCAGGACTGTTGAAAGATTGTGAATGTTTTAATGTTTATTGAAAACCATACAGGAGGTTGGGTAAAGCCCAACAGCACCCAGGACTGAAAGTGCTGCACCACAAGTTTAGAATGTGTCTCACCCCTGTACATTGCCCTATACAGCTGTAGCTCCATGTCGCACTACTGACAGCAACACCCCCCCCCCCCACCTCCCTCCCCCACACACCAGTAACAGTTGATTTCTATTATCTCTCACCTTATGTCCATCAAGATGTGTAATATCCATCTCAAAACCGGTCAGCGCATCTTGCAATGACACAGTCACGTTAGTGTACAAGTCATCACCTTTCCTCTCAAATTTGGCATGTCTGGAACAAAAATCATTCCAATAAAAATCACCATTCACCACAGGTAGTGTTTTTTGTTGTTGTTGTTTTGTTGTTGTTGTTGTTTTGCATCAGTGTTTATGCCATTTTCAGACACCTAGCTCTAAGTTTACTCGGAACAACAACATTGCCAATGAGTTAAGGGATCAGAATGCAGACTCCAAAACATACATACTACAGAGAAAATGAACTTAAAACTGTGCATTTACAACATACTGATAGTTATGACTATGAATGTTCCAGGGTGCACAGCTCTATTTCAGTATTTGATTTTCTCTGTGGCCAAACAGCTATTTTAGGGAGTCGTGGAATTTCCTCTGTGGTTAAACAGCTATTTGAGGGAGTCCTGGAATTTTCTCTATGGCCAAACAGCTATTTGAGGGAGTCCTGGAATTTTCTCCATGGTCAAACAGCTATTTCAGGGAGTCCTGGAATTTGTTCTATGGCCAAACAGCTATTTCAGGGAGTCCTGGAATTTTCTCTGTGGACAAACAGCTATTTCAGGGAGTCCTGGAATTTTCTCTACGGCCAAACAGCTATTTCAAGGGGTCCTGGAATTTTCTCTGTGGCCAAACAGCTATTTCAGGGAGTCCTGGAAAACCTCTTGCTGTATCAAGGGAGCTAAACTCCTCATTGGAAGTTGCCAGGCAACTGATTTGAAAATCAACTGAGACCAATAACTTTGAGCACATTTGTCACATTCATGACCTTCAAAAAGAAAATGTTAAGTTTCAACACAGCTGAAAATGACACAAAACAATCACTGCCCTTGTGAAATACTGTAGTACATCACTAGTCAACAACTGTAGGGCCTAATGCACACAGGACCAGAACATATTTCAATCTGCTATAATTAGTTCTCGGACTGAAAGACTGACTTTGCCTACAAACACCATCAAGAAGTGGGAAAGAGAAAAAAGATCACTGGCAGAATCTGATGAAACTCACTTGACTTGTCTGATTATGAAGCGAAGGTCCCCTGGTTCTCCATCCATGTGTGGTTCTCCTGCAAAACATCCATTTTTGCTGTGATCAAACGCCAGTGTCATACTGAAGGACATGACGCGGTCAGTCTCGTCTAGTCACACAGATTGCAACTGCGTGCACACTCACAATGACATGGGGTCATGAACACACATGTATATGATTGGTGAGAATGTGTGACGAGTGTACTTGGCACCACAAAACATTCCAGTGCAATTGTATTGACACTTGTCAATAAAGTTATATTTTATTGTATGTAGTTGTAGAACTTGAAGTTGTACACAAACATATGAGTGAACCCTCTCATCCCCCCCCCCCCCCCCATACCACACACATGCGCACTCACAATGACTTGGGGCATGAACACACATGTAGTTGTACACAAGTGTGAATGAACCCCCTCACCTCCACCCACACCCACACCCACCCACCCACCTACCCCCACCCCGAACACCATGACATGGGGGCATGAACTCACATTTAGTTGTACACAAACATAGGTGTGAACCACCAGCCCAATGCAACTCACCCTCTGCCACAAATGGATACTCCTGCCCATCTCTCATGCCTGGCTCTATTTCCACCTCTAAAACTTTTTCTTCTGGAACAAATCTGAAACACAAACAACAGTGTTACACCCAGACCTTTCACAGCCAACTGAAAGGACAAAAAGAATTAGGACTAGGACACACCCAGACCTTTCACAGTCAACTGAAAGGACAAAAAGAATTAGGACTAGGACACACCCAGACCTTTCACAGCCAACTGAAAGGACAAAAAGAATTAGGACTAGGACACACCCAGACCTTTCACAGCAACTGAAAGGACAAAAAGAATTAGGACTAGGACACACCCAGACCTTTCACAGCCAACTGAAAGACAAAAAGAATTAGGACTAGGACACACCCAGACCTTTCACAGTCAACTGAAAGGACAAAAAGAATTAGGACTAGGATACACCCAGACCTTTCAGTCAAGTGAAAAGACAAAAAGAATTAGGACAAGGACAGAATAGTTTTTTAGTCCCAATCCAAAAAGAAGATGATGTCCTTAGAAAAAAAAATCAAGAGAGTGACAGGACTACCAAAGGCCTACTTAGGCAGTTTGCTAACCAGCTTTGTGTATATCTCATGGGACAGCTGATTTGTGTATATCTCATGGGACAGCTGATTTGTGTCTATCTCATGGGACAGCTGATTTGTGTATATCTCATGGGACAGCTGATTTGTGTATATCTCATGGGACAGTTGATCTGACAGAATGATGCCATTTTTAATGGGACAGCTGATCTAACTGACAGATTAATGCCATTTTTGAAGTGACCAGTACCCTGCACATATATATTAGTTCTAATTCGTGAAATATAGCACCTGACTTTGAAAACATGACAAGACTGGACTCACTTGATGTTGGGACACTCGTCACAGACTTGTTGCTGAGACATCTGGAATCGGCCAGGTCCCAACTGCTGCGTCACTGTCTCCATACGGCAGTTACACTTTCGCTTGCCCTTGGCCGGCTTGGCCACCGGCTTGTATCTCAGTATCTGAGGACACCACCACCAGTGCACAGCTCACATCTCAACACATGAAATGGTAAACAAATCCACTAGCATATCTGTGCAGGAAGTTATTTTGAATTTGAATAAATCTGATGTGTTTATTTTGTACTTCATTTCGCCGGATTTTCAACACAAGCTGTGCATGTTATAACGTCTTCTGGGTTCTATGAGGCAGCACACAATCTTCAACTTTTGTCTGATTTACCGTGGTTGCCTAAACGTAATATACAAATGTACATAGCAAATTCTGTTGCACATTCTTACTATCTTCTCTCTGTCTCTCTCTCTTCTCTCTTCTCTCTCCCTCTCTTCTCTCTCTCTCTCTTGCAGAATTTGAAACCTTCTCAACTCTATTTGCAAACAAATAAATTTCACAGACTGATAAACATATCATCACAATTATGACAACAAAATACATTATGAACAAAACGATGTTATGGTCATAGACTCATACTATCAAAGTATCATAATACATTGCAATGCAGATGGTCAACACTGTGACAGCTGAAATAACTCTATTTCCACAACATAAACTGCACAGTCCATTACCTCTACAAAATCGCCGTTGTAGAGTTCATCTAGCGTGACGTGAAGGTCCATGACAACATCGCCACCACGTGGAATCTCATGATCACGCTGTCCTCCACCGAAGCCACCAAACCCAAACCCAAAGTCACCAAAAAAGCTGCCAATCAACGAGAAAAGAGAAATGTACAGTATACACATATTTATAATCTAGCCAGCATAATTTGGGGGTATGTGTGCCTGTACTGTATGCATAAGTCAGCATGTATTTCTGTCACCATTCTGTCATAGGCTCTGGCGGAGTTGTCCAACATGTATCCATGGGCCAAACCTGCCACTTGGACTACAAGCTGAAGTCAATTGGTGATTCGGCCTTCCTTGTCAATTACTAAAAAAAAATGTCGTTCTGCCAGCTCTTGTTATATATCACCATGATGGAAAAAGTTGTTTTTTAAATTGCCATTAGACTTAGTGTACATTTTTATCTATCACATCCTTCCATGCAAAAACACTGAGCTCTGGGCTCTACAGTTGGATGGGGGGGGGGGGGGGGGGAGGGGGGAAACTGAACAGAGAAAGGTTTACAAGGAAGATTTGGAAGAACTGACAGAGGCAGCATAATGGTCAGAAAGAGGAAGTTGGTTGCAGGTAGTTGGAGCCTGGCAAGAGAAACTGTATACTGTAAAGGCAAGACTCTAAGACTAAGAGCAAGCACCAAAGCTGTATTTAGCACAGGAAGTCCAGCTGACCTGGAGAAAGGATCCCCACCCATGTCGCCTTGCTTCAGACCTTCCTCTCCGAGTCGGTCATACACTTTACGCTTCTCAGCATCAGATAATACCTGGAGAAGGAAGCAAATCAACTCATTTTTCATCTCTTTGGATATTATATATTTATATAATATATATATATATATATATATATATATATATATATATATATATATATATAATAGATATATATATAGATATATATATATATATATCCACACACACTATGAAACTGATGGGTGAGGGGGTGGGAGGGAGACAAGGGGGTGGGAGGACACAGGGAGAGGGAGTTCCAAGGATTTGAACACAGCTTATAAATAGAAACAATAACTTTGAAACACGGAAGACTGCTACTGCTAAAAAGTACTACTACTAGCATTCTAAAACAAGATCTAAACACTGTTAACACAGAAAAGGA
>JABMCL010001074.1:1822500-1825000 GCA_018857735.1 Alviniconcha marisindica | reverse complement strand
TACAGGTACAGACAACGGGTGGGATATACAGGTACAGACAGCAGGTGGGATATACAGGTACAGACAACGGGTGGATATACAGGTACAGACAACGGTGGTATATACAGGTACAGACAGCAGGTGGGATATACAGGTACAGACAGCAGGTGGGATATACAGGTACAGACAGCAGGTGGGATATACAGGTACAGACAGCAGGAGGGATATACAGGTACAGACAGCAGGAGGGATATACAGGTACAGACAACGGGTGGAATATACAGGTACAGACAGCAGGTGGGATATACAGGTACAGACAGCAGGTGGGATATACAGGTACAGACAGCAGGTGGGATATACAGGTACAGACAGCAGGTGGGATATACAGGTACAGACAGCAGGTGGGATATACAGGTACAGACAGCAGGTGGGATATACAGGTACAGACAGCAGGTGGATATACAGGTACAGACAGCAGGTGGGATATACAGGTACAGACAGCAGGTGGGATATACAGGTACAGACAGCAGGTGGGATATACAGGTACAGACAGCGGGTGGGATATACACGTACAGACAACGGGTGGGATATACAGGTACAGACAGCGGGTGGGATATACAGGTACAGACAGCAGGTGGGATATACAGGTACAGACAGCAGGTGGGATATACACGTACAGACAGCAGGTGGGATATATACGTACAGACAACGGGTGGGATATACACGTACAGACAACGGGTGGAATATACGGGAACAGACAACAGGTGGAGTATACAGGTACAGGCACTTTCAACTCGTGCAACCTCAAGGCAGATCAGTGAAAGAGAAAACATTGACACTGTTCACCATCAGTTCCGAAAACCACACAGGCTCTGCCACGGAAAATCTTCACGTGTTCCGGCGAGAACGGAAGTAACATTGACCGGAAGAGGGTATCTGAACACTTTATGACAGACATAGGAAATAATTATGGCCAAAGACTATAGCTATGACTGAAAGCCCCAAGAAATGATGGGAGACAAGGCCGTCTGTGGGACAGGGCCCCAGGCCATTTGAGACAAGCTCCTGCAGGAAGGAGATGGCCACACCATAGAGGAAGCGTTCGAGATCGCCGTCACCAGTGACTAAGACAACCCGACGGCAGCTGGTTTCCATGGCAACCTGAGGCCTGGCAACGCTGCTACCATCACCGGCCACAAAGCCAGACAGGTCCGGCATGGGGCAGGCATGGTCACTTACGGACTGTGGGAATTGTGGAGGACTAAAGCATAACCGGAAGGAGTGTCCACCACTGTGACTCAGTTGCCACGACTTGTATTCTTGCTTAGTTTGCACCGAGTGTTAAACTTGTTTTAATGTAGCCTGCCTACAATTTCTCACGTAGCTGTTCCCTTCAAAGCGTCTTTTCCTACTTCAGCACGCCCGCATCACATGTCAAGTTAACACCAATAAATTCATGCAAATCAGGTATCAGATAAAATTATGTAAATCATCTGTCTGCCCCTTCTCCCCCCCCCCCCCCCCCCCCCCCACCCCCCCCCACCACCCACACCCCCACCCCACCGTCACACACACACACACACACACACACACACACGTTGTTTGTCAGTTTGTTGTTTGCGACGGGGAGATATCATCGGGGGTCATCTTCAGTGTGAGCGCCAACCCAGCGAGAGTCCCCAGGGGATGTTTTGAGTCGTCAGTCATAATGTCCCAGTTTTGAATGGTCAGTCATAGTGTCCCAGTTTTGAGTCATCAGTCATAATGTCCCAGTTTTGAGTCGTCAGTCATAGTGTCCCAGTTTTGAGTCGTCAGTCATAATGTCCCAGTTTTGAGTCGTCAGTCATAATGTCCCAGTTTTGAGTCGTCAGTCATATGTCCCAGTTTTGAGTCGTCAGTCATAGTGTCCCAGTTTTGAGTCGTCAGTCATAGTGTCCCAGTTTTGAATGGTCAGTCATCAAGTTTTCCCAGTTTTGAGTCGTCAGTCATAATGTCCCAGTTTTGAATGGTCAGTCATAGTGTCCCAGTTTTGAGTCGTCAGTCATAATGTCCCAGTTTTGAGTGTCAGTCATAGTGTCCCAGTTTTGAGTCGTCAGTCATAATGTCCCAGTTTTGAGTCGTCAGTCATAATGTCCCATTTTTGAGTCGTCAGTCGTAATGTCACAGTTTTGAGTCGTCAGTCGTAATGTCACAGTTTTGAGTCGTCAGACATAATGTCCCAGTTTTGAGTCGTCAGTCATAATGTCCCAGTTGTGAGTCGTCAGTCGTAATGTACCAGTTTTGAGTCGTCAGTCATAATGTCCCAGTTGTGAGTGGTCAGTCATAGTGTCCCAGTTTTGATTTGTCAGTCATAATGTCCCAGTTTTGAGTCGTCAATCATAATGTCCCAGTTTTTAGTCGTCAGTCATAATGTCCCAGTTTTGAGTCGTCAGTCATAATGTCCCAGTTTTGAGTGGTCGGTTATATTGTCCCACTTTTCAGTTGTCAGTCAGAATGTCCCAGTTTTGAGTGGTCGGTCATA
>JABMCL010001074.1:1745000-1815000 GCA_018857735.1 Alviniconcha marisindica | reverse complement strand
GTCAAAACACTCAACACAGACCCCCCCCACTTTGGGGCCCCTCAACACGACCCCCACAGCGACTTTCCCCCGCAAAACCCCAACACAACCCCCAAGCGTTTCCCCCCGAGTCAACACACTAACACAGACCCCCCACAGCGACTTTCCCCGTGTCAACACACTTAACACAGACCCCCCACAGCGACTTTCCCCGTGTCGAGTCAACACACTTAACACAGACCCCCCACAGCGACTTTCCCCACCGTAACATTTAAATATATATGACCGTGTTTTTTTGCAGCGTTTTCTGTAGCTGTCAAGGAAATGGATTTCACAGTCAGGTTCCTTGCAAACAAATAGCTGTCGATCTCGGTCAATATTTAGACTGACTTCCACAAGTGAAACAAAGCTGCTTTGACAAAGGCAGCACATGCACTATGAATGTCATGCAGGGGGCATGCCATAATAATAATGATAGTGTCCTCTTTCGTGGTCCTATTTTTCCAGACTGGAGCACGTAGCCCATCACAAAGCAAAGAACCAAAACATAATCAAAACAAACGTCACATCATCGATCGCCTGGAGGAGAGACGCGTGGAAAAAGGAAGCGCTCGACGACCTTCCTTAAGAGGACGAAAGTGCCATCGTCTCTCAGATGAAACTGGAAGCGTTTCACAGGCAACATTAGGGACACTTCTGACAGAAGGGTTGGAGGCATGTATGTGTTTTGCGAGCGTGCATATAACATCTTGAACTGAATTGATTCAGGTTGGCACCGGACGTTGGCAGTTTGACCGGGTACCACGTGTTCGCTCCGGAGACAAATTCTTCTTCTTCTTTAAAGTCTTTTCACATAAGTGATATTAGACTGACCTTACAATTATCATGCTAACAACATGTATCAGCGAGTTGCACCAATAGAAATTTATGTTAAAACAACAACAATTAAACAAAAACTAACCAACCTTATTTGCAGTTAACAAGCATATAATATATAATACATTTGTGTCTGTATCCATACTGAAAAATAGTTTCACTTGATCTGTATCTCATACTCACAGGATCACATATACGTGCATCTGCCAACCCATTCATATACCCTAACTGTATACCGCACATACACACACACACACACACACACACACACACACACACACACACACACACACACACACACACACACACACACACACACACACACACACACACACACAGATAAGAGAGAGAGAGAGAGAGAGAGAGAGAGAGAGAGGAGAGAGAGAGAGAGAGAGAGAGAGAATTAGAAAATCATTTTACACTAACAAAGGAAAGCGACAGAAGAGTGAACGTATCTCTGTCTAATGCATACTGTAAAAAAAAACAAGGTCACATCTAGCAAAATAATTTACTGGAAGTTAAACGGCGGCACATACTCTCATATATGTATAAAACATTAAAAAGATGACCACAAGGAAAGTGAAAGTGTGTACAATAATGCATGAAAATACAAATACTGAAAGTTGATTTTCTTGTGAAATACAAATGTAAAACTTGACAAGAACACGCAAGTGGGGTTGGGAGGAGGGGGGGGGGGGGTTACAGTACATTTTGTGTCAAGGTTATCGGGCGAATGGAAGAAAAGGTGTCAAGGTGGCTTAGTGAGTGCCTGAAATGCTTTCCTTTTGAATGTTTTTAATTCCATGGGGTATCTGAGATGACGAGGTAAACTATTCCACGCCGGAAGAGCCCGAAAAGGAGAAACTCGTTTCAAAGATAAGAATCCTCGTTCTGGGCAAAAGCTGTTTATTCCCATGAACGTGAAGACGTCCATAAGGAATCATGAGGTCTTTCAGGTACTGAGGGGCTTTTTTGCCGTGAACAACCTTTTACATTAGAACACTTTTGTTGAGTAATAGCTGTTCGTCTAAAGGGAGTGATTTGAGAGCACGGCACTTTTGATTGTAGTCCATTATTATTAGGACTTGGCATTAAGAATTTTATGGCACCTTTGTGGAGAGAGTACAGTTGAGAGAGAGAGAGAGAGAGAGAGAGAGAGAGAGAGAGAGAGAGAGAGAGAGAGAGAGGAGGAGGTTGAAAGCAGGCAGCTGTTGCTAGCGTGTGTCAGTGTGCACTTTGCCTGCAGCCTACGTGTGCATTCCAGTCTAAGCAAACCCCCTCTCACCTGAACGTGTACCATGTACAGCTGGCGCAGACGTAAATGACGAGCAGTAAGTGAACTGAGCAATAACGGAAACCACAGACAGACACTGCGTCTCACGCTTTGCTGCTTTACGCAAATTATTAACATTTTCTCTTCATCTTTTTTCTTTCTTTCTTTCTCTCTGTCTCCCTTTTTATTTTATTTTTTATTTTTTATTTCTCTCTTTTTTTCTCTTTTTTTCTTTTTTTCCCCTCTCTCTCTCTCTCTCTCTCTCTCTCTCTCTCTCTCTCTCTCTCTCTCTCTCTCTCTCTAAATGAACCTAAACTACAATCCTTGGAAAATAAAGTTTTCGAGTTCGAGTTCGAGTTCTCTCTCTCTCTCTCTCTCTCTCTCTCTCTCTCTCTCTCTCTCTCTCTCTCTCTCTCTCTCTCTCTCTCTCTTCTTGTTGTTGTTGATGTTTTTTGTTTTGTTTTTTGTTTGTCTGTTTTTTTGTTTTCGTTTTCGTTTTTTGCTGGTGGGGAGGGCGGTGTTGTTTTGGTTTGGTTTGTTTGGGTCTGGGTGGGAGGGGGGGGGGAGTGGTTAGAGGAGGTGTGATCGACCAGGAAGCGTCTGGCTTACGTCACAGAAGTAATGTACAGACCCAGGGAAGGTCATACTGTAGATATTCCATCACTTATCTGCAGCTGGGATATATGGCGTATATAGTTAGGATGTATAGCATAGCCGTTGTAGTTTGGATATATAGCATAGCAGCCATTGTTAGAATATATAGCGTAACAGTTACAGTTAGGATATGTAGCATAACGATTAGAGTAAGAATATGTAGCTTAACAAATATAGTTAGGGTATAATTATAGCAACACAATTATAGGTGGAATATAAGGCATATATATAGTTGGGATCTATAGCGTAGCAATTATAGTTAGAATATTAGCATAACAATCATAGTTAGGATATATGGCATATATAGTTAGGATATATAGCATAGCTGATATAATTAATATATATTGCATAACAATTACAGTTACAGGATATGACATAAAGATATAGCTAGGATATATAGCATAGCAATGGTCGTTAGGATATACAGCATAGCAATTCTAGTTAGGATATATAGCATAACAGTTATAGTTAGGATATGTATTACAACAATTATAGTTAGGATGTATAACATAACAGTTATAGTTAGGGTATATAGCATAACAATTATAGTTAGGGTGTATAGCATAACAGTTATAGTTAGGGTATATAGCATAACAGTTATAGTCAGGATAAATAGCACAACAATTATAGTTAGGATAAATAGCATAACAGTTACAGTTAGGATATATAGCATAACAATTATAGTCAGGATATATGGCATAACAACTATAGTTAGGATAAATAGCATAACAGTCACAGTTAGGATATATAGCATAACAATTATAGTCAGGACATATGGCACCTATAGTTAGGACATATAGCATACAAATTATATTAAAGATATGTAGTGACCGTGGTGGTGCGGTGACACGTTAAAATCCAGTCATTATCTTGCTGCTGCTATTACTGCCACTACTACTGCTGCCACTACTGCCATTACTACTGCTGAGTACTACCACTGTCACTGCCACTACTACTACTACAGGCTACCTCTGTTACTGCTACTATGACTACTACTGTCACTGCCATTACTGCTGTTACTACTACTATCACTACCACTGCCAGTAACGCTACACAGAAGAAGAAGAAATGGGAAATACACTCAATGTTTACCCTGCAAAACAAAACACAGAAATGGGAAATACCGCTCACAGTGTTTAACCCTGCAAAACAAAACACAGAACGCTTTACAGTGAAAAAAGCATTACCCCACCAAACCACCCACAAAATGCAGCAAACTACCCCCACCCACCACCACCAACAGATACCCACCCCACCAAAAGCAATACTACCCCCCACCCACCACACCCACCCCACCAAAATATCAGCACCACCTACTACCCCCCCCCACCCCACCCACCAACATACAGCATACTACCCCCCACCCACCCACCCACATATCAGCAATACTACCCCACCCACCCACCCACCTACAGCATATCCCCCAACACAATAACTACCCCCACCCACCCACCCACCAACATATCAGCAATACTACCCCCACCCACCCACCCACATATCAGCAATACTACCCACCCCCCACCCACCAAATCACATACTACCCCCACCCACCCCCAATATCAGCAATACTACCCCCACCCACCCACCCACCAACATATCAGCAATACTACCCCCACCCACCCACCCACATATCAGCAATACTACCCCCACCCACCCACCCACCCACATATCAGCATACTACCCCCACCCCCCAGTCTCCGATTACCTGTGTTTTGCTCAGGAGGCGAGGGCGGCACCTTACATTATGCACACACTGACAAAACCGCGCTACATTCGATCAGGTGACACTCCTTTACACCAATGTCAACACAGCAGGTGTGGGTGCGTTGCCAGCTCTCCCTGCAAATAAGAGAAAACATCAGAATGGCCGGTGTAAAAATGATGATAACTATGATAGTAGTGAAATATTACAAAGCGGGAATTTCTGACATAAAACCAGAGCTGGGCGGGCTGTACAGAAATAACCGTGACACCGACGTTCGGAGACAACAGCAGCGGAAAACGACATTATCAATGTCGGCAAGCAAATCAATCCACAAGAGTTCCAACAGCAAGATCTACTACTATAAAACACACACACACACACACACACACACACACACACACACACACACACACACACGCGCGCGCGCGCGCCCGCGCGCACGCATACACACACACGCATACACACACGCATACACACACGCATACACACACACACGCGCATACACACACACACACACACACGCACGCACGCACGCACGCATACACAAACACACCATCACACACACACACACACACACACACACACACACACACACACACACACACACACACACTGACACACCTACTCTCCCCTCCCCTCCCCCCGACACTCACACACACACACACACACATAACAACATAAGCCCGGAACTAGTTGGAGAGGACAGCGTAGCGTAGGTAGGTTTTAAGCAGAAGGCTCTTCATGGCGGTTTGAAATGCAGTGGTGGACTGAGTGGGTCTGACATCACGAGGCAGACATTTAGAGAGCGGAGAGGGGCCAGGACGGAGGATGTCCTGCACAGTGCAATGGTGGACTGAGTGGGTCTGACATCACGAGGCAGGCATTTAAAGCGGAGAGGGGCCAGACGGAGGATGTCCAGCACAGTGCAATGGTGGACTGAGTGGGTGGCAGAGATTTACACAGAGGAGAGGGGCCAGGACGGAGGATGTCCAGCACAGTGCAATGGTGGACTGAGTGGGCAGAATTTACACAGAGGAGAGGGGCCAGGACGGAGGATGTCTTGCACAGTGCAATGGTGGACTGAGTGGGCTAGACATCACGAGGCAGAGATTTACACAGAGGAGAGGGGCCAGGACGGAGGATGTCCAGCACAGTGCAATGGTGGACTGAGTGGGTGGCAGAGATTTACACAGGGGAGAGGGCCCAGGACGCAGGATGTCCAGCACAGTGCAATGGGCTGGAGGCGATGGCGGGGTCACACTGACGGAGTCTGCACCACAGACACTGACTGCACGCAAAACTCGCTGCTTCACGTCCGTGTCGGCGCTGCTTTAGAACCCAGGCAACCGGAGCGAAGACACAAGTTGGTCTGAAAAAGTGAAACCTGTGAAATGTTTCCATCTACAAGCTTCGTTTCCTCGTTCTGTACACACTGGGCTATAGAAGTGACCGCAGCATATAACCGTGAAACTTTGTCAGGCGTTTCCTTTCCGCCCCTCCTGGCCTTTCGTTAAACTGTGAACATCCAACTGCTATATCTGGGACGGGCAACGCCAGCACAAATATCATTTTATACGAAAACAAGCACTTTGGGGTTTCCGGTTTGAGCTGACCACTCGTGTCGTAGGCCTATTTTGAAAAGTTTACCACACAGTCTGGCCTTGTTCGTGACGTCACTGACGCAGGCTGTTGGGCGAAAAATAGGCAGGATTCGTGCTCTGCGTTTTTGTGACTTTCATACGTCGATTTTCAACAGGACCAGAAATAGAGTGGAAAAAATGCTCTCTCTCTCTCTCTCTCTCTCTCTCTCTCTCTTTGGCTGTCGCTGCTTCGTTCTGGTTAACAAGACCAGAGCAAAACTCAGTTCAACTAGAATGTTGGAAACGAGGGATTGTGCCTGACACACGAGGGGAGAGAACTCCAGGCCTGTTACTGCCAGGCGTGAAGAGCGCATTGTCCGTGAAGTGTGCCGGTATGCGAAGGATGCCATTACCTGAAGCAGAACGAGAGATGGGCAAAGTAGAGATGATGAAGCATCTAAACTTAAGTTGACAGCCAGCGTTCAGAAGGGAAAAAATCACAACATTCGAGGTGATAGGAGTGAACGCTTAATGATTTGACACGACAAAACACTGTCCAAAATCTTCTTGGAGGGGGAAACTTCACACCAACGAACAAATGGGTATTACCTGAAAAGAGCGGACGTAGGAGAACAAAGCGACTTGACCTGTTTGCTGCCGCTGTGCAGACCTTACCAAAGACTGTGAGCGAGAGTGCTGTATGTGCTGTTGAGACGAACAAATGCCGACGGACTATCATGTCTGACACTTAGAAATGGAACCGTAACAATGTCAAGTTGTCTCAAAACAATAATTAAAGTGTTTATAAAGTGCCAGACTGATCTTAGAGAATATTCTGAACGCGCGCGCGCGCGACACACACACACACACACACACACACACACACACACACACACACACACAAGCACGCACGCACGCACGCACCTACGCAAGCCTACATTCGGTCCATGAAGTTGTTTTAAGTAACCAGTACGTACTCCAACACCTCTGATGTCTAACGCGTAGAGTGAGGTGACGGCGGATGGTTATTTATGCTCTGGGGAGAACATTAGCCACACTCCCGCCTCCTCCACGTTCCATCTTCCGGCTTCACTCCGTGTCGGTGGCTGTGCTTCGCGAACCGGTGACCGCTGTCCCACTGACCCATTTACACTGACGTCAAGCCGGTGACCGCTGTCTCACTGACCCATTTACACTGACGTCAAGCCGGTGACCGCTGTCTCACTGACCCATTTACACTGACGTCAAGCCGGTGACCGCTGTCCCACTGACCCATTTACACTGACGTCAAGCCGGTGACCGCTGTCTCACTGACCCATTTACACTGACGTCAAGCCAATGACCCGCTTTCCCACTGACCCATTTACACTGACGTCAAGCCGGTGACCGCTTTCCCACTGACCCATTTACACTGACGTCAAGCCGGTGACCGCTTTCCCACTGACCCATTTACACTGACGTCAAGCCGGTGACCGCTTTCCCACTGACCCATTTACACTGACGTCAAGCCGGTGACCGCTGTCCCACTGACCCATTTACACTGACGTCAAGCCGGTGACCGCTTTCCCACTGACCCATTTACAGTGACGTCAAGCAGGGACGGTTTTCCCACTGACACATTTTCAGTGACGTCAAGCGGGGACTGCTTTCCCACTGACACATTTACAGTGACGTCAAGCGGGGACTGCTTTCCCACTGACTCATTTACAGTGACGTCAAACAGGTGACCGTTTTCCCACTGACACATTTACAGTGACGTCAAGCGGGGGCTGCTAGTTCCCTCTGTTTGCTGAAGACACACTGAGTCGGACGGTGGGAACCCGTTCCACGCTGACGCAAGGAACTCGCCTTCTCAAAACCTGCTTTGCCCAACACGTAGGAGACGGAATTTAAAAAAAAAGAAAAAAAGTTTTGTATGGAAATGCTCCCTGGTAACTATCCTCAGGACTGGCAGCACACAGCACCGACGGTGTTCTACACCCTCCCTCCCGTCTTCTCAGTCTGCACGAAAGGTGCGTGCTAACATCAGGAAACGGCTACATCATACATATGTAGGTCCATACTCTCTCTCTCTCTCTCTCTCTCTCTCTCTCTCTCTCTCTCTCTCTCTCTCTCTCTCTCTCTCTCTCTCTCTCTCTCTCCACAAGTCGCTCCAGCCATCCACATCCGTAAGACTCTAGCCATCCAGATCCATAAGATCCATCCAGATCCATAAGACTCTAGCCATCCACACCCATAAGAATCTAGCCATACACATCCATAAGACTCTAGCCATACACATCCATAAGACTCCAGCCATCCACATCCGTAAAGCCCGTTCTTAATTGGGCGAACTGTTTGTTCGCCTGACATACTTCGGACAGTTAGACGAATGTAATTCGTTTCTTAATTGAACTTTTACTTCGCCGAGCAAGGTTCGGACAGTTCGACGAACTATGCTTCGTTCTTAACTGGTTTATAAGGAGAGGGAAACTTCGGCCCGAACTTGCGGCAGAAGCGCAGCAGACAGCATGACTCCAAAATGTAGGCTAAAGTCAAATCAAGTCAAGTCAATATACTTTAATCATCCCTCACATGGTTATTCAACTAACTACTATATCATTTTGGTTCTCGGACACAAGGCTGCGCCTCCCACAAGTCAACAAATAAGTTCCTTCCGAAATGAGTGAATTATCGACACCGCCATCTATTTTTATTTTTATTTCTTCCTCATCCACATGAGAGCTCTTTGCTCTCGACCAATCAGAGGCAATGTTCGGCGAATATTCCAAGAACATGCTGAGCGAAGCTTTTTGGACCCCGAATATAGCTTCGTCGCAATTCGACGAATACTTCCAACTAGGTTCGCGAAGCAAAAGTTCGCCCAGTTAAGAACCAACTAGGTTCGACGAATACTCCCAACTAGGTTCGCGAAGCAATTGTTTGCCCAATAATTTAGACGGGCTTTATTGCGAACGGGCTTAAGACTAGCCATCCACATCCGTAAGTTTCCAGCCATCCACATCCGTAAGACTCCAACCATCCACATCCGTAAGTCTCCAGCCATCCACATCCGTAAGTCTCCAACCATCCACATCCGTAAGACTCCAGCCATCCACATCCGTAAGATTCCAGTCATCCATTCCCTAAGGCTCTAGTTCTAGCCACCTACATCCACAGGTGGCTCTAGGCATTCACATCCGCTGTGCCCATGAAATGGGCCATCGTTGCTTCCGTGTTGTTGCGGTCTGGGTCATGTTTGTCATCAACCGACTGGGCGGTCAAAACCTCTTATCTGTCTGTCTTTCGCACCGGTCAAAACCTGTTATCTGTCTTTCGCACCGGACAAAACCTGTTATCTCTGTGCGCACCGGACAAAACCTATTATCTGTCTGTCTTTCGCCATGCCCGTTTGCTTTCACAATGTTTTGTGTTTATATTATGTTTTCCCAATACATGTCAATCCCATTGCAATGAGGTCGAAAGGTTTACTATCGAGAACTCATCCTTGGTCATTGTTCTGCTTTTGCGAGAAACTTCTCATGCCAGATGCCCCCCTGGGGGACGTTTCGCTTCCTGGCCGTACCTCAGGCCACAGTACCCAAAAGGGAAAGGCTGACAGACTCGGTGCACCACCGTCCATAACCCGGACTTCCTTCATTACTGTTCCAACCACCATGATTCGCCTTATTACAATTCGTAAAATGACGCTTCCCCTGATCACGTGTCTCATAGTCACGAGTCCCATTATCACGTGTCTCATAAGTACTTCCTGTACCCCAGATTAACGTGTCACCAGGAAAGATAACTCCGCCCACTCAGTGACGTACCTCCGAATGTGACAACTCTACAAATAGACGCACGTCACCAGGAGAGAGAGAGCCCCGCCCGCTGACGTAAGATCCGACAAAAGGCAGGCGGCGCCCACGTGTTTGAAAGGTTCACCGGCTGACGTTTAGGAGTTTTATTGGCCCCACCTGCAATCGCTTCCGCAACTTGGACCGAAAGCAGTTTTCTGTGTCGTTGGTTTCAGCTGCGAAGACCACGTCCGACGATCCGTAAACCACACGTGTTGACATTATACCTGGCTTTTTTAACGCCCGGCACCCTCCTCCCGTTTTGTTGTTGTTGTTGTTTTGGGGTTGTTTTTTGTTTTGTTTTGTTTGTTTGTTTTTGTTGTTGTTCTGGTCTTTGGTTTGTTTTTTTTGCTTCTGACTTTTTGACAAAGATTTGCTATCTTGCCATCGTAAATGTCTGTGTAATTATCATTTTGTCTATAGGTAACACTCAAATAAGCATACTGCTTTTGTTTCCTGTACTTATTTGTTGAGCTTATGATTACGATGAATGAATACATTTTGTTTAAACCAAGGGAATATACCAGCTATAGGTCTCTAGTGCATATGCCCACCCGCAGCTGTCGTCTGCTAATGGCCGACTTGTTAGCCGAGTAAAGAGCGATAATGACCGCTTGCCGTTATCGTAACATTTTCCAAGCAGCATCACGTCAGCAAGGTGAAGTTACCAAAAGGGAAAAGAGAGAGAGAGATTCTGTTGTTGTTGTTGAAGTTGCAGCCAGTGCCAAACTGACCGAGCCCCGGCGGTTACGCCGTGGTCCAGTTTACGGAACAGACTGGTGCCGTTGCCAAGCCGGGCATGCTTTATTATTGATTCAGAAAATCGATTGCTTTAGAACCAAGAGCGGCTGTCGCTTACTGTTTGTTGCATCGTTTAAAAAAATATGACGTGTGTGTGTGGCGGGGGTGGGGGGGGGGGGGGGGGGGGTGCAAAATTTCGAGCAAGCCGCATAATTTGTTCATCGATGACAGAAGGCAAATGAGTCTTTGAGTAGTGGGAGTATTGACAATGAAGTCGAAAGGTGTGTCCCGTCTGAGTGACCTGATTGGTGAATCGTGTCTTTCACTGAGAATTTCGCGACACGTGACTTGTGAACGTCCATCTAGTTTCCCATAATCAGTTTTCTGACGGCGCAAACTCCTCAGTTTCGGGTTTGCTGTGCCGTCAGGTTTGATCCTCAGTTTCGGGTTTGCTGTGCCGTCAGGTTTGAACACACAGCGCACTGAATCACACAACACGCCAAACAGAGCAAAGAACCTACGCCCTCTCCAAGTCCTCAAAGGTTCCGGTTCGCTGCACTGCCAGGCACATGAAGTCAGGAGCTCCAGTAGAGTGTGTCTCTCTTCGCTGTGTCACACGTCCTGGTTCGCTGCACTGCCAGGCACATGAAGTCAGGAGCTCCAGCAAACTCCAAGCACTGGTTTACGACATCCTTCCTTCAACCACTGCCGTATTTAGTTACGTCATAGGGTCCAGAAAACTGTCAGCAAACGAGCAATTTTTCGTTGGTGCTCAAATAGTAGTAGGTTTGCTACAAACAATTCAAATAAGGTAGGTAGTGTTGCTTAATGTCCTCGGATGTCGGCTGACATATTAGGGACAAGCTGAGACAAATGCCGAAGCATGGTTCAATATAGCTTTACGTCCACAGAAACCAGAAGGCTCGTTAGGACGGACAGCCCAGGACGGCCACCTCGACTCTCACACAGCTCCTGCACTATGTGCTTCAAATAAATCAAGGCGTGTCATTTATAGCCGCCAACAAAGTTTACACCAGCACAAACTCTTCGGAACTCTTCTGTTTGTTTGTTTTACCCGGGGTGGATGCGTCTCATGTTTACGTGGGTGCTTGGGCGCTATGCCACTTCCACAGTCATGCTCATAGTACCCAAACCTTTCGGAGGGCGCTGATCGCGTCGGTGGACAGCTGCGCCGAGATAAATTAAGAGTGCCCCTTCAGTGGCGTAACCAAATACGGCAGAGTTTGGAGAAAAGTGCCGGAAAGCGATGCTCGGCGTGTGGAGTTCCAGTAGAGTGTGCCTTTCTTCGACTGTGTCACACGTCCTAGTTCGCTCCATACAGTCAGGCAGTGTTTAGTTCTCCGTATCGAGTGGCTCGGGTTTCCCGGGGCTGGCTGCGTCAGCGTACACAGTGCATGTTCCGCTTGATCCTTCGCCTTGAAACTTTTGTCACAGAATTTTCTGGCGTGCAGAACTGACAAAACTAGTTTCGACGACAAAAAAGAAAGAACTGAAAAAGAAGCAAAACCCCCCAAAAAAAAAATGTTGCGAGCTGTGGGGAGACGTGACGCTGAGGCCGAGGTGGCGCCTGCATCTGCGGATCCTGAAAAAGGTGATTATGGAAATGGTGACGTGTCGGACGTAACAGTCAAGGACAAGCCGAGGCATGTCAAACTGCGTGAGCTGTTGTGGCACGTTTGGGGGACAGCCGGAGCGGGGGCCGGGGGCGGGGGGGCGGGGGCGGGGGGGCGAGGGAGTGGGGATCGAGGGGGGTACCATCAGCATCATTGCGATACAGTACAGTTGTGTAATCAGCAAACAGGACGTGTCTGCGCGTCTGATCAGTCACTCAGTCATGCGTAGTTCTGACATCGAATGACCTTACAGCACCGGCCGGGCAGCGAGTGCGAGCCTTCGACCTTGACCTCGGGTGACGGGTTTCGGCCCGCGCTGCAAGCAGGCCCCGCTGTCCCACTTGAGATCGAAAGGCTGATGCAATCTTAATCTTCACGGGACGGAGAGACAAAAGCCGGGAGAGGGACAGGGGAGGAGAGAGAGGGGGAGAGAGCGGGGAGACTGAGAGGGGGGAAGGAGACAGAGGAAGAGCGGGGAGAGAGTTGGGAGAGGGAGAGAGGGGGGAAGGGGAGAGAGCTGGGAGAGATGGGGGAAGTCGACTGAGGAAGAGCGGGGAGAGAGATGGGAGGGGGAGAGAGCGGAGAGGAGAGGGGAGAAGGAGAGAGGTGGGGAGGGAG
Organism: Alviniconcha marisindica; assembly: GCA_018857735.1. Classification (NCBI taxonomy): domain Eukaryota; kingdom Metazoa; phylum Mollusca; class Gastropoda; family Provannidae; genus Alviniconcha; species Alviniconcha marisindica. Next base: position 1,802,104 of record JABMCL010001074.1, on the reverse strand, counting down.
GGGGGAGAGATGGGGGGGGAAGAGAGCGGAGAGGAGAGGGGAGAAAGGAGAGGTGGGATAGTGAGGGAGAGGGGAGAGAGTTGTTAGGAGAGAGATGGGGAGAGAGGGGGGTAGTAGAGATGGGAAGGAGAGAGACGGTGGGAGGAGAGAGGGAGAGGGGGAAGGAGAGAGGGGGAAGGAGAGAGAGGGAGAGAGAAAGAAGGGGAGAGAGAGGGGTGAGGAGAGACGGGGAAGGAGAGAGAAGGAGAGAGAAAAAAGGGAGAGAGATGGGGAGAAAGAAGGGAGGAGGGGGGAGAAAGAAGGGAGGAGAGAGAGAGAGAAGGGAGGAGGGAGGGAGAGAGAAAGAAGGGAGGGGGGAGAGAGGAGGTAGAGATAAAGAAGGGAGGGAAGGGGGGGAGAGAGGGTGTAGCTGGAGGCGCCCTGTCAAATCTGTTCCTTTGAAGTATATTCCCCAAGATCTATTCCCTGGAAAACTATTCTATGTTCCCTTTCAGTCTACTTACAGCCTGCTTGTGTTGCGGCTGGACCTTGAAGTCTGCTTTGACCTGGGTTTGCCCACTTCTTCTTCTTCTTCTCTCTCTCTCTCTCTCTCTCTCTCTCTCTCTGGGAGGGCGGGGGGTGGGGGAAATTTGGGTCGCCTTACCTGGGTAAGGCCAGTCACGAGAGCAGTGCTACCAACTGCTAGTAGAGCGTGCAGTGGGGAGCAGCCGGGGGGGGGGGGGGGGGGGGGCGAGCGAGGGGGCGTGTTTTTTTAATCAGCGCGTGTGCGCACTTGTCCAATGTTTGTAGCAGTTAACACTGACGATCGTTCAACTTAAGGGCCAAGCAAATTTGGTCTTATGGAATTGTTACAGACGACTCCGTCTACATAAAAAAAAAAGATTTCGTGCGACGTTGGAGCGGTTGTAGCCTGGTTTCCACAAGGTGAAGGTGTATTTACGTGACACTGATTAGTGGAGCGCGTCATGCCCTTTCCACACTCGCTGAATGAAGGCCGTAGTTTCCGCTGAGACGTGGTGAACTAACTGTAGGCAGCCTGGTTGGGTGACATCCGAAAGAAGGTCACAGCTTACTTTTTTCTTTTCTTGCAGAAGCACACACCAGTGGTTCCCGGTACACTAAGTGTCTGTTGACAGTAACTGTACACTCAGTGACGTAAGCTACACCGATTCGGGTTTTCTTTTGTTACAGGCCTCCATGTTGAGCATTTTACCAAATGTCATTGCCGAGTTTTGGGAATTACTGAGCTACAGGGTTCGGTGAAATTAACACTCTGATGACGTAGCCCCGTAAATAGAGTGTTAACAATCATGTGTGTGTGTGTGTGTGTGTGTGTGTGTGTGTGTGTGTGTGTGTATGTGTGTGTGTGTGTGTGTGTGTGTTGTGTGTGTGTGTGTGTGTGTGTGTGTTGTGTGTGTGTGTGTGTGTGCTAGTGAGTGAGTGTGTGTTTGTTTGTTTGTTGTGTGTGTGTGTGTGTGTGTGTGTGTGTGTGTGTGTGTGTGTGTGTGTGTGTGTGTGTGTGTGTGTGTGTAGTGAGTGAGTGTGTGTGTTGTATGTATGTGTGTGTGTGTGTGTGTGTGTGTGTGTGTGTGTGTGTGGTGAGTGAGTGAGTTGTGTGTGTGTGTGTGTGTGTGTGTGTGTGTGTGTGTGTGTGTGTGTGTGTGTGTGTGTGTGTGTGTGTAAGTGAGTGAGTGTGTGTGTGTGTGTGTGTGTGTGTGTGTGTGTGTGTTTGAGTGTGTGTGTTTGAGTGAGTGAGTGTGTATGTGTGTGAGTGAGTGTGCTTGTGTGTGTGTGGTGTGTGTGTGTGTGTGTGTGTGTGTGTGTGTATGTGTGTGTATGTGATGTGTTTGGTGTGTTTGTGTTTGAGTGTGTATGTGTGTGTGTGAGTGTGGTTGTGTGTGTGTGTGGTGTGTGGTGTGTGTGTGTGTGTGTGTGTGTGTGTGTGTGTGTTGTGTGTGTTGTGTGTTGTGTGTGTGTGTGTGTGTGTGTGTGTGTGTGTGTGTGTGTTGTGTGTGTGTGTGTGTGTGTTGTGAGTGGTGAGTGTGTTTGTGTGTGAGTGTGTATGTGTGTGTGAGTGTGTGTTGTGTGTGTAAGTGGAGTGTGATGTGTGTGTGTGTGTGTGTGTTGTGTGTGTTGTTGTGTTGTGTGTGTGTGAGTACGTGTGAGTGTGTGTGTGTGTGTGTGTGTGTGTGTGTGTGTGTGTGTGTGTGTGTGTGTGTGTGTGTGTGTGTGTGTGTGTGCTGGAGTGCTGTAGAGTGTAACACTGACGTTGTACTCTGCAGTTTTTTGTTTGTTTGTTTGTTTTCTCCGAATTGGTGAATCTGCGATGGTTTAGTGACCAGAAAGTAGTGGAAAAGAGCACGTGACAATCTCACATGTTGTCTACGTGTTTTGGTACAGCCGTATAACTAATTGGTTGAACCCCAGTTGGTTGCGACCTCGGTGATAGGTGACTGGCTGAACCGTGGATTGCGCGGTTTAACGACACACAGTTACGACTGTTCAGGCGCGCAGTGTAAGAATACAACCGACAGAGTCAGGCTGCCGAAATGTTTCTTTGATGAAACCGTCGACAGGAAGGCAGGCACTTGTGAAACTTCCGGTGTCAACAGCATTGTGCTCATTTCTAGACATTTCTAGACATTGCAACGTTAATTCAGTCTGTCATTAGCCAAGTCAGGCCGTTGAACAACAGCGCGTCAGAAACACTCGTTGTGTAAGTCTGTTGTAGCCAGTGAGTCCGTCAGAAACACTCGCTGTGTAAGTCTGTTGTAGCCAGTGAGTCCGTCAGAAACACTCGTTGTGTAAGTCTGTTGTAGCCAGTGAGTCCGTCAGAAACACTCGCTGTGTAAGTCTGCTGTAGCCAGTGAGTCCGTCAGAAACACTCGCTGTGTAAGTCTGCTGTAGCCAGTGAGTCCGTCAGAAACACTCGCTGTGTAAGTCTGCTGTAGCCAGTGAGTCCGTCAGAAACACTCGCTGTGTAAGTCTGCTGTAGCCAGTGAGTCCGTCAGAAACACTCGCTGTGTAAGTCTGCCTGTAGCCAGTGAGTCCGTCAGAAACACTCGCTGTGTAAGTCTGCTGTAGCCAGTGAGTCCGTCAGAAACACTCGCTGTGTAAGTCTGCTGTAGCCAGTGAGTCCGTCAGAAACACTCGCTGTGTAAGTCTGCTGTAGCCAGTGAGTCCGTCAGAAACACTCGCTGTGTAAGTCTGCTGTAGCCAGTGAGTCCGTCAGAAACACTCGCTGTGTAAGTCTGCCTGTAGCCAGTGAGTCCGTCAGAAACACTCGCTGTGTAAGTCTGCTGTAGCCAGTGAGTCCGTCAGAAACACTCGCTGTGTAAGTCTGCCTGTAGCCAGTGAGTCCGTCAGAAACACTCGCTGTGTAAGTCTGCTGTAGCCAGTGAGTCCGTCAGAAACACTCGCTGTGTAAGTCTGCTGTAGCCAGTGAGTCCGTCAGAAACACTCGCTGTGTAAGTCTGCTGTAGCCAGTGAGTCCGTCAGAAACACTCGCTGTGTAAGTCTGCTGTAGCCAGTGAGTCCGTCAGAAACACTCGCTGTGTAAGTCCGCCCCAAGACCCGCTAGCAAAGACAGCTTACACAATGACGGAGAGTTTCGTATTTCTCGGTAACCCATCCAACCCGCTGTCAGTGTGGGCGCTGTGCAGGCGCAGAGCTCTGGCAGTTTGGGACATATGCAGTTCACGGTTACAAACGTGTTCAGAACTGAAAAGTCACACTCAGTGACGACAACACCACAGTGCATTGTGTAGAAACGTTGTCCTTCTTTCGGTAGACCTACTGTCCAGCCTCATATTTAGAGGGTTGTGACAATTTTGTTTGTAGGCTTGTTTGGCTTTATGGCAGTGGAGTGGGTTTGTTTGTAGGTTTGTTTGGCTTTATGGCCGCAGTGGAGTGGGTTTGTTTGTAGGTTTGTTTGGCTTTATGGCCGCAGTGGAGTGGGTTTGTTTGTAGGTTTGTTTGGCTTTATGGCCGCAGTGGAGTGGGTTTGTTTGTAGGTTTGTTCTTTATGGCCGTAGTGGAGTGGGTTTGTTTGTAGGTTTGTTTTGCTTTATGGAAGTGGAGTGGGTTTGTTTGTATGTTTGTTTTGCTTTATGGCCGTAGTGGAGTGGGTTTGTTTGTAGGTTTGTTTTGCTTTATGGCAGTGGGGTGGGTTTGCTACCCGGATGATCAGCAAGAGCGGAAGGGGGGCTACATCCGGGATCTGAACCTGTCCACCGAGAGGGCAGTTGCTTGTCTGTCGTCGCTCGTCAGACGGTGGCAAGCCGCCAGCGGTTTGCGGTGTACAGTGACAGTCAAGGAGCGGAGAGCGACGCAGACGTGCCGTTGACACCGCTGACACAGCGACGCTCTCAAGTGCTGCACTTATGTTGCGTTGTGGCAACCTGGCGGGACAGCGCATGCGCTGCAAATGTTTGTTGCACTATTAGACCTGCATTGTGGAGGACGGGCGGGGTCAAGGTGACGCAGTGCACGCTGCTCACTCCGATAAAGGCCACGACGGTTGTAGCTCGTCTCGTTCACCGATTGTCAGACCGGAGACCCGGGCAGTGGACACATTTCTAACGTGACATTATCATGACAATATATAACAATAATAATTACTGAGAATTTATAGAGCCACGCTTTCAGAGACTCAAAGCGCTTTACAATTTCATTAAAGAAAAACATGGGCGGGACGCGCAAATACCCGCATACAAATCAGTGGTATATAATCAAACAAACAGAAAACAGAAAATGAACCTTCATAGGGCTAGTAATGGAGCGTCATGAATTATCTATTATTATCATTATTGTGAGTGCCCAAACAACCCAAGCCTGATTCAAATTTCGAGGCGCACAACACTTAATGTTTGGAGCGACGATCAGCAAAGGGAAACCAAGTCAAACCAGTCAATAATAACCAAATATCAGTGTATACATTTCAGTGGTCCACAACCGACTCAGAATAATTGCATTGCGTCAAAAGGTACTCTTTCTGCGTCTGCTGTAACCCAGGCTCCTGGGTCAGTCTTTCCACCGGAACACCCTACACCTGTGAAAAGGGTTACAAACTACGGCACTGGTCTGTAACCGCCAGTCCCTCGCAATGACCTGTCTGCACCTGTGAAAAGGGTTACAAACTACGGCACTGGTCTGTAACCGCCAGTCCCTCGCAATGACCTGTCTGCACCTGTGAAAAGGGTTACAAACTACGGCACTGGTCTGTAACCGCCAGTCCCTCGCAACGACCTGTCTGCACCTGTGAAAAGGGTCACAAACTACGGCACTGGTCTGTAACCGCCAGTCCCTCGCAACGACCTGTCTGCACCTGTGAAAAGGGTTACAAACTACGGCACTGGTCTGTAACCGCCAGTCCCTCGCAATGACCTGTCTGCACCTGTGAAAAGGGTTACAAACTACGGCACTGGTCTGTAACCGCCAGTCCCTCGCAACGACCTGTCTGCACCTGTGAAAAGGGTTACAAACTACGGCACTGGTCTGTAACCGCCAGTCCCTCGCAATGACCTGTCTGCACCTGTGAAAAGGGTTACAAACTACGGCACTGGTCTGTAACCGCCAGTCCCTCGCAATGACCTGTCTGCACCTGTGAAAAGGGTTACAAACTACGGCACTGGTCTGTAACCGCCAGTCCCTCGCAATGACCTGTCTGCACCTGTGAAAAGGGTTACAAACTACGGCACTGGTCTGTAACCGCCAGTCCCTCGCAATGACCTGTCTGCACCTGTGAAAAGGGTTACAAACTACGGCACTGGTCTGTAACCGCCAGTCCCTCGCAATGACCTGTCTGCACCTGTGAAAAGGGTTACAAAATACGGCACTGGTCTGTAACCGCCAGTCCCTCGCAATGAACACCCTACACCTGTGAAAAGGGTTACAAACTACGGCACTGGTCTGTAACCGCCAGTCCCTCGCAACGACCTGTCTGCACCTGTGAAAAGGGTTACAAACTACGGCACTGGTCTGTAACCGCCAGTCCCTCGCAACGACCTGTCTGCACCTGTCACTGAAAAGGGTTACAAAATGCGGCACCGCCAGTCCCTCCCACCTGCCTGCACCTGTGGCCCGTTGTGGATTCAGGCAGTGGCCCGTTGTGGAGGTGGTCAGTGGCCCGTTGTGGAGGTGGTCAGTGGCCCGTTGTGGAGGTGATCAGTGGCCCGTTGTGGAGGTGGTCAGTGGCCCGTTGTGGAGGTGGTCAGTGTCAGGTTGTGGCCGAGGTAGTCAGCGGCCGGTTGTGGAGGTAGTCAGTGGCCCGTTGTGGAGGTGGTCAGTGACCCGTTGTGGAGGTGGTCAGTGGCCCGTTGTGGAGGTGGTCAGCGGCCCGTTGTGGGGGTGGTCAGTGTCAGGTTGTGGCCGAGGTGGTCAGTGGCCCGTTGTGGAGGTGGTCGTTGTCTGTTGTCAGTGGTCCGTTGTGGAGGTGGTCAGTGGCCCGTTGTGGAGGTGATCAGTGGTCCGTTGTGGAGGTGGTCAGTGGTCCGTTGTGGAGGTAGTCAGTGGTCCGTCGTGGAGGTGGTCAGTGGTCCGTTGTGGAGGTAGTCAGTAGCCCGTTGTGGATTTAGTCAGTGGCCCGTTGTGGATTAGTCAATATCAGGTTGTGGAGGTGCTCTCAGTAGGAAGTTGTGGAGGTGCTGTCAGTGGCAAGTTGTGGAGGTGCTGTCAGTGGCAAGTTGTGGAGGTGCTGTCAGTGGCAAGTTGTGGAGGTGCTGTCAGTGGTGTCGGGTGAGCACAGCTCAGTTCAAGATGGCATCTGTGCGCTCGCAAATGTTCATAATTATGTGCTCCATGCGGTCTCTGAGGCGTTTCCTAAATGTTGCCCGGCTTCGAAACTGACGGTAGCCCTTTCTCGTCCTTTGAAGGAAAACAGTGGAGTGCTTCCTCTCTCTACGCCTCGCCTGTCGGGGCCGAATAGGCCTGTTTCTTCCGCTGACACCGAAACGAGGTCACTGTTTAAGTGTGGAAGTAGACTACAGTGTCATGATTCGATTTGTCACCAATTCCTAACGGCATTCCGTAGCTCTGTGTTCTCATCAGAGAGGACTCTCTCTGTCTGTCTGTCTGTCTGTCTGTCTGTCTGTCTGTCTGTCTGTCTGTCTCTCTCTCTCTCTCTCTCTCTCTCTCTCTCCTCTCTCTCTCTCTCTCTCTCTCTCTCTCTCTCTCTCTCTCTCTCTCTCTCTCTCTCTCTCTCAATGACCTTCCTGCATTACATGCGAAAAATAGATTTGTTGATTGTAACATGTTGGCAAATGACACAACACTGCACACAATGATCTGGAAAAGATCCCTTACAAATCAAAATCAAGGTGCAAGACAGCGTAGATCAGGTATCCAACTGGTGTAACAATAATCATATGGTCATCAATCCGATCAAGACCAAGTCTATGACAATCGCTACCAGCTATCACCTTACCTCTCGATCTCGTTCTACGGTGGGGCGAACATTGTCAGAACACCGTCTTTCTAGACAATACAATTCGTTGGGAGTCGCAGACTGATAGTATGTGCAAAACAGTTTCGAGACGAGTCTTCCTCCTGTCAAAACTAAGGTGCCGTGATTGTAGACATCGATACCAGGAAACGGTCATTTAATGCTTTCATTAAACCTCACATTGATTATGCGTCAGTCATGTGGGGCAGCCGTAGCGATGTTGTGGAAAAAAAAGACTATATTCTCAGCACAGAAAAGCTGTCAAGTTAATCTGTCTAGATGCAACTCTAACTGCTGACCAGAACTTAAAAAAGATGACGACAATGAGCCTACGCCAACAACTTCAATACAACAAGGATTTGTTTCTGTACATAGTCCTTAACAATGAGGCCCCAGCTAATATAGCTAACCTGTGCACGCACCCTACCTCACGCTATTCCAACGATCACCTTAGTTTTCCTAGGCCGAGGATAGACATATTCAAAACAAGTACAGCCTTCTCTGATGCCTTCCTATAAAACAGCCTACTTCTGACAGTCAGATCTTGTCACTCACTCAGCTCCTTGAAGCGAAAACTTCGTGTGCACCTTGAAGCAGTTACATAGGATGGACTGTGACAGAAAACTGCTGGGAAGACACAAACACACAGACAGAGACGTAGTGGTTTTCGAGTGAGTGGCATTGCTATTGCAATGGCTGGTCATTTGAGACCCCCCCCCCCCCCCCCCCCACCCCCCACCCCCCCCCCCCCCCCCCCCCCTTCCCCCCAACCCCCGCCATATACCCTTTTAGTTCTGCCCAGTCCTGACTTTCCGACTGCTTGTGCGAGTGATGCATTTCCTTATCTCCCCCTCCCCCCCCCCCCCCCCCCCCCTCCTCATTGTTGCTTAAAAGCATTGCTTGTTTCTGTTTGTAAGCATTGATTGTCATTGATTGTTTCTGTTTTTAAGCATTGATTGTTTCTGTTTTTAAGCATTGATTGTCATTGATTGTTTCTGTTTTTAAGCATTGATTGTTTCTGTTTTGCTCTCCTATAATTATTAGTAACAGTAGCCTAGTTTATATGAATTTATCAGATGTTATACTGGCTAATTTGCTGGTTGTGTGCTTATGCATACTGAATTGTGTATGCACTGTAGGTGTGCATGTATCTGGCGCTGTGACACACGCAGGTTTTTGTGTGGAAATTTGTATGTCCCATGTATCAATAGAGTTTCACTCACTAGTTCATGTTTCATACGAAAGCCTTGTACTTGTTTTACTCATCAGTAGCTAATTAGCAAGGACTAGTCATTGGGTTCTGACTAAACCTAAACTACAATCTTTGTAAAAGTAAGGTTTTCGAGTTCTCTCTCTCTCTCTCTCTCTCTCTCTCTCTCTCTCTCTCTCTCTCTCTCTCTCTCTCAGCTGTACAGTTTGAGTAAACGCGATAGAGCGTGAAGAGCACTTCTCCACCCACTTGTCCCTAGTACGCTGACATTTAAGTGAAGACACCGCTTCACAGACGTCAAATGTTCTCTCGTTTGGAAAAGCAAGACGAATATGTTTCGCTCGGCCAAGTTTGTCTGCCGAATGCGATTTAGAGAAAGGAACAAACCTGCGGGGGCGTACTAGTCTTACACATGTAGTTCTACATTAGCGGACCGGTTCTGCATGTTCGCTAATACTTGGTCATATTACATTTAAGATCAAGCTGTGTGCGTATATTACATGTATAGCTTTTAAAAAAAAAAAATCAATCCAACCTCAAGTTGCGCCTGTGACAGATATGCATTAATACCCCCCCCCCCCCCGCCCCCCCCCCCCCCCCCCCCCCCCCGCCACCCACTCCTTAAAGGTCAGGGGAGTGTACCTTTGCGGGCTAACCGCAGTGACTGTTTGCCGACGCTGCCACGTGTTGTGTCTGTGTCGGGATGCTAACTGACTAAATGCCGCTGACAAGTAAGCTGTCACGCGTTGCGCTATAGAAGTTCCATGTATTGTTGTTGTCTGTGTCGGGATGCTAACTGACTAAATGCCGCTGGCAAGTAAGCTGTCACGCGTTGCGCTATAGAAGTTCTATGTATTGTTGTTGTCTGTGTCGGGATGCTAACTGACTAAATGCCGCTGGCAAGTAAGCTGTCACGCGTTGCGCTATAGAAGTTCTATGTATTGTTATTGTCTCTGTGTCGGGATGCTAACTGACTAAATGCCGCTGACAAGTAAGCTGTCACGCGTTGCGCTATAGAAGTTCTATGTATTGTTGTTGTCTGTGTTGGGATGCTAACTGACCAAATGCCACTGACAAGTAAGCTGTCACGCGTTGCGCTACAGAAGTTCTATGTATTGTTGTTGTCTGTGTCGGGATGCCGCTAACTGACTAAATGCCGCTGACAAGTAAGCTGTCACGCGTTGCGCTACAGAAGTTCTATGTATTGTTGTTGTCTCTGTGTCGGGATGCTAACTGACCAAATGTCCCATGGGCGGCGTGCTGGTGGCCACCCGGCCACAGCTTTGCGTTTCAGTTGTACTGCTAGCGGCACCCTGATTTATGTCTTATTGATGAGGCCGTAGCCTACACCATTTACAACAACCAACAGCTGCGTTATTATGCCTTACTGATGAGACCATAGCCTACAACCGTTACAACCAACAGCTGCGTCTTTGTGTGTTATTGATGAGACTAACCTACACAACCTATACAACCAATAGCTGCGTCATTATGTCTCATTGGTGAGACAGTAGCCTATAACCTTTACAACCAATAGCTGCGTCATTATGTCTTATTGGTGCGACAACCAACAGCTGCGTCATTATGTGTTACTGATGAGACAATAGCCTGCAACATTTACAACGACCAATAGCTGCGTCATTATATCTTATTGATGACACAGTAGCCTACAACTGACCTTTACAACCAATAGCTGCGTCATTATGTCTTATTGGTGATACAGTAGCCTACAAACTTTACAACCAATAGCTGCGTCATTATGCCTTATTGATGAGACAGCTGCCTACAGCATTTACAAGAACCAATAGCTGCGTCATTATGCCTTATTGATGAGACAATAGCCTACAACCTTTACAACCAACAGCTGCGTCTTTGTGTGTTATTGATGAGACAGCTGCCCGCTACAACCTTTAGACAACTCCAACCCGCAATAGCTGTATCCTTTACCTCTCCTATCCCGGCGCTCTTTTTTCCTGTCATTCACTGTGGACTGTAAAGCGAATGAGTTTTCAGCGGTTACATTGAACTGTGAAGTGAATCAGTTTTCAGCGGTTACATTGAGGCCTACAGCTGTTTAGGACGTAAACCGTGATTGTGGGTTATTGATGCAGACTGGGTATAATGGACACTCTTCAGTTATGACATTCGTGACCGCGTTCTGAACTCTCGCGGAGTTCGTGCCGCTCTGCACACGCAACTGACACATCGTAAGGTCATTCAGTAAGGTGTTTTGCGTGCGCAGCTGACCTGGATGCACCGTAAGTGTTCACAACTGACACGGACCAGCCATGAGAATATTCACGAGGAAGGTCACCAAGGTAACCAAGATGGAGAGGAAAGTTGGGTCTGTATTGATATCGGGTCATTCCCTCTCAGCCAGGTCACGGCAGTTCACAAGATCGAAAACGAGGTTGGATTGTGACCCGCTGTGACCTAGCTCGCTAAGCATGATCCCATACCAATGCAAAACCCAACTTCGCTTTCGATCTCGCCACCCGCCGTGCGGTAGCTTATCAGTTAAGAATGGTCCATGTCTAATGAAAAAAACTCGTTGGTTTGTTCTAAGTGCATTTCAGCTCAGCTAGAGACATTTCTCCACTGAGTGCAGACGAAAGAGGAATGCCTATTGGACTTTCAAATGCCAGTTTCTCAGCCAGATAGGTTGGTAGCCGCTTAACTGGCCGAAGTCACATTGCAGTGGCGACTGGCTGAGCATCACCAGGAGACAATTCTATCCCCGACCCCCACCCCTACCCCCCACCTCCTCTGTCCCACCGACTCGGCAAGGTCAGAGCAACAACTCAATAAACTAGATGAGAACGAAAGAAATATCAATACACTTCTGTTTGGAAACGACCAGCTACATTTAGAAACTAATACGAAAATATTTGCTATAGTCCACGATTTTTTGTGCCAAACCGACCGCTTGTAAATCTGTAAAAGTCTGCTAAAATTTGTTTATGATACAAGCGAAGAAGTCCATGTTTTAACCCTCTCCCTCTCTCTGTCTCTCTCAGATCAATAATTATGACAACATCACTAGACCATTCGGTTAGTTATTTGCTTTTTCAACCCCCGCACCCCTCCTCCCGTTTTGTTGTTGTTTTTGTTTTGTTTTGTTTGTTTGTTTGTTTTTGTTGTCATTTTGGTCTTTGTTTGTTTTGTTGCCTCTGACGTTTTGACAACAATTTGCCATCTTGCCGTCGTAAATGTCTGTGTGATTATCATTTTATCTATAGGTAACACTCAAATAAGCATATTGCTTTTGTGTTTCCTGTACTTATTTATTGAGCTGATGATTACGATAAATGAATAAATTTTTGTTTAAACCAACAACTCGGAGGAAGGATCGATTTATTCTAATAATAATGACGACGACGATCCTGATGATCCTGATATTCATGACGACGATGAAATATTTGTCAAGCGCGATGCTCTAACATGAGCATAGAGTTCGGCGCTCTGTAAAAAAAAGGGGGGGAGGAGTGTTTACGGAGAGACACGATGACAGGTATGTCGGCAAGGTACCATCAAAGAAAAAGAAAACAAAAATGGCTATCTTAAAAAAAGAATCCTGTCTTTGACTGGCAGCCAGTGAAGTACCTTGAGCAATGGTCTAAAATGCTCATATCTGTTCATGCAACAACAACAAAAAACCAACCTTCATTGCATAGTTTTGAACCTTTTGCAGCCTGTACATCTGATCACTTTTGATGTCAATGAGCAAGGAGTTGCAGTAGTCCAACTGACTGAGAACAAAAGAACACATCAGCTGAGCAGTGGCTTTCGTCGTCAGTTTTATGTTTGTGTAGTGATTGGTTTCGTGGATTTACTTGAAAAGGGTTTATACACGAGAAGAGTGGTGAAATGTGCATTTGCTGATGATGGAGTTTGATTGTCCTGAGGTAGGCCTTCAAAATGTTTTTCCCGTTGGTTTAAATGAAGTTTATTTATACATCAAAAAACATAAATTCAATCAAACAGGAAGTACAGGAAACACAAAAGCAATAAATTATGCTTATCTAAGTGTGACCTACGAATGAAAATAAAGTCACACACACACTTACAATGGCAAAATGGAATAGCAGATTATTATGAAAGCAAGTCAAAGGCAACAAAACAAAAAACAAAAAAGCACAAAAACGTGTGGGGGTGGGGGGAGGGGGAGGGGTGGGGGTGGGGAGTAAAAGGTAGATAGCTAACAGAATGATCGATCAGGTGCGTGTTCACAGATGGGAGAGAGAGAGAGAGAGAGAAGGTTCAAGCATGTGCTTTGCTCTGTTGCAGTTGCTGTAGTGTGGTGTTTAGTTCCACAGCAGACTGGCGGGTCGTTTGTAACACTGAAACTGAATCAAACTCAGTCAATCAAGAGAGCCAGCTTGGCGTGTCACACCGGCTGTGTAATAAAACCCGCTCACTGTCATAATTATGTGTTGTTGTTGTTGTTGTTGTTGTTGTTGTTGTTGTGTTGTTGTTGTTGTTTTTGCGAGGAACACCGAGCTTACAATATCTCTGTCTTGACTGAACCCATGGCTAGGGTTCCGGTCGTTGCTTTTGCAGCTGATTTATTTTAAATATTTTCGCCCTGATATAACCGCCATGACTGACTGAGCGTAAAAGAGATCAGTTACTGACCTAGACTCGATGACACAGCCGGTCAGGGCAGCCCCAGCGGTTACGCCGACCGTCTTGTGACCTTGCTAAAGCTGTGCCAGTTGGGTGACCTTGCTAAGGCTGTGCCAGTTTACTGGTGACCTTGCGGCTAAGGCTGTGCCAGTTTACTTACCAGTTTACTTGTGACCGTACTAAGGCTGTTCCAGTTTACTGGTGACCTTACTAAGGCTGTGCCAGTTTACTGGTGACCTTGCTACGGCTGTGCCAGTTTACTTGTGACCTTACTAAGGCTGTGCCAGTTTACTTGTCACCTTACTAAGTCTGTGAATTTACTGGTGACCTTGTTAAGGATGTGCCAGTTTACTTCTGACCTTGCTAAAGTGTGCCAGTTTACTTCTGACCATACTAAAGCTGTGCCAGTTTACTCAGTGGTGACCTTAATAAAGTTGTGCCAGTTTACTTCTGACCTTACTAAAGCCGTGTGCCAGTTTGCTTCTGTCCTGACTAAGGCTGCGTTTACACGAGATCTTACTTAGGCTGTCAGTGTTTACTTGTGACCGTACTAAGGCTGTTTACTTGTGACCGTACTAAGCCGGGCTGTGTTTACTTGTGACCTTATTAAGGCTGTTTACTTGTGACCGTACTAAGGCTGTGTTTATTTGTGACCGTACTAAGGCTGTTTACTTGTGACCTTACTAAGACTGTTTACTTGTGACCGTACTAAGGCTGTTTACTTGTGACCGTACTAAGGCTGTTTACTTGTGACCGTACTAAGGCTGTTTACTTGTGACCTTACTAAGGCTGTTTACTTGTGAGCATACTAAGGCTGTGTTTACTTGTGACCGTACTAAGGCTGTTTACTTGTGACCTTACTAAGGCTGTTTACTTGTGAGCGTACTAAGGCTGTGTTTACTTGTGACTGACGGATCAGTCCTGTTTCGTCATTGACGGCCTGACTGGGAGGCGTTAAAACGCCTAGCAAGTACAAGGAACTCCGTTGGTGCCGCCATAGGCCTTACAGTCGGCTGAGTCTGCCGTCTCTGAGTCAGTTTGAGTGTAGGATTACATCATCAGTCAAGAAAACAGTGCCGGCGTGTGACTTGTGAAAAATGCTGTTTGTCCGACTTTAGGCCTGTTGATGAAAGATGAAGGAAGGGAGTAACTTCCCCGCTCCCTGCACCCCACCCCCCTACAACCACCTCCTCCCTGTCGGTCTCCCCGCCGGTCTCCCCGCCGCAGAAAAACAAAGCCTCTAAGCGGCGGCTCCGTGCTCATCGGCAGTGCGGGCTACGATCGATGCAACGGATCACTGATGCCGCAAATGGAAGGTATTTTTCTTCCTGCAAATGCCGAGCGAAAGCAGAATCTTAGCTCACTTACTGCAGCTGACGGTGCTGCCTGGCCCGTTTTGTCTACCCGTGCGTCATCGCGGCGGTTTGATGAGGTGGGCCACCACGTGACCTCATCCCAAGGTTGCGGCGTGTCAGTGCAACTAGGTCAGTCGTACTTTATCCCGCCCGCCGGCCCGCCAGCGCCGCTGACCCGATTCCGCGTCGGGTCTTTACGGAAAACCAACCCCGACTGCAACGTGACTGAGAGCGCTGATGTCACGCGGCAGTCCGACGGCTCTAGGCGAGCCCCTTTAACCTATGGCTACGCGGGGTCTGGCAGAAGGTGACTCGGAAACACGGTCGATGCCTGCTTTCTTCAACTTTCCGGGTCACGTATACATAGGGGGTGGGAAAAGGGCACACTCGACGGTGCACGCGTTCTTTACGTCTGCAGTTTCAGTTGGCAGCAAACGTGTCTCTCAAAAGAGAAGAAAAGTACCGTTACACGCAAACAAACGCCTGCACATCGACTTAGTGTGCAATGTACATAATTTGTGCCCCCCATCTGGCCAAGTAGATGTGGTGAGTCGGCACACTCAGACCCCATTATCGGGGACAGGTCAGCACACTTGCCGCACTCAGTGGTATTCAGCCAACTCGGGCGAACGGGGACACGGCGCCGTCAGGGTTTCACGGAAATGTCAACCAGGAAGAAACGACTTTCTTTTCCCGAACAGTCCACAAACGCAGCATTCGCTCCTACCACATGTTTCTTCGGTTAATAAAACCTCATTGCGTCCGAGCACTTTTAAAGCAGACCAAATTTTGCATGGTTCTGGAAACGAGAATATGTTTCCGTACGAACCTCTTGTTTACATCGCCGAAAATGTAACGGCGGATCAATGGAACACAAATATAGCGCGCGGCGACTCGAAATGAGCGCAGCGCATCCGTGTCGGTGGGCTGGGTCACAAAGCAGTGCTGCGGGAGCGAGGGCGCGATCGGTGACGGTGCGGCTGGCGGCGCGCTGCCTCTTTCGCCTTTCAGGAAAAGTGCAACAGCGGTGGTACAGCGTGTACAGTATGACTTCATAGCGATAACTAAACTGTTTACATTGTAGTACACTGCCTTGGCGCGGACCGCACCTATCTTAGCCGGCACACCGACCAGGTAACCGCCGAGTGGAAAGACAAACAGAAACAAAACAAAAGGGGGAGGAAAAAGTGTGGGGAAGTAAAAGAAAGAAAAAAGAGGGGACTAAACAAAAACTAAACAAAACCAAAGAAAGAAAGAAAAAATATTGATAGCTGCAGAAAGGTCTTTCGGAAAAGATGCTGAAGAAAAAATACATTTAAAAACATAATAAGAGATGTTATTGTTGGCGGTTAGATACAGTAGCATAGACGGGTGTGTGCTTTGTTGTTTTTCTTATAGATGACTGATCAGACAGCAAACAAGAGGACTGAATGACTGACTGTTTCTCGGCGTTGGCTGCGTGGTGGTGTAATTGAGACACAAGAAGAAAACTGAAGTGGTGGTTGTTTCCGTTTGACCGCGTTGTGCTGTCAGCTGACAGACGATGGACTGAGGACCCTGTCCGACTCAGTGTGGGGCCGTGCCGGGGGAGCAGACGGCCTTGCGGATCGGCGGGTCAGTGGCTGCATCACGGCTGGGTGGAGTCGGTCGGTTGGACTGGCCGCCGGGTGGACGGAAGTCGTCTGTACACAACCTTTTGATACTTCTTCTCGCCCGCTTCATGGCGTAAGTACCGCGCTGACTCGTCCAAGTATGCCCGACCTATGACAAGTATGCCCGACCTATGACAAGTATGCCCGGCCTATGACAATATGCCTGGCCTATGACAAGTATGCCCGGCCTATGACAAGTATGTCTGGCCTATGACAATATGCCCGGCCTATGACAAGTATGCCCGGCCTATGACAATGTGCCTGGCCTATGACAATATGCCCGGCCTATGACAAGTATGCCTGGCCTATGACAAATATGCCTGGCCCGAGACAAGTATGCTCGGCCTATGACAAGTATGCCTGGCCTATGATAATATGCCTGGCCTATGACAAGTATGCCTGGCCTATGAGAAGTATACCTGGCCTATGACAAGTATGCTTGGCCTATGACAAGTATACCTGGCCTATGACAAGTATGCTTGGCCTATGACAAGTATACCTGGCCTATGACAAGTATACCTGTTTTGTTCTTGATATTTTGTAGTTTTTGAAAAGCAACTAGACCAGACTCAATGGTGCAGCTTAGATGATTGGTTAAAGCTTCTTCGCAACCTCCTCCTTCCCCTCCCTCTGTAGTATAATGTGTGTGTGTGTGTGTGTGTGTGTGTGTGTGTGTGTGTGTGTGTGTGTGTGTGTGTGTGTGCACTCGTGCGTGTGTGTGTCGTGTGTGTGTGTGTGTCGTGTGTGTGTGTGTGTGCTTTCTGTAGTGCCAGTCATTTATTGTTGGCACGTTGGTTTACAGTCGTGTAAACTTCACCTTTGTGAGACGTGTCAAATGTTTGAATGTTTTTGTTTTCTTTGTTTCTTGTTACTGGGATGGGTTGTTGTTGTTTGGAGCCGAGGGGACACTATGTAATGCATCCCATGGGGGGGGGGGTGGGGGGGGAGGTCTCCACTGTTTTATGCATCACCATGGGGTGGGGGGTGGGGGGGGAGGTCTCCACTGTTTTATGCATCCCCATGGGGTGGGGGTGGGGGGGGAAGGTCTCCATGTTTATGCATCCCCATGGGTGGGGGTGGGGAAGGGTGGGAGTCTCCACTTTTTATGCATCCATGGGGTGGGGGGGGGGGGGAGGTCTCCACTGTTTTATGCATCCCCATGGGGTGGGGGGGGGGGAGGTCTCCACTGTTTTATGCATCCCCATGGGGTGGGGGGGGGGGAGGTCTCCACTGTTATGCATCCCATGGGGGGGGTGGGGGGGGGGGAGGTCTCCACTGTTTTATGCATCCCCATGGGGTGGGGGGGGGGGGTCTCCACTGTTTTATGCATCCCCATGGGGTGGGGGGGGGGAGGTCTCCACTGTTTTACATCCCCATGGGGTGGGGGGGGAGGTCTCCACTGTTTTATGCATCCCCATGGGGTGGGGAGGTCTCCACTGTTTATGCATCCATGGGGTGGGGGGAGGTCTCACTGTTTATGCATCCCCATGGGGTGGGGGGGGGGGGAGGTCTCCACTGTTTTATGCATCCCATGGGTGGGGGTGGGGGGGAGGTCTCACTGTTTATGCATCCCAATGGGGTGGGGGTGGGGGAGGTCTCCACTGTTTTATGCATCCCCATGGGGTGGGGGGTGGGGGTCTCCACTGTTTTATGCATCCCCATGGGGAGGGAGGATGTGGGGGGGGGGGGGGCGGGTGTTGTCCCTCTGTTTTATGCATCCCCATGCGGTGGGGGAGGGGGGGAGGGGGGCGGGCGGAGTTGTCCCACTGTTTTATGCATCCCCATTTGATGGAGGGAGGGGGCACTGTTTAATGCATCCCCATGGGGGGGGGGGGGGCCCACTGTTTAATGCATCTTCAATGGATAGCATGTTTTTGTGGTGCGCAATGTACAAGATGTAGTTTATTTGGTGCTCATGCAGTAACAGTAAGAAGAAAAGCAACGTCTTGTTGTGTACACCCAGATATAAACGTTCCTGGGTGCTCTGGGGTAATACATTCAGTCAAGTAAGAAAGCCAGTCACAGCTGATATTCGGGGGCTGTGCTTGTATATATAATGCGCGCGCGCACACACACACACACACACACACACACACACACACACACACACACACACACACACACACACACACACACACACACACACACACACACACACACACACACACACACACACACACACCCTCACACACACACACACACACACACACACACACACACACACACACACACACACACACACACACACACACACACACATGTACGCACGCGCGCACAAGTACGCAATGGAGAACACGACTCGTAAAGGCATGCGGCTAGTACCCACGTCCACTAACCTGTGGCAAAAAATAAAATGATAATAGTTATAATAGCAATGCATGTTTCTGGTGCACCCAGTCTCAGATAAGCCCGAAACGCTTACCAAAAAACACAGGTACTTGGGGCAGGGGAGGCGGGGGTGGGGTGGGTGGGGGATTCATATACTAAGTACAGTACGCATTATACAGTGCTGTTAATCATACAGTGTAATTAAGCACACAATGCAGTTAATCATACAATGCAATAAGTCATAGAATGCAGTTAAAATCATACAATGCAATAAGTCATACAATGCAGTTAATCATACAATGCAATAAGTCATACAATGCAGTTAAAATCATACAATGCAATAAGTCATACAATGCAGTTAATCATACAATGCAATAAGTCATACAATGCAGTTAAAATCATACAATGCAATAAGTCATACAATGCAATTAGTCATACAAAATGCCATTGATGGTACAGTGCAAACTCTCTGACTCGTTCATCCAAAGAAGGCCGGCCTTCGTGAGCAAAGCGAGTTTTAAGGTCAGTTATGACACCGGCCTCCCGATCTGTCCTGCCCCCTGCATTAACTATGACACCGGCCTCCCGATCTGTCCTGTCCCCTGCATTAACTATGACACCGGCCTCCCGATCTGTCCTGCCCCCTGCATTAACTATGACACCGGCCTCCCGATCTGTCCTGTCCCCTGCATTAACTATGACACCGGCCTCCCGATCTGTCCTGTCCCCTGCATTAACTATGACACCGGCCTCCCGATCTGTCCTGCCCCCTGCATTAACTATGACACCGGCCTCCCGATCTGTCCTGCCCCCTGCATTAACTATGACACCGGCCTCCCGATCTGTCCTGTCCCCTGCATTAACTATGACACCGGCCTCCCGATCTGTCCTGCCCCCAGCATTAACTATGACACCGGCCTCCCGATCTGTCCTGCCCCCAGCATTAACACCCCAAACCAGTTGACTATGCTTTGTACTCGGACGAAACTGCTTCAGAGTACCTTTTTCTTTTCTTTGTTGTTGTTGTTTTGTTTGTGTTTTTGTGTGTGTTCTGGTTTTCTTTGGGGTTTGGGGTGGCTTTTTGTTGTTGTTACTGTTGTTGTTGTTGTTTGTTTTTGTTTTGTTTTTTGGTGAGTGGGAGATTTTTATTCATTGACCATACTGGAGAAACTGGCGTTTATCAGCGGTGGAATCATGGGGAAAGTAGTGGATGTACAAGAGTGAATATTTCACGCTTTCCCGGTATCTGATGGAACTACCCAGTCCCTGATGGTACTACCGGTCCCTGATGGTACTACCTGGTCCCTGATGGTACTACCCGGTCCCTGATGGTACTACCCGGTCCCTGATGGTACTACCTGAGTCTCTGATGGTACTACCCCGGTCCCTGATGGTACTACCCGGTCCCTGATGGTACTACCTGAGTCTCTGATGGTACTACCCCGGTCCCTGATGGTACTACCCCGGTCCCTGATGGTACTACCCCGGTCCCTGATGGTACTACCGGTCCCTGATGGTACTACCCAGTCCCTGATGGTACTACCTGAGTCTCTGATGTACTACCCAGGCTGATGGTACTACCCGGTCTGATGGTACTACCTGAGTCTCTGATGGTACTACCCCGGTCCCTGATGGTACTACCCCGGTCCCTGATGGTACTACCCAGTCCCTGATGGTACTACCTGAGTCTCTGATGGTATTACCTGAGTCTCTGATAGTACTACCCCGGTCCCTGATTGTACTACCCCGGTCCCTGATGGTACTACCCAGTCCCTGATGGTACTACCTGAGTCTCTGATAGTACTACCTGAGTCTCTGATGGTACTACCCGGTCCCTGATGGTACTACCTGAGTCTCTGATGGTACTAACCCAGTGACTGATGGTACTACCTGAGTCTCTGATAGTACTAACCCAGTGACTGATGGTACTACCCGGTCCATGATGGTACTACCTGAGTCTCTGATAGTACTAACTCAGTGACTGATGGTACTACCCGGTCCATGATGGTACTAAACCAGCCCCTGATGGTAATTTTACACGATCGGGTTTTACTACTGGGGTGTCAGTCCTCTGTGTCCAGTTGATGATGGGGTGTCAGTCCTCTGTGTCCAGTTGATGTCTCCAGCTGATGATGGGGTGTCAGTCCTCTGTCTCCAGTTGATGGGGTGTCAGTCCTCTGTCTCCAGTTGATGATGGGGTGTCAGTCCTCTGTCTCCAGTTGATGATGGGGTGTCAGTCCTCTGTCTCCAGTTGATGATGGGGTGTCAGTCCTCTGTCTCCAGTTGATGATGGGGTGTCAGTCCTCTGTCTCCAGTTGATGATGGGGTGTCAGTCCTCTGTCTCCAGTTGATGATGGGGTGTCAGTCCTCTGTGCTCCAGTTGATGATGGGGTGTCAGTCCTCTGTCTCCAGTTGATGATGGGGTGTCAGTCCTCTGTGTAGTTCAGCCTTGTTCAGTTGATGATGGGGTGTCAGTCCTCTGTCTCCAGTTGATGATGGGGTGTCAGTCCTCTGTCCCAGTTGATGGTGGGGATGTCAGCCTCTGTCTCCAGTTGATGATGGGCGGTCAGTCCTCTGTCTCCAGTTGATGATGGGGTGTCAGTCCTCTGTCTCCAGTTGATGATGGGGTGTCAGTCCTCTGTCTCCAGTTGATGATGGGGTGTCAGTCCTCTGTGTCCAGTTGATGTCTCCAGCTGATGATGGGGTGTCAGTCCTCTGTCTCCAGTTGATGATGGGGTGTCAGTCCTCTGTCTCCAGTGATGATGGGGTGTCAGTCCTCTGTCTCCAGTTGATGATGGGGTGTCAGTCCTCTGTCTCCAGTTGATGATGGGGTGTCAGTCCTCTGTCTCCAGTTGTGCCTTGGGGGGTGTCAGTCCTCTGTCTCCAGTTGATGATGGGGTGTCAGTCCTCTGTCTCCAGTTGATGATGGGGTGTCAGTCCTCTGTGTCCAGTTGATGATGGGGTGTCAGTCCTCTGTGTCCAGTTGATGATGGGGTGTCAGTCCTATGTGTCCAGTTGATGATGGGGTGTCAGTCCTCTGTGTCCAGTTGATGATGGGGTGTCAGTCCTCTGTGTCCAGTTGATGATGGGGTGTCAGTCCTCTGTGTCAAGTTGATGATGGGGTGTCAGTCCTCTGTGTCCAGTTGATGATGGGGTGTCAGTCCTCTGTGTCCAGTTGATGATGGGGTGTCAGTCCTCTGTCACCAGTTGATGATGGGATGTCGGTCCTCATTGTTCAGTTGATGACTCCAGTTGATGATGGGGTGTCAGTTCTCTGTGTCCAGTTGATGTCTCCAGTTGATGATGGGGTGTCAGTCCTCTGTGTCCAGTTGATGTCTCCAGTTGATGATGGGGTGTCAGTCCTCTGTGTCCAGTTGATGTCACCAGTTGATGATGGGGTGTCAGTCCTCTGTGTCCAGTTGATGTCTCCAGTTGATGATGGGGTGTCAGTCCTCTGTCTCCAGTTGATGATGGGGTGTCAGTCCTCTGTGTCCAGTTGATGTCTCCAGCTGATGATGGGGTGTCAGTCCTCTGTGTCAAGTTGATGATGGGGTGTCAGTCCTCTGTCTCCAGTTGATGATGGGGTGTCAGTCCTCTGTGTCCAGTTGATGATGGGGTGTCAGTCCTCTGTCACCAGTTGATGGTGGGATGTCAGGCCTCTGTCTCCAGTTGATGATGGGCGGTCAGTCCTCTGTCTCCAGTTGATGATGGGGTGTCAGTCCTCTGTCTCCAGTTGATGATGGGGTGTCAGTCCTCTGTCTCCAGTTGATGATGGGGTGTCAGTCCTCTGTGTCCAGTTGATGTCTCCAGTTGATGATGGGCGGTCAGTCCTCTGTGTCCAACTGATGATGGGCGGTCAGTCCTCTGTCTCCAGTTGATGATGGGGTGTCAGTCCTATGTGTCCAATTGATGATGGGCGGTCAGTCCTCTGACCCCAGTTGATGATGGGCGGTCAGTCCTCTGACTCCATTTGATGATGGGCGGTCAGTAAGATTGCTGAAATGGACAAAGAAACAACCACCGACTCTGTTCAGATATGTGAATTAAATTATATCGAAGCGTTTAAGTAACTTACTACAGCTGACTGTCGTTTATGCAACAAATCAGAGCTAGCTGCTGGGTTAGCTCTGCCTGCGGAGCTGATATCGAGACGGAGTTATGTCATCGCCACAGTTGTTGCCTTGCATGCTTGGGCATAATGAAGCAGTGGGTAACAGATTGCCTTTGATCTGTAACATGGATCTATATGGTGTGACGCAGCCGCTTATCGTCTACATCTATCCGTCTGCCTGCATTGTCCGGCTGGATGTTATTTGGTGTGGTGGGTATTGATGGCTTCATTGATGTTTATCCCAGGAGAAAAATGTGCCCGAAGATACATGTGGGATTGCACTGAATTGGTACCCGGCTTGGTTTGGGCTGTGTTACAGCCCACTGACACCAGCAAGAAGACCAAGTGTGCAGGAAAACGTGGTGAGGCGCTGCATGTGATGTGGGCACTCTCTTCACTCACGGTAAGCCTCTCAGTCGCGCCACAGCAGCATCCGTCCGCCTGAAATGGAGATCAGTCCTCGGAAGATGGCGTGTGGTTACCCATGTGGCGTGTGGTTACCCATGTGGCGTGTGGTTACCCATGTGGCGTGTGGTTACCCATGTGGCGTGTTGTTATTTTCAGGCAACGCGCGTAGTCCTCTCACTGTGTGGAATGCATTTGTTAATCAGTGTACAGTACCGGGTGACCCACAGTGTACAGTACCGGGTGACCCACAGTGTACAGTACCGGGTGACCCACAGTGTACAGTACCGGGTGACCCACAGTGTACAGTACCGGGTGACCCACAGAGAGTGTTCACGGGGCAACGTTACAACAGTTGTATGGGGGAACTCACCGGCCTATGGAATGCATTTGCTAATGTACAGTACCGAGTGACCCACAGTGTTGGCTGGGCAACGTTACAACAGCTGTAAGGGGGGAACACACCGGCCTATGGAATGCATTTGTTGATGTACAATACCGGGTGACCCACAGAGTGTTCACGGGGCGATGCTACAACAGTTGTAGCGGGGGGTGGGGGGGTGGGGTGGGGGGAGTAAGTAAACTGGTGTTTTACGCCCAATCAACCAGTGCGGTTACATCAGGGCGAGGGGGAGGGGGAACTCACCCGGTCTAGACTGGGACTGCTGAGGATATTGCGATTCACGGGGTTTTTTTTGGGGGGGGAGAGAGAGAGAGAGAGAGAGAGTACAGATAATTTAGGCCAAAACCTAGTCTTAAGTATACGCATGCAAAGTCCTGTGATACAGGCGCAGTTGGGCTCGTGTTAAATCGAGAGGACGGGGCGGAGAAGGGAGGCGGGGACGGAGACAGATGGTTTATTTTCCCTCTGAAATAGCCGGATTATCCCTCACACAGCCAACACAGTTGTCTGGGTGAGAGAAAAAAATCATTGATCTGTCTGTCTCAATGAAACTACAAGCCGCAACAAGCCTTCTCCGTAACTTGAAGAACGGGGTTTCCTGCAGGACCTACACAGTGGAATATTACAACGTAGCCCGGTCTCCCCTACAGCACTGATACAGCCTGTGTTACCGGCTGCGCCATCTGGCCACACAGGGTATTAATTTGGTAGCAAGCTGAATGGTCACAAGGCTGTGTGAGCCGAGCGCTAAGCCCTGCCCCGTCCCTTACCTTTGTGCACCCGTGGCGTGTCTGCCGGGACCGAGGCTCGCGGCACGATTATCTGCTCACCCGGGATCGCTGTACGCCCGGCTTTTGGGGCGCTTTGTACGCTTGGCAGTTTCGCCAGTCGCGAGTTTTAACGTAGACTAGCTGGTACACTGAAGTTGAACTTGAGGTCTGTTTGCTGTAGCTAATGCGTTTAACGTCGTGCGAGAGAAGTATGCGTTGCTCTAGTGAGAATGAGCCATGTTTAACGTTGAGACCTGTTGAAAAGGACTGAATCCGAAATATATGTCTAACATTTAGCTAACTCAGTCAAAATAATTATGCATCAACTATTTTCTGCTAAAATATACTGCTTCCTAGATCTTTACCAAATCAGTGACGCGAGAGTCATCTCCAACACGTCCTTATTGTTGTACAAATACTTTGGCTCTGCTGCAACTCACCAGTATGTGGTTCTGTTGCAACCCACCAGTCAGTCTTTGGCTCTGTTGCAACCCACCAGTACAGTCTGTGGCTTTGTTGCAACTCACCAGTCTGTGGCTCTCTTGCAACCCACCGACCCGTGGCTCTGTTGCAACTCACCGTTCCGTGTGTCTCTGTTGCAACCACCGGTCGGTGGCTCTGTTGCAACCCACCAGTCTGTGGCTTTCTTGCAACCCACCAACCCGTGGCTCTGTTGCAACTCACCGGGCGGTGGCTCTGTTGCAACCCACCAGTCTGTGGCTCTGTTGCAACTCACCGGTCTATGGCTCTGTTGCAACCACCAGTCGGTGGCTCTGTTGCAACCCACCAGTCTGTGGCTCTGTTGCAACTCACCGGTCTATGGCTCTGTTGCAACCACCAGTCGGTGGCTCTGTTGCAACCCACCAGTCTGTGGCTCTGTTGCAACTCACCGTTCCGTGTGGCTCTGTTGCAACCACCGGTCGGTGGCTCTGTTGCAACCCACCAGTCTGTGGCTTTCTTGCAACCCACCAACCCGTGGCTCTGTTGCAACTCACCGGGCGGTGGCTCTGTTGCAACCCACCAGTCCGTGGCTCTGTTGCAACTCACCGGTCTATGGCTCCGTTGCAACCACCAGTCGGTGGCTCTGTTGCAACCCACCAGTCTGTGGCTCTGTTGCAACTCGCCGGTCTATGGCTCCGTTGCAACCACCAGTCGGTGGCTGTGTTGCAACCCACCAGTCTGTGGCTCTGTTGCAACTCACCGGTCTATGGCTCTGTTGCAACCACCAGTCGGTGGCTTGTTGCAACCCACCAGTCTGTGGCTCTGTTGCAACCACCGGTTTGGCTCTGTTGCAACCACCAGTCGGTGGCTCTGTTGCAACCCACCAGTCTATGGCTCTGTGGCAACCCACCAGTTTGTGGCTCTGTTGCAACCCACCACTCCGTGGCTCTGTTGCAACCCACCAGCCTCTGGGACTGTTGCAATCCACACCAGTCTGTGGCACTGTTGCAACCCACCTGTCCGTGACTCTGTTGCAACCCACCAGTCTTTGGTTCTGTTGCAATCAACCAGTCTTTGGTTCTGTCGCTATGCTTTAGCTTGTGGGCCACACATGAAGGCCACTATTAGGGCTTTTCGCACGGAAGTATTATTTTGACATTCTGATTGGCTGAAGCTGTTCAGTCGGGTAATGGACATCCCAATAGTCCCATTGCTTTGTGAAGGCAATTGACCTCAAAAGACAACAGCGATAATCAAACCAAGGAAGTTAATAGCACTCTGCTGCCACACGTAGGCTACACTGATTGTAAAACGCGTGATTTACCAAAAGTGCTGATTTAATGTGCAGAGTGAACTGCTGAAACAGACGGCGTACAGCGATGCTGGAAATCAGGTTCTCACTGACTGCAAAACGCGGTCAGGCAGAAGTAGGTGAGGTACAGTGACTAAACTACAAATAGCAGCCTGATCAGGAACACGGCTCGTGTCCCAAAGCCGAGACATGCGGTTGGGTGTGTGGTAGACGTAAAGGTGCATGCGCATGAACGCAACAGTCGTGACCGTCTGTGGCCCTATCAGTTACCGCAAAGAAAAACGATCACAGTGGAGTGTAGTTGTCTACACCTTTGTGGAGTGTCACTTGAACATTGGCAGTAAGAAGAATGAGTGTTGCTGTTATGCGTATTCTACTCGAGTTCCAGTCGCTACAAACAAACATCCCTCGGAATCCGGATTTTATTTTATTTTATTTTTTATCTTGGAGAAGAAGCTAGTATAATTTACATTATACACATTTGCCTTTATCATGTGAAAAGAGAACTTGTGTATAAAGTCGTTATGTGTGCGAGTGTCCGCGCAAAAGCTGTTTGACAATTTAGTGGTTTGTTTACACGTTCGCTGCACACGCACGCACGCACGCGCACGCACACACACACACACACACACACACACACACACACACACACACACACACACACACACACACACTCATGCACACATGCACGCACGCACGCACGCACTGACTCGCACACACACATACACTGCGCGCGCGCACATACGCGCGCACACACACACACACACACACACACACACACACACACACACACACACACACACACACACACACACACACACACACTGGTGCCGACGTGTCTGTGCTGAACCATTCATAACACGTGATGTTCTGTGTGCAGCCATTGTGAAGAAGGCGGCGCGAGGTGGGGCCGGTAGCACGATGGTGGTCTCTGGCGTTATGATGAGTCGGCCGCCCAAGCGACCCATCTCTACCAGTACGTATCTCCTTGCTGTCCTGGGCTGTTCTTTTTTAAAGACCTATCATGGGGGGGTGGGGGTGGGGGGGTGATGATGGTGATGATAATAAGGAGGAGGAGGTCTGTAGACTTGAGGAGCGTTATGTATACATGTACAGATCATGCTCACAGCGCAGTCATTTTGTCGGACACAGCAGAAAGAAGGGGGGGAAAACGGTCACTTAAATGAAGCAGGTCCGCTCTTGGCGGAGAAGAGGTGAGTTTTCAGGGGTCTGCAAAAGACCGTTAAGGAAGTGCATTCTCTGGGAGGTGGGGAGTGGGGTGGTTTGCCGGATTTATTGTCCTCGTGGCAACATCGGTTCCTCATTCTGATCGGACAGCTCTCCCTCCGGACAACTTTCCCTCCGGATAACCTTCCTCCTGGACAACCTTCCCTCCGGACAACTTTCCCTAGGATGACCAATCCTTTCATGATTCACACACAGTAGCTACGTGAATATAAACAGTAACCCAGTGGGGAGGAGGGCTCACTTTCCTTGCTGACCTTTGTCCATTTGTAACTAGGGTAAGTCGTAAGGGCCGCATCGCAGCAACAGCAGTACCAGTACTTGCTGGCCTTTACGTATAGCCCATTTAATCGCATTTACCTTCTAAACAATGAAAACACTGGCATGTGTGAAGCGCGTATGATTTTGCCGGCCTAAATGCGTTTAAAGTTATAGCCTCATTTCTCTTCCTGGACTAAGAGCCGGACGTAGGACTCTAGCTAATCTGGATTAGAGGCTATCCGTCTTTAACTTT
Organism: Alviniconcha marisindica; assembly: GCA_018857735.1. Lineage (NCBI taxonomy): Eukaryota > Metazoa > Mollusca > Gastropoda > Provannidae > Alviniconcha > Alviniconcha marisindica. The sequence goes on along the minus strand of JABMCL010001074.1, from coordinate 1,774,291 downwards.
ATTTGCTTGTCGTACATATGGGCCCTGATTAAAGTCAGTGGTTTGCACTGGTTTCTCGTTGGTGCAGTGGTTATAAGGGTGAGCAGAAATAAGTAAGGTTTCATTTGACAACCGTCTGTACTGAATCCAACGTTTGACGAAAGATGCGGTCTTGATCAGCAATGTTTTTCACAATTATCTTGGGGCTCGATTCATTAGTACTCGTGGATTAAGATTTAGGAATTACTACTTCTATGAAAGACTGTTCTTTAGAGAGAAAGGGAGAGAGCGTGTGCTGATGGAAGTTGGGGGGGGGGGGGGGGGGGGGGGGGCGAAACATGCATGTCACGTACTGACATTGCCTATGGGCAATATTTTCATGACCCTATACCTTTCGACCAAAAACAGTAACTCACCTTTTGTCTGCACAAGGAAACGTGACTGCCGATGTATGTCAGCGTTCCGCTTAAACTTGGCATAGCGCCGACAAGCTGACAACACTGTGTGTGGTGTGTGGTGTGTGTGTGTGTGTGTGTGTGTGTGTGTCTGTCTGTCTGTCTGTCTGTCACCATGTGTGTGAGGGGGGGTGGCGTGTGTGTGTGCGTGTGTGTTGCATCATACGGCTTAAATGGGCGACAGTTACACTAACGGTAGGCTAATAACAATTTGGAAATGGAAATGTAGCCTATGTAGCGCTTTTCCTCTGCCTCCAAATGCTCTGAGAACCAAAAAGGTATGACAGTGGTACATGACAGCGTTCAGTGACGACACAAGAGCGAGTTATAACAAAGGTACATGAGACACCAACGACTGGGCTACAATTTTCAACAATGGTAATCAGGCAGCAGCGACAGAACAGCAAATTTTGACAATGGTACATGAGACAGAAAAACAAGTTTTAAGAGTGGTACACACATATTATAACTATGTGCATGGTCGCTTGTCTTCCTTTCTGATTGCACTGCCAGATTTCATTGGTAGCCGCTTGCATTCCGAATACATTTTCCCCTCAGCATCCGGGTTCCAGATACCCTTGCCCCTCAGCATCCGGGCTACAATGCAGATACATACGGCAGTCAGTTCACTGTCGCCTTGACGACTCAACTGCAACGATGCAAATTAATGTAAATTCCCATGAAAACGATTCAATGATCAAGCCCAGCAAGGTCTGTAAACACAACTGATCTCCGGAAAGAAAGAAGAAAAACCTCACTGAAATTCAGGTTAGGCCTACACTTGATTGTGTAAGAATTGTGTAGATGCATGTGCACGATGTACCCGTTTCTGCCCGTCCTGCTACACTGTAAGAATTGTGTAGATGCATGTGCACGATGTACCCGTTTCTGCCCGTCCTGCTACACTGTAAGAATTGTGTAGATGCATGTGCACGATGTACCCGTTTCTGCCCGTCCTGCTACACTGTAAGAATTGTGTAGATGCATGTGCACGATGTACCCGTTTCTGCCCGTCCTGCTACACTGTAAGAATTGTGTAGATGCATGTGCACGATGTACCCGTTTCTGCCCGTCCTGCTACACTGTAAGAATTGTGTAGAGGCATGTGCACGATGTACCCGTTTCTGCCCGTCCTGCTACACTGTAAGAATTGTGTAGAGGCATGTGCACGATGTACCCGTTTCTGCCCGTCCTGCTACACTGTAAGAATTGTGTAGATGCATGTGCACGATGTACCCGTTTCTGCCCGTCCTGCTACACTGTCGGCACGCTCCAAACGTCGCCGTTCGGCACCTTCTAAGGATCTTGGGGGAAAGCCATGTCAGTCAAATTTCTTTCAAATGTCTTCTTTCAAATCCGACTAGAAAACCTCGTCCTTTCGCAAACAGTTTCTTCAGTTTCACACTGCCCTGACGTACATGTGGGTGGGGGGAGGGGGGGGGGGGGGATGGGGCGGGGGAGCGGGTCGATGGCAAAGGTGTACTACAGGGTCGATGGCATACGTGTGGGAAGGGGTGGGGGGTGGGGGGTCGATGGCATACGTGTGGAAAGGGGTGGGGCGTGGAGGTCGATGGCAAACGTGTGGGAAGGGGTGGGGTGGGGGTCGGTGTGCATGTATCTACGCATTTGTCGTCGATTATGTACCTCTACATGGCAAGGAAAGCGCTTAGGGCTGCTACAGGTCAGGTGCTCTAAGTGCCTGTTGCTACTGTTGCTATGAAGGATGTTGCTTGTTTGCTGTGTAGGTGCGCCCCCTGGCGGCCACATTCTGTGTCGTGTGTGCGGCGACAAGGCTTCCGGCTTCCACTATGGCGTCTTCTCGTGTGAGGGCTGCAAGGTCAGTGCCGGCGGCTCGCTGCTCTCCCTTGGCTCGGCGTGGCTGGGTGGGGCTGCACTGGGTTCAACTGCACTGAGTGCTGCACACATGTTCATACGATGCAGTCTCTGTGTGTGTGTGTGCGTGTGTGTATGTGTGTGTGTGTGTGTGTGTGTGTGTGTGTGTGTGTGTGTGTGTGTGTGTGAGAGAGAGAGAGAGAGAGAGAGAGAGTGAGAGAGAGAGAGAGAGCGAGACTGTGTAGTTGTGAGTGTGTGTGTGTGTGTGTGTGTGTGTGTGTGTGTGTGTGTGTGTGTGTGTGGTGTGTATGCGTGTGTATGTGTGTGTGTGTGTGAGAGAGAGAGTGAGAGAGAGACTGTGTAGTTGTGAGTGTGTGTGTGTGTGTGTTCGTATGCGTGTGCGTGCGTGCGCGTGTGTGTGTGTATGTGTGTGTGTTTGTATTTTTGTGTGTGTGAGAGATAGAATGTGTGTAGTTGTGAGTGTGTGCGTGTGTGTGTGCGCGCGCGCGCGCAGACTGTACTGACCCAAGAAGGTGCCGGAAAGTAAATAACATTACGTCCTGTGCAAAGTGTGGAGGTAGTTTGCATCTGTTGGCTGTTTCAAAATTGAAAATGACTCTTTGTTATGTTTTATTTTTCCTTTTGTTCTTATATGATAAATGGCAATCGGGTGTGAGCGAAGGAAACTTCCATCTTAATTGTTATGACTTCAACGGACAATAAAATATTATGGAACTGAAGTCAATAGTAGACATAGGTTGGTGTTTTTTTCTCCAGTAGACATAGAGGTTGTTCAGAAGGGACCAGTAGACAGAGTATGGTTTGTTCACAAGGGACCAGTAGCCTCAGGTAGGGTTTGTTCAGAAGGGACCAGTAGACACAGGTAGGGTTTGTTCAGATGGGACCAGTAGCCACAGGTAGGCTTTGTTCAGAAGGGACCAGTAGACACAGGTAGGCTTTGTTCAGAAGGGAGCAGTAGCCACAGGTAGGCTTTGTTCAGAAGGGACCAGTAGCCACAGGGTTTGTTCAGAAGGGACCAGTAGACACAGGTAGGGTTTGTTTAGAAGGGTCCAGTAGACATTAGTGTTTGTTCAGAAGGGACCAGAAGACAAAGGTAGCGTTTGTTCAGAAGAGACCAGTAGACATAAGTAGAAGGGACCAGTAGACATAAGTAGTGTTTGTTCAGAAGGGACCACTAGACATAAGTAGTGTTTGTTCAGAAGGGACCAGTAGACGTTAATTAGTGTTTGTTCAGAAGGGACCAGAAGACAAAGGTATGGTTTGCTCAGGAGGGACCAGTAGACACAGGTAGTGTTTGTTCAGAAGGGACCAGTAGGTATACAGCTTTTTGTGTTGATATTTGGGCTTAAGACACCAAGTTACTGACTTACTACCGGAGCGAAGTGTCTAAAGTTTTGCGTTCATGGACCATATCACTTTCAGTCACGTTCGCTCGTCCCTCGGATCTGTCGTGCCCTCAGAGTTGGGAATCAGTGCAGTTAGGTATCAAATCTATTCGCGGATACTCCGCCTACATGAGTAGGCCAACGCGTACAACTTGTCCTCCCACTTGCTCGTAAGACACGGCTTATGTAACGCGTGCGCAAAACGTTTGCCCGTTGTGTCCTCAGCCATCCGTTCGCCCGGCCGCTCTTGGTCACGTGACCCAACTGCCTCGCAAGCCAGCCACCCCCCAGCCACCCCCCGACCCCCCCTAACACCCCCCCCCCTCACCCCACCCCACCCCACCTCCTTTTCTCTCTCTCTCTCTCTCTCTCTCTCTCTCTCTCTCTCTCTCTCTCTCTCTCTCTCTCTCTCTCTCTCTCTCTCTCTCTCTCTCTCTTTTTCTTTCTTTTTTAATGAGCTATGTCACGGTGGTTCAGGAGATCGAAAGCGAGGCTGGATTTTTAAAAAATTAAAAATTAAATGGGTTTTTTGTAGTGTCGAGATTTTTGTAGTGTCGTCTGCACCATAGCCCCGCTTTCGACCTCGGCTACCTTTGTGACCTCAGCATATGAATATTCCTGGAGACTGGTGCTTGACTGAAGGCTTTACAGACGTATATTTGTGTATTGTACAACAGGGTTTCTTTCGGCGCACCATTCGACAGAAAATCACCTACAAGCCGTGCGACAACCCCAAGGGCTGCCTGATCATGCGTATCAGTCGAAACCGCTGTCAGTACTGCCGTCTGCAGAAATGCGTCACGGTTGGAATGTCGCATGAAGGTCAGTGTGCAGTAATGACGTCAGTTGTGTCCAGCGGAAGAATGACGTATGCTATGTTGAACAATGGTATCTCGTAATTTCGTGAAAAAATGTTAGTTATGTGGAAAAAATCCTGAGCTGAGTTTGTCAAAATCCAAACACAAAAAGGTTCAAACGAACGCTTATTTATAACGCTATATTTAGACCGCTAGCAGTCATTCTTTTTTTGTTGTTGTTGTTGTTTGTTTGTTTGTCAAAGAGTATCAGTTTAGTGGAAAAACGACATCAATTATGAGGTTATATAGAAGAATAACATTTCCAAAACAGTTCTCAGGCCAGGTGGATTTATAGCAAATTCGTTTGTACTTATTTTTTCTGAAGATTTTTATTTTCTAATCAAGGTTTAAAGTGGATGTTGAAAGTATACTTCTTCACAAAGTATATATTGTAATGTCGAATGAAAACCCCAGAAAGTCAGCACGTTTCTGGTCACCTTCAGAAAGATTTCTGCCCACCTTCCTGACAGCTATACAATTCTGGTCTCTCCTAACAGCTTTACTGTCTCCTGTCTGGTCACTTTCTAAAAAAAAATTGGGGGGTGGGAGGGGGGGGGGGATGTTGTTTTGTTGTGTTTGCTCAGTTTCCTAATAGGTTTGTGACCTCTTTCTCGGCAGCTATCTGGTCGATTTCCTGGTCTCTTTGCTCAGTACTCTTCAGTCGATTCCCGCCCGCTTTCTGTTTTTGTTGTTGTTTTTGTTTTTTTGTTTTTGTTTTAGGCGGGGGGTCGTTTTCTGGCCAGATTTCTCGTCGGTTTCTTAGCCGCTTTCAGATCTTTTCCACAAGGACCTTCTGCTCTCTTTCCTTGCAGCTGTCTGCTCTCTTTCTTTACAGCTGTCTGCTCTCTTTCCTTACAGCTGTCTGCTCTCTTTCCTTGCAGCTGTCTGATCTCTTTCCTTGCAGCTTTCTGTTCTCTTTCCTTACAGCTTTCTGATCTCTTTCCTTGCAGCTGTCTGTTCTCTTTCCTTACAGCTGTCTGCTCTCTTTCCTTGCAGCTGTCTGCTCTCTTTCCTTACAGCTGTCTGCTCTCTTTCCTTGCAGGTCTGTCCCGCTCTTCTTTCCTTACAGCTGTCTGCTCTCTTTCCTTGCAGCTGTCTGCTCTCTTTCCTTACAGCTGTCTGCTCTCTTTCCTTGAAGCTGTCTGCTCTCTTTCCTTGCAGCTGTCTGCTCTCTTTCCTTGCAGCTGTCTGCTCTCTTTCCTTACAGCTGTCTGATCTCTTTCCTTACAGCTGTCTGCTCTCTTTCCTTGCAGCTGTCTGCTCTCTTTCCTTGCAGCTGTCTGCTCTCTTTCCTTGCAGCTGTCTGCTCTCTTTCCTTGCAGCTGTCTGCTCTCTTTCTCTTTCCTTGCAGCTGTCTGCTCTCTTTCCTTGCAGCTGTCTGATCTCTTTCCTTGCAGCTGTCTGTTCTCTTTCCTTGCAGCTGTCTGCTCTCTTTCCTTGCAGCTGTCTGCTCTCTTTCCTTGCAGCTGTCTGTTCTCTTTCCTTGCAGCTGTCTGCTCTCTTTCTCTTTCCTTACAGCTGTCTGCTTTCTTTCCTTGCAGCTGTCTGTTCTCTCTCCTTACAGCTGTCTGCTCTCTTTCCTTGCAGCTGTCTGCTTTCTTTCCTTGCAGCTGTCTGCTCTCTTTCCTTGCAGCTGTCTGCTTTCTTTCCTTGCAGCTGTCTGCTCTCTTTCCTTACAGCTGTCTGCTCTCTTTCCTTGCAGCTGCCTGCTCTCTTTCCTTACAGCTGTCTGCTCTCTTTCCTTGCAGCTGTCTGTTCTCTTTCCTTACAGCTGTCTGCTCTCTTTCCTTGCAGCTGTCTGCTCTCTTTCCTTGCAGCTGTCTGCTCTCTTTCCTTGCAGCTGTCTGCTCTCTTTCCTTGCAGCTGTCTGCTCTCTTTCCTTACAGCTGTCTGCTCTCTTTCCTTACCGCTGTCTGCTCTCTTTCCTTGCAGCTGTCTGCTCTCTTTCCTTACAGCTGTCTGCTCTCTTTCCTTACAGCTTTAAAAAAAATCTCTTTTCACCACATTCCTGTTCGATCTCCTTACAGTTTTGTGGCCGCTTTCTTAACAGATTTCTGATTGTTTCCCTAACAGCTTTCTCATCGCTTCCTCAACAGCTTTCTGATTGCTTCCCTAACAGCTTTCTCATCGCTTCCTCAACAGCTTTCTGATTGCTTCCCTAACAGCTTTTGGTCGTGTTCCATACGGCTTTCTTGGTCCCATTTCTGAGAGCTTTCTGGCGGCTTTGTTGGGACAGCGGTGAGGCTGGGACGGTGTCCGAAGAAGGACCGGCCGAGCAGCAGCAGTTTCTTCGTGCTGCCGCACAGTGCCTCCGGCGCCGTGGACGTGGACAAGCAAGTGAAGATGGAGCAGATGGTCCTCTCCATCCACGACGCCTTCAAGGCCGCTGTCAGAGACTACGACTCCATGGCCGCCCAGCTCCGGCCGGCTGAGGTCAGTCGTGTGCAGGTTGTCGTTGTGTCGGTGTAGCGGTTCTGCGTTGAGCCCTAAGCTCCGCCTCTTGCCTCACAAGTTAACGATCTGACCGCCATGTGGTACTGTGTTGACTGGTGGAATGGTAAAGTCTGACCGTCATGCGGTACTGTGTTGACTGGTGGAATGGTAAAGTCTGACCGCCATGCGGTACTGTGTTGACTGGTGGAATGGTAAAGTCTGACCGCCATGCGGTACTGTGTTGACTGGTGGAATGGTAAAGTCTGACCGTCATGCGGTACTGTGTTGACTGGTGGAATGGTAAAGTCTGACCGCCATGCGGTACTGTGTTGACTGGTGGAATGGTAAAGTCTGACCGCCATGCGGTACTGTGTTGACTGGTGGAATGGTAAAGTCTGACCGCCATGTGGTACTGTGTTGACTGGTGGAATGGTAAAGTCTGACCGCCATGCGGTACTGTGTTGACTGGTGGAATGGTAAAGTCTGACCGCCATGCGGTACTGTGTTGACTGGTGGAATGGTAAAGTCTGACCGCCATGCGGTACTGTGTTGACTGGTGGAATGGTAAAGTCTGACCGCCATGCGGTACTGTGTTGACTGGTGGAATGGTAAAGTCTGACCGCCATGCGGTACTGTGTTGACTGGTGGAATGGTAAAGTCTGACCGCCATGCGGTACTGTGTTGACTGGTGGAATGGTAAAGTCTGACCGCCATGCGGTACTGTGTTGACTGGTGGAATGGTAAAGTCTGACCGCCATGTGGTACTGTGTTGACTGGTGGAATGGTAAAGTCTGACCGCCATGTGGTACTGTGTTGACTGGTGGAATGGTAAAGTCTGACCGTCATGCGGTACTGTGTTGACTGGTGGAATGCCTGGTGACTTGAGTCTGATTGCAGCATTCAGATGAGTCGGTCTAAGTGACACTGTGGGTCGTTGTAGTGCGGGGTCGAGCGGTTACAGCCCTGGACTTAGACCTAGAGGTTGCGGGTTTGAACTCCGGCCCCGGTAGGAACATTCTCCTCCACCCCCATCTACGACCCCCACCTCCCCCTTGTAAACTTCACCGCCCCTTCCTTGCTTTGCACAGTTTGATGTGAAACCTGTTACCTTGTTGTAACAGATGGACCTTTTGCGGTCGTCTGAGCGAATCGATAATGCTTGATAACGCGTCACTCGGCGTTTTTTAATTTGTTTTGTTCTTCTTGTTTCCTCGTCTCCCCATTGTCAGATGCTTTAGAAACTAGCCTTCGTTCAGCGAGGGATGAATGAAAGCGATCGAAGAGCTCCCGCCATTTCTCAGCGAGGAATGAATGACAGCCATCGGTGCTGCCATGGAATGAGAGATTCAAGATTATTGTCTCATCAGAGAAATTAGATTCAGAGTAGCTCAGACAGTGGAGCTGGAATCGTAAAGTGTCGGGTTCGAGTCCTGGCTCGAGTGGCAAAGCCAGAGTCTTTGACTGCTTGCTGTGTTAATAATATTACCGACGGGGTGGGTGGGCGGAGTCGCCCTTCAACCGATGGATTAACTCTCTTTGTCTCAGCTGGCGGAGATTAGAAGCGTGGAGGACACGGAGGTGATCTACATGCACTACATCCCCACCATCGTGCAATGCATGAGCAGCTTCGCCAAGGAGATCCCGCAGTTCCTCGACCTGACCATGGACGACCAGCGACTCCTCATCAAGGGCTGCATCCTGGAGGCCGCCGTCATCCATGACTCCACCCACGTGCACGTGGACGAGCAGTTCTGGCAGGACGACAAGCTCAGGTTCCGCCTGGACTGGCAGCAGGGCGAGGAGCTGGGGCTATTGGGACAGGTGTTCCACCAGTTCAGGCCACTGCTGTCGAAGTTGAGGAAGCTGGAGTTGACTGACGCGGAGCTGTCCCTGCTGTGGGCGCTGGTCCTCTTCTGCCCAGGTGAGCCTGCTTTGTGTGTGGGGGTGTGTGGGGTGTGAGCCTGCTTTGTGTGTGGGGGTGTGTGGGGTGTGAGCCTGCTTTGTGTCTGTGAGCCCGCTTTGTGTGTGTGAGTGTGTGTGTGTGTGTGTGAGCCTGCTTTGTGTCTGTGAGCCCGCTTTGTGTGTGTGAGTGTGTGTGTGTGTGAGCCTGCTTTGTGTGTGTGTGTGTGTGTGTGTGTGTGTGTGTGTGTGTGAGCCTGCTTTGTGTCTGTGAGCCCGCTTTGTGTGTGTGTGAGAGAGAGAGAGAGCCTGCTTTGTGTCTGTGAGCCTGCTTTGTGTCTGTGTGAGCCTGCTTTGTGTCTATGTGAGCCTACTTTTTATGTGTAAGCCTGATTTGTGCTTGTGATCCGTCTTAGTGTGTGCTTGTGTGTGAGCCTGATTGTGTGTGCGTGTGTGTGAGCCTGTTTTGTGTGTATGTGTGAGCCTTTCTGTGTGTGTAAGCCTGTTTTGTGTGTATGGGTGAGCCCCCCTTGTGTGTATGTGTGAGCCTGCCTTGTGTGTCTGTAAGCCTGCTTTGTGTGTAGTGGGCGCTGTTCCTCTTCTGTCCAGGTGTGAGCCTGCTGTGTGTGTGTGTGTGTGTGTGTGTGTGTGTGTGTGTGTGTGTGTGTGTGTGTGTGTGTGTGTGTGTGTGTGAGTGAGTGAGTGTGTCAGAGACGGAGAGTGTTGTGTTGTGTTCTGTACCTGTGTTACGGATTTTATTTTTATTTAAGTTTCACTCGACTTGTAAAAAAAGAAAGCTTTTTCTATTCATTTAGGTTGTGTTCCCTTTTCTGTCATTTATTGACCACACCCATCCCGCATTTGAGTGCCGCGTTTGTCGCTGGCTGGGCTCAAAGCACCAGCTAACTAACTAACGTTTGTCGCTGGCTGGGCTCAAAGCACCAGCTAACTAACTAACGTGTGTGTGTGCTGCAGACCGCGAGGGCGTGAAGACCACCCGCCTGCTGGAGAACCTGGAGTCGGACATCGCCATGGCCCTCAAGTGTCAACTGCTCTTCAACCACGGCGACGGCTCGCTGCTCTTCGCGCGCATCGTGGAGGCCGTGGTGGACCTCAGGGGGCTCAGCGCCCAGTACCTGCACCACATCTTCAACGCCCGCGTGGACAGTTCCTCTGACGTCACTTCCCGCAGCGCTTTCTCGCCCGCTTCCTCCGGCGCCACATCCCCTTCCGCTGCCAGCGTCAGCGGCATCGTCTCGCCCGCCTCCGTTCACAGCGTCAACAACGTCGCGTCCCCCACCTTCGCTGCCTCGGAAGACGGAGCCGGCGGGCGGTGTGTCGGCGGGATGTCCGGTGACGCGCGTGGTTTCACCGCCGAGGAGATGGAGACGTGCGTAGCGCGCGGGGTGGAGGAGGGAGGGGGAGGGGGAGGAGGCGGGGCCGTGGACTGTGGGTCCCAGCGAGGCGTCGGCTTCAGTCGCTCCTCCTCCCTCAGCGCGCTGTCCCAGAGTCTGTCTGCCTGCGGCGCCGACAACCTCAGCCGCTCCTCGTCCTTCAGCGAGCCCTCCACCAGGAAACCCGCTCCGGAAGTAGAGCGGCAGGCGCGCGCGCCGGTGTGGAGCCAGGGCGGTGGCGATGTCCGGGAGGGGCCCCTGACGGCGGAAGGCAGCGACGCGGCGGCCAGGTCGCTAGGCCTACCGGGCCAGTCGCCGCCTCACCGCGCGCCATCCGAGCGGCAGAGAGTTCCGGCCTCTCTCGGTGCCGCCTCCAGATGGAGGCCGCTGTTTCCGCAGCAAGGCCCCGAGGCTTCGTTTCGCCAACACGCTTCCGCTTCTCCTTCCTCCCTCCGCCCTTTTTCTCTCGCTGTCACCTCCTCTCAGCGGCCTACCGGAATGTCGCCTTCCAGACAGATGACGTCAATGCCAATGACGACAAACAGCCAGGACGTGGCATTCGTGTCGTCACCGGCGCACGAGCCGACAGCGGCGGGCCACGATGCGTCACCACGTGGGTCACCACCGAGCCTGCTGCTGGCTGTACCGGTATCCTCGCCCGCCGCTCACCAGGCGCACTTCAGCCTCACCGCCCCCCCTCCTCCTCGCCCTCCCGCCCCCAGCCCCGCCACGCCCCCCCATCTGACCGCGCCTCACGCCGCCTTGTCCCCCGGCCAGCCAGGCGTGTCGCCCGCCCCCCTCTACGCTGGCCACGCCGCCCACCCCCCGCCCCTCATGGCCGCCAACGGCCAGCTGCTGTGTCGGCACGAGCAGCCCGACTGCCTGAGGGACCAGTGCCCCGCGTCCGGCCACCCGCACGGCGCTTGGTCCCTGCCGGAAAGCCCCACTCCGCACGGGGGCGCCAGCCCTCGTTGCCGTTATTCATCTCAGCAGCGCCTGTCGGCTTCCGGTTGTGACGTCGCTTCCGGAAATCACTCCCAGCTATTGGGTTACAGTGGACGGCAAGAAAAGCTGTTCCTTCCGACCGCCTTTTGATGGCATCTCTTCAGTCGGAGTAGTCTTGTTTTTAACTGCCTGACGTAAATAAATGCCTGGAATAATATCGTTATACAGCTCAACACCGTCACCACCTGGGGGTTTGGAGGCATCTTACTGAAATGCCTCGTTCAACTTCTCCTCTCTCCTCTGTCTCAATACCCCATTTGTGTGGTGGATTTTGATATATTTTCTCTCTCCTTTTGATCGTTTAAAGAATGCCTCGGAAAACAGCTGGTGTTGGTGACTTTGCGAAAGAGTAAAAGCAACGCATATCGATTGCGGAAGATAGAATGGCCTGCAGCTTAGCTTCCCTTTTTGCTTTTTGTTTTCTTCCGAGTTAGGTGGGAGTGAGTGCAGAAAATGGCTGTTTGAGCGGACTTGCTCCCCTCAGTGCTTTGCATGTTGAACAGCTTGAGTCGGAGATTTGGATCAAACTTCAAAATGTGGAAAGAGCGAAGAGTGGTGCAAAAAAAAATACGATTGCCCGGTCTATGGTGACATATTTGCCATGAAAGTTGGTTTGGTGGTCTTTGTGGCACTCTGCCTTATGTCTATGAATAAGTCTTAGTAACCGGAAGTGTAAAGATGTGGACGGGGCATCCATCCGGGCACTTACGGAAGTAGCTATCCACGACTGTCACCAGCAGCACCGGCGTGAGGTACTGGGAGCCGTACCCACAGAAGGGAGACAATTTGCCACACACAGAAGGCACACCCAGAAGGGAGACAATTTGCCATGTGCAGATTAGTAGCTGCCGGTGGACAGTACAACTACAGATGCCATTAAAACTGGAGAAGAATCCCGATGTATGCAGATGATGTGACAGAAAAGGAAAAGAACTCTCACAATTAGTCGACCTGCGGATGCAACTGCTGAAACCTCAACCTCTCAGACTTTTGGCACACTCAAAAGTAGTTCAAATCAATTCTTTTTTTCACAAAACAACATGCACATTTTCGGAACAGATTCTTTTTACTAAGCAAGGGAGAAGCAGTTAGGGTGCACTGGCAGTGGAGGAAATAAGGAGGTAAAAATATCACCCGCACTGACAGTGGACAAAATGAAGAGGTCAAAACATCACCTGCACTGACAATGGACAAAATGAAGAGGTCAAAACATCACCCGCACTGACAGTGGACAAAATGAAGAGGTCAAAACATCACCCGCACTGACAGTGGACAAAATGAAGAGGTCAAAACATCACCCGCACTGACAGGGACAAAATGAAGAGGTCAAAACATCACCGCACTGACAGGGACAAAATGAAGAGGTCAAAACATCACCGCACTGACAGGGACAAAATGAAGGGTCAAAACTACCGCACTGACAGTGGACAAAATGAAGAGGTTGTAACAAAACATCACCGCACTGACAGCTGGACATAAATGAAGAGGCAGTCACCCTCTGACGATGGCGTTGTACCTTCTGACGGACGGGGTTGTCAACTCTGGAAGCTAATCAGTGCAAAGGTTCCAGTCAATAGGGAGGATCTGCAGTCTCGGACATCTTTTCACCCACAGGCAGTCACCCTTCTGACGGACTGGCCCGTGTGTCACCCTTCTGACGGACTGGCCCGTGTGTCACCCTTCTGACGGACTGGCCCGTGTGTTACCCCTTCTGACGGACTGGCCCGTGTGTTACCCTTCTGACGGACTGGCCCGTGTGTTACCCTTCTGACGGACTGGCCCGTGTGTTACCCTTCTGACGGACTGGCCCGTGTGTTACCCTTCTGACGGACTGGCCCGTGTGTTACCCTTCTGACGGACTGGCCCGTGTGTTACCCTTCTGACGGACTGGCCCGTGTGTTACCCTTCTGACGGACTGGCCCGTGTGTTACCCTTCTGACGGACTGGCCCGTGTGTTACCCTTCTGACGGACTGGCCCGTGTGTTACCCCTTCTGACGGACTGGCCCGTGTGTTACCCTTCTGACGGACTGGCCCGTGTGTTACCCTTCTGACGGACTGGCCCGTGTGTTACCCCTTCTGACGGACTGGCCCGTGTGTTACCCCTTCTGACGGACTGGCCCGTGTGTTACCCCTTCTGACGGACTGGCCCGTGTGTTACCCTTCTGACGGACTGGCCCGTGTGTTACCCCTTCTGACGGACTGGCCCGTGTGTTACCCCTTCTGACGGACTGGCCCGTGTGTTACCCCTTCTGACGGACTGGCCCGTGTGTTACCCTTCTGACGGACTGGCCGTGTGTTACCCTTCTGACGGACTGGCCCGTGTGTTACCCCTTCTGACGGACTGGCCCGTGTGTTACCCCTTCTGACGGACTGGCCCGTGTGTTACCCCTTCTGACGGACTGGCCCGTGTGTTACCCCTTCTGACGGACTGGCCGTGTGTTACCCTTCTGACGGACTGGCCCGTGTGTTACCCCTTCTGACGGACTGGCCGTGTGTTACCCCTTCTGACGGACTGGCCTGTGTGTTACCCCTTCTGACGGACTGGCCCGTGTGTTACCCCTTCTGACGGACTGGCCCGTGTGTTACCCCTTCTGACGGACTGGCCCGTGTGTTACCCCTTCTGACGGACTGGCCCGTGTGTTACCCCTTCTGACGGACTGGCCCGTGTGTTACCCTTCTGACGGACTGGCCTGTGTGTTACCCCTTCTGACGGACTGGCCCGTGTGTTACCCCTTCTGACGGACTGGCCCGTGTGTTACCCCTTCTGACGGACTGGCCTGTGTGTTACCCCTTCTGACGGACTGGCCTGTGTGTTACCCCTTCTGACGGACTGGCCTGTGTGTTACCCTTCTGACGGACTGGCCTGTGTGTTACCCCTTCTGACGGACTGGCCTGTGTGTTACCCCTTCTGACGGACTGGCTTGGTTACCCTTCTGACGGACTGGCTGGTTACCCTTCTGACGGACTGGCCTTTGTGTTACCCTTCTGACGGACTGGCCTTGTGTTACCCTTCTGACGGACTGGCCTGTGTGTTACCCCTTCTGACGGACTGGCCTGTGTGTTACCCTTCTGACGGACTGGCCTGTGTGTTACCCTTCTGACGGACTGGCCTGTGTGTTACCCTTCTGACGGACTGGCCTGTGTGTTACCCTTCTGACGGACTGGCCGTGTTTACCCTTCTGACGGACTGGCCTTGTGTTACCCTTCTGACGGACTGGCCTGTGTGTTACCCTTCTGACGGACTGGCCTGTGTGTTACCCTTCTGACGGACTGGCCTGTGTGTTACCCTTCTGACGGACTGGCCTGTGATGTTACACTCCTTCTGTTATCGAGGACTGGCCTGTGTGTTACCCTTCTGACGGACTGGCCTGTGTTACCCTTCTGACAGACTGGCCTGGGTATTACCCTTCTGACGGACTGGCCTTTTGGTTACCGCTCTGACGGACTGGCCTTTGGGTTACCCTTCTAACGGACTGGCCTTTGTGTTACCCTTCTGACGGACTGGCCTTTGGGTTACCCTTCTGACGGACTGGCCTTGGTTACCCTTCTGACGGACTGGCCTTGGCTTACCCTTCTGACGGACTGGCCTTGGCTTACCCTTCTGACGGACTGGCCCGTGTCTTACCCTTCTGACGGACTGGCCTTGGCTTACCCTTCTGACGGACTGGCCCGTGTCTTACCCTTCTGACGGACTGGCCCGTGTCTTACCCTTCTGACGGACTGGCCCGTGTCTTACCCTTGTGACCGCCATGTGACGGTGGACTGGCCTGAGTGACTTCTTTTTCAACCACTCCTGCTGGTTTGGGGCTGACGCCGCCATGTTGTTTTGGGGAAAAGTCCACATAAATAGATGATTTTTGTCCATAATGTTAGTCCTTTCTAATTCCATACTTAGCGTTTTTCATTTTTCTGTGCGGTTATTCATGGGTGAGGCGGATTTTTTTTTTTTTTTAAATTAAGTCTTCTTCACTTCTAAATTATTACACTGTGTGCAATGCTTTTTTTTCTTGCTTTTTTTCTTAGCTGATTAATTGGCGGAGGTTAACTGCACAGGCGGTGTATATATATCTCCGAGGGTCCTGATCTTGCGTATTAAGTCAAATGAATACCGGTGGAATATGACCGAGTTTATGTTTACAACATGTGAATACCGGTGGATTATGAGCAGGATTGTGTTACAGGACGTAATGAACTGGAATGTTGTAGTGATTGTGTTTACAAGACATGATAAACTGGGTGTTTACAAGACATAATGAATACCGGTGTACAAGACATGATGAACCGTGTTTACAAGGCATGATGAACTGGTTATATACAAGACGTGAAAACGCGATGAACATTGGTGGGCAGGCATGTTTGTGTTGACAATAATTACATACAATAACATTGGTGGATCATGATCGTCGTTGTGTTTACATGGTTTAATGAAAACACCGGTGGACTATGACCATGTCTGTGTTTACAAGGTTTAAGGAACGCCGGTGGACTATTACTGTATCTGTGTTTGCAAGACTTGACAACACTGATGGAGTGTGGTCGTGATGGAAAGACTGTGCCATGTTACAAGATATATATGATGAACACCGGTAAACTGTGATTACGTTTGCGTCTACAAGATTTGATGAACACCAGGGGAGTATGATCATGTTTACATAAGTGTTTACAAAATTTGATGAACACCTGTGGAATATATGTACACCAGTGGAGTATGATCATATTTACACAAGTGTTTACCAAATTTGATAAAAACCAGTGGAATATAATCATGTTTGTGTTTGCAAGATTTGACGAACACCAGTGGGGTACGATCATGTTTGTGTTTACAGTATGTAACAACACTATTGGAGTATGGTTAAGTTTACAAGACATGATGAACACAGAGGGGCTGTGATCAGGATTATGTTTACAACATACGGAGAACGCCGGTGAATTATGATCAGGATTATGTTTACAAGATATGGAGGACACCGGTGAATTATAATCAGGATTATGTTTACGGGATATGATTAACGCTGACGGACTATGAGCGTGTTTGGGTGATCAAATAAGATAAAACCGGGGAATTGTGATTATGTTTGGGAATTGCGATGAAGCGGAGCGTCTTGTCCGACTGCGGTGGTCGGCCTGTCCGATGGTATTGATAATGTTGTCCGACTGTGGTGGTCGGCCTGCCCGACGGCATTGATAATGTTGTCCGATGGCGTTGATAATGTTGATGTCAGCGTCTCTCAAGGGACGAAACCCAAAGAATGGTGCTGGAAATACTCAAGCCCAAACGTTAAACAACTTTTTGAAAGTAAGGAGTGTAATACGTCTCATATTTTCAAGTAATGTCAGATAACGATTTGAGAAAGTCAGTAATGTTGACAACTCGCTGACACTGTAAAGGTCACTTGTGCGAGCGTCTTGGACATGTCCCAGCTGTTTGTTCATATACTTGGCAAAGAGCCTGCTGACTGCAAACTGATTTGGAACCTGATTAGCAATTCCACACTGAGCAAGGCCGGGGACTGACGACTCGGTGACGTCGCTGTAAGGACTCGTGAATCCAAACTGTTTCACTCATACGTTTTCCACGTGTTCTCCTCGCTGTGTAGTTTAGGTATGAATGAATAAGCCTCCCATCTGTACTCAGAGGTTTTCTGGAATTAATTTACCGCAGTTTAACATTTTTCCACTGTTGTAAACGGTTGCTTAACTTTTGAGCTTGAGTATAATTTAGGTGTTCGCGGTGCTGCTTAGTGAGTGGTCCTCCGTCATCTCGTCACGTTAACTGACACCGGTGAAAGGGCTTTATTTTTCAACGCTTACATCTCTTACCACACTAACTGTCCGAGAAGCTGTCAAGTGTGTTCTCTTACCACACTAACTGTCCGAGAAGCTGTCAAGTGTGTTCTCTTACCACACTAACAGCCCGAAATTGGAAATTGTTGTTTTGTTTTCACTGTTTACGCGTGTGTTTTTGTTTTTGGGGTTGTTGTTTTTTTTGTGTGTGTGTGTGTTTTTGGGGGGAGAGAGGTTTTCCTAGCTGGTATTTAATGTTTGATTCTTTGTGTTTGACAGATGTAGTGTGTGTGCGTGCGCGTGCCGTGTGTGTGTTTGTGTGCGTGCGCGTGCCGTGTGTGCGCGCGCGTGCGTGCGTGCGTGTGTGTGTGTGTGTGTGTGTGTGATGAAAAGTTTAGCATGTAAGTTGGCTAATTTCTGTTCCGTTTCCAAGCGATGTTTTATTCCCAAATGTGGTTGTAGGCCTTGCCAGTCAACGACCGGAAGTTCAGCCGTTGGAGACAGCAGTTCTTGCCGTGCCGTGGTCGTGGAATCTTCACACAACCAATGTTGTCCGCTTCCTGCAAGAAGCCTAATTCCAACAAAACAAAAACAGAAGAAGAAGAAACAAACAAAAAACATTCTGTGCCGTACGGGGATGGGAGGGAAGGGGGGGGGGTCTGTATACATATGTGTATAAAACAGATCAAATGATGTGCTTTTACGGTAACATCAGATGAAGCGTGAGCTTATTATTAATTTTATTAGTATTTATTTTATGGTCGGTATGATATTTCTTTGGTCTTCAGTATTTTCGTCGCCCATATTTAAGCTTTCAGACTGATACATTTGTGCCATACGCAGACATACATTTGTGCCATACGCTCACGTACATTTGTGCCATACGCAGACAGTTTGTGTTAGACTGTCTTCCACAATCTTTATTTTGCCACACAGGGCCTGTCGATGTGAGAAGTAATGATGGTAACAAACCAAGTGACAGTTTGGCGAGTAATCAGTATGGTATGGTCACTAACCACATGGCAGATGTTCAAAACAGGTGCCGGTAATCGTTCGTGGTTTCCACGTACCAGTAAACGTTTTCACTGTCAAAGGTGTTTTTTTGTATAATCCTTCGTGGTTTCCACGTACCAATACACGTTTTCACTGTCAGAGGTGTTTTTTTGTGTAATCGTTCGTGGTTTCCACGTGCTAATACACCTTTTCCACTGTCAAAAGTGTTTTTTGTATAATCAAAAACGGAATCTGTTCCAGTGTTGATCAGTCGTTTCTTGGCTCGCTGACGTAAACTGACTCGGCTGTAAGCACAACTGGCCAGACAGCTGAGTGTGACTGTGGACGGTATGATATTTGGATAAGCTATCTGTCCGAGCGAGGGTGGCGCACTGCGCTCTAAGTCCCGCCCTCCCCTTCCGGTCAGAGCGCCTTGCTGTGCCGTGTTGACGGGCTCAATGCACCATGATTGGATTCTGAATTTTTTTAATCCGGCGTCGAGATGAGTGAAAACTGTCTCGTTTGACTGTAGCTGACCTCTCGCGTCATGAAATCACGTGTATCATTACCAAACTTTTCCCCCCTCGAAATCCAGTCTTTTGCTCTGTTGCCATGCTTTGGCTGGTGGGCCCGACATGGAGGCAGTGCTTGGGCTTTTGGCGCGAAATATCAAGTGTGACGTTCTGATTGGCTGAAGCTGCTCGGTTGATTGGCAACCAGGAAACCTCTACTGTCACGTGTTCGAACCCGCTTCGCCTTTGTCCCCTTTTCGTTCAGGAATCACGGTTAGAAAGACAGATAGATAGACAGACAGACAGACAGACAGACAAACAGACAGACAGCTCAGTGGGTTAAAGGCAGAGTGTGACGACTTTAATCTCCACAGTGAATTGAAACAGAACAAACAGCTCACGAAGGTCATAGCTGCCCACGGCAGTGCAGTCAGGAAATCGTTCTGCCGATGCTGTTGTGCAGTGTCAGCGTAATCTCTCCCTCTGCCCACGTGAAAATCCCGTTAGCTGACTGGCTAATCCACCCGCTTGGACTTCCGCCCGTCTTCAGCACGCCGAGTGACAGGTGACGTGGACTCGACGTTGCCAAGCAACCCGTTGCCAGATTGGCGTGGAGCTGAGCCAGTTGCGAACTAACGAACACCGAAATACTTCCCGGTTTAATGCGTGTTTTTTTCGTTTTGTTTTTAATGGGGAAAGGGTGGGGGGGGGGGGGGGGGGGGAACCTACATGTCTCACACTAATATTTGCGATTTGAAAAGGTTTCAAGTGCCTGTTCTTCTCTAGTGCACTTACTGTTTGCGTTGTCGTTGTTGTCACGCTATTGTTCTTCTCTGCGTGGGTCGGTAACTGAATACCGGTAACTTGAGTTAGGTTAGTTACCTCATCAGAGAGGCAGCAGATTCATTTGACAATTAGCTGTCTTTTTTGTCTTTTAAGTTGTTACCACACTGGTCGTCGTCGTCGTCGTCGTCCCCCCCCCCCTCCCCCTCCCCCCCGTCACCGAGGAACAACATGGTAGCCTTACTTATGATTTCAATGACGATTTAGGTATTACTGCTCAATTATTATGAATCCCGGTAGTTTTGGCAGATTATTTCCAGTCTGATGTTACTATCTCATGCAATCAGGGCGCGCCAGTGTGTGTGTACGCACGCCCGAGTGTGTGTGTGTTGGCAAACGTAAGCAGTCCCTTTGACAGTTTGGTGAAGTACACATCAGTATACAGTTGCTGTTGCAGTTGGTTTTTTTTACTATTTAGCTTTTAGCTGCTCTCGCTGTGGTTGATACGTTGGCTGCACGTGCAACAGTAGTGACGTAGTGATCACGTGGAGGATAAAGGGCAACAGTAGTGACGTGGTGATCACGTGGAGGATAAAGGGCAACAGTAGTGACGTGGTGATCACGTGGAGGATAAAGGGCAACAGTAGTGACGTGGTGATCACGTGGAGGATAAAGGGCAACAGTAGTGACGTGGTGATCACGTGGAGGATAAAGGGCAACAGTAGTGACGTGGTGATCACGTGGAGGATAAAGGGCAACAGTAGTGACGTGGTGATCACGTGGAGGATAAAGGGCAACAGCTGAATGTTGTAGCCGGTTGTAGAGAGCTAGTCGCACAAATCTTCCTCTCCCCCCCCCCCCCCCCCCCCCCCCCCCCCCCCCCCACCCCCGCAATGTTGCACCTTATGTAACGATGTGGGAAGGGGGGTTGTATTTCTTACCAAATGTCTTTTTTAACAGTGGCCCATTTCTTCTTCTTTTTCCCCTCGCTTGTGTGTGTGTGTGTGTGTGTGTGTGTGTGTGTGTGTGTGTGTGTGTGTGTGTGTGTTTAGTCCAATGACGTGATGTGTGTAAGATTTCCATGGTTTATTTATTTATGAATGAAGTTTTTGTTGTTGTTGTTTATCCTTTCCTCTTTTTCAAGACATGTGAGTATTTTTTGTCAAATGTGGAAGATTTTTGCGAGCACTGTCAATTGACATTACATTTGCCTCTCTTTCTCTGCATTTTTCAGTCTTTCTCTCTGTTTGTGCTACTGTCTTTTGCATTCTGTGTATCTGTTTGCCTTTGTGTGTCTGTTTCTCTGTATCTGTTCGTCTTTTCTGTGTCTGCACCTGTCTTGTGTGTGTGTGTGTGTGTGTGTTACTTGTTCTCCTTCTGTCTCTTGTTTGCTTGTGTGCGTTGACAAGAGTGAGTTTTGTTCGCTACGATAAAGTCAAGGTTAATGAATTTTCATTATTTGTAAAAGCGTGATGAGTGTCGGAAAGGTTTATTTCTTTTTCTTCGCTTCTTCCGTTGATTGGAGAAAGAAAGAAAAAAGTATGTTGATAATTTTACGATCACATTTGATACCAGTGGGCTTTTCCTTTTGTTGATTTGTTTTTACCTGAATGTATTTCAGTGTGCTTGTGCCATGGGTTAATATTGTGCATATTTATTCCTATTTTCAAGTCCTGAGAATGGACATTGGACCATTGATTACATTGTGAATAGGATTTAGGCTTCTGCCTCTGACACGTGGTGGGCCAGTTATCTCCCTTGTACTTCCGGTGACTTGACTGTTGTCCTGGATTTGACAGGAGAGCATGTTTTACTCTGAGGTTTTTGGAAATGTGATGACATGATGACCTGTGCTGTAATAAGCGACGTGTCTGTGACAGTTTATTTATCATTATATTTTCTCACAGCAACTTTCCTATGATTTGTTTTGCAGTTTCGTTTTTCGTCGGTTTTTGTTTGTTTGTGTTTGCGTGTTCGTTTTTGTGTTCTTGTTTGTTGTTTCTTGGAGAGGTAGGAGTTTTTGTTTGTTTGTTTGTTTGTTGTTGTTGTTGACTTGGGGGTTGTTGTTATTTGTTTCTGTTTTGGGGGTAGGGGGTTCTGTTGTCGGAGAAGGCTTCATGAAGCACTTAGGCTTATAGGCTACCTATGCCGTCATCAGTGCCAGAACATGTATAATGTGTTTGCTAATTCTACAAGACCGATTCACTGGGGAGTTTTTCGTTCATTTGCAGTGAATCGATGTGTACAATCTGCATTTGTGCCATAATTCTCAAATTACTTCAATGGCCGGTGTCTAAAAATATTATACATAATCAGTGATGGGTTACGTAATATTATTTCATTCATGTGCCTTGATTGATCTTTTCTTTTCTTTTCCTTCGTCTTATAAGTTGTAAACCTACCCGTAAGCTGTCATGAGATGAATTGTGTGGTTTGCGATCAGTAAAAGATGGTATTACACATACGTACTGTCTGTCTGTCTGTCTGTCTGTCTGTCTGTCTCTCTCTCTCTCTCTCTCTCTCTCTCTCTCTCTCTCTCTCTCTCTCTCTCTCTCTCTCTCTCTCTCTCTCTCTCTCTCTGTTTGCCTTTTTCATTAAGACTGCGCGTGACAGTTTATTGCAGCCAAACCCAACACATCACAATCGTCTGAACTTTGTCTTATTAAGCTGAAGAATTTACCCACAGCAGGCTTGCAAACAAAGATACTGTGTTCACTGTGTAGGCTGCAATAAACAGGCACATGTAGGTTAATGTGGTAATTAAAGGGGAACCAGATCTATAAGAAGTTCCACGGGTCCTGTCGATATAAATGCAACAGGAAACATAACCTAGCCTGTAGCAGCCTTTAGCTGGATTTCTCGTCCTGTTTGTCAACGACACAACATGACCGCCCCCCGACGAGACAAAACTGGAAGCAGAAAGAAAACAATAAAGTAGCTCCTTCTCTTGTATACATAGAGAATAACCCAGTGAATGACGCAGATGAAAATATATGCACATTTGTACGTTTTCGGGCCAGCTTGCGTTTTCGGTTTGGTTCCCCTTTAAATCTGGGTAAAAGCAAAGAAAAAAACAAAAGGCCAAGATGTGTCACAATCTTCCTTAAACACGTCTATGTACTTATACACACACACGCGCGCGCGCGCACGCACGCACGCAGGCACACATACACATACACACAGAACACGCGCGCGCGTGTGCACCGAACAATCGATGATACCAAGAGCAGAAAGAGGTAACCCTCTGCGCAATCCAGTGCCACAGCCTCAGCTAACAGAGTCACGTCGCACAATCCAGTGCCACAGCCTCAGATAACAGAGTCACGTCGCACAATATAGTGCCACAGCCTTATTTAACAGAGTCACGTCGCACAATCCAGTGCCACAGCCCCAGATATCAGAGTCACGTCGCACAATCCAGTGCCACAGCCTTAGCTAACAGAGTCACGTCGCACAATCCAGTGCCACAGCCTCAGCTAACAGAGTCACGTCGCACAATCCAGTGCCACAGCCTCAGATAACAGAGTCACGTCGCCCAATCCAGTGCCACAGCCTTAGCTAACAGAGTCACGTCGCACAATCCAGTGCCACAGCCTTAGCTAACAGTGTCACGTCGCACAATCCAGTGCCACAGCCCAAGATAACAGAGTCACGTCGCACAATCCAGTGCCACAGCCTCAGCTAACAGAGTCACGTCGCACAATCCAGTGCCACAGCCTTAGCTAACAGAGTCACGTCGCATAATCCAGTGTCACAGCCTTAGCTAACAGAGTCACGTAACTCAACCCAGTGCCACAGCTTTAGCTAACAGAGTCACGTCGCACAATCCAGTGCCACAGCCTCAGTTAAGAGTCACGTCGCACAATCTAGTATCACAGCGTCAGCTAACAGAGTCACGTAGCACAATCCAGTGCACAATCCAGTGCCACAGCCTTAGCTAACAGAGTCACGTTGCACAATCCAGTGCCACAGCCTTAGCTAACAGAGTCACGTCGCACAATCCAGTGCCACAGCCTCAGTTAAGAGTCATGTCGCACAGTCCAATGCCACAGCCTCAGCTAACAGACTCACGTCGCACAAACCAGTGCAACACAGCAGCACACGCATTTACTTTCTTCACCGACTGTCCATGCATAAAATCACTACATCGTAACTATGTTGAAGATACTCGATTCATGGGTTGCAAGTTTCCCGACGCAAGCTGGAAACGTAGAAAATGTGCAAAATTATATAATTATACTAAATAATTGTCAGTCTTCGTATAGTTCTATTAACATCACGCGGAATAAGTACTTTTTGGCTTGAATCTTGAGATACTCAAGATATAGACATGTTGCAGTGCTCTTTGCCAATGAAGGGCAGAAACATGTTGGCTCGTGATGTAGTACACACTTCTGACACGTCTGCTACACATACTGACCTGTTCATAACGTCACACCCACAGACCGCCCGATACAAAATGGCAGCGCTCACAGCCACGTTTGTGCGACTTTCAAACGTCAATTTTTCATTGACTAGACTATACATCGATTGAAAAATTGCTCTGAGTCTTCTTCTTTTTTTATTTTTTTTATTCCATTCATATCGACAGGTTCACACACACACACACACACACACACACACACACACACACACACACACACACACACACACACACACACACACACACACACACACACACACAAGAGCGAGCAGAGGGGAGAGAGAAGAAGAAGGAGAGAGAGAGAGAGAGAGAGAGAGAGAGAGAGAGAGAGAGAGAGAGAGAGAGAGAAACCGACACGGATGCATTTAACGCACTCCCATCAAATCCATCAGGAATTCAGGTCCGAAAATATGAAAGACGTAGTATCGGCCAACCCTGACCTTCCGACTTTGTGACCGAGATAAGAAAAAAGACGCGCGTCGAGACAAGCTGACGTCATTCTCACTTGTTATTACACACGGGCGTGACGTCAAGCGTCAGTGACGAGGGTGGTCGAAATGAAACGTTTTGGCATGACCTGGAAAACCCTGTGCTCTCGAGATGCCCCAAGAAAATGAGGTGGGCAGAGTGAGCTGGTGGCCCGCATCTAAGGTAAGATGTCGATGCTTTCCCTGAATTTCACGCTAAGGCCAGCAGAGATGCTGACAAGTTCAGGCTGCAGACAACAGAAGTGACAATAACCAACCATATGATTTTGGTCGCTAAAAGGAAGAAGAGTTTAGGAACGAATAGGAGAAGAAGAAGAAGAAAAAAAAAGAAAACCCAACAAGTGGCGATCTTTATAAGCAAGTTGTTTCAGATAAAGACCAGTCGGTATATCGCAGTGTGCGCCTGCCTTGCCGATTGCGACCAGCTGAGAACCCTGCTTGCCGACCGCTGCAAGACAACAGCGCCACCTCTTCAGGGCGTGCTGCTCTGTGTCACTGGCTCTCTGTGGATTATTACTTCACAACAGTGTCGCAGACAAAATAATGTGCTCAACCTGGACAGAGTGCAAAGCAATGCAATGAGAGTCATACTGGGAACTACTAAGAAACACCCTGCTGAGACCATGTGGTTCGTGCAAGATTTCCCGCTGATGTAAACTACACAAAGTGGCATTCAGACTTCTGTGCCGTAGCAAATCTCCACAGCCCACACCATGAAGCTACGAAAGACACGAAAGGCAGCAGAATGGGACGTGGCAAGTCTTGGATGGGTCAAACACACTGATCTAGAAGTACATGAATAGCGGCTCGCCAGTGGAATGTTGACACTGATCTAGAAGTACATGAAATAGCGGCTCGCCAGTGGAATGTTGACACTGATCTAGAAGTACATGAATAGCGGCTCGCCAGTGGAATGTTGACACTGATCTAGAAGTACATGAATAGCGGCTCGCCAGTGGAATGTTGACACTGATCTAGAAGTACATGAATAGCGGCTCGCCAGTGGAACGCTGATCAGACTCAGTGTGAGGAAAGCAGTCCGCCATATTGAAAAGATCAGATGCTCTCTCGCAGACTACTTGACGGGGGGAAAAACCCGCGGATTTTAGCTGGAATAACATTGCCATGTTGTGCGGCTTGGGGCTGCTGACACCGATCTAGAAGTACATGAATAGCGGCTCGCCAGTGGAATGCTGACACTGATCTAGAAGTACATGAATAGCGGCTCGCCAGTGGAATGCTGATCAGACTCAGTGTGAGGAAAGCAGTCCGCCATATTGAAAAGATCAGATGCTCTCTCGCAGACTAGTTGACGGGGGGAAAAACCCGCGGATTTTAGCTGGAATAACATTGCCATGTTGTGCGGCTTGGGGCTGCGGTCGCCGAGGTTGCCCAGCAGAGAGGCAAAAGGGGTTCAGCTTTCGTAGGGGAGTGTTTTGAAGTCATTATTTCATGGTTTTATGCATGGTATGATACCAGTCTTTTAGATCCAGACACAGGGTGGTGGTGGTGGTGTGGTGATGGTGATGATGTCGATAACGACGACGATGTGGTAATAGGCCGGACGAGGCTGTAAGAGATGATGATGACGATGACGACGACGATGACGACGATGATGATGACGACGACGACGATCTTTGCTGTGGTCAGATGCAGGCAGAGGCTGTAGAGTAGGTGTTGTATTACCTGTACTGCATACAGCAGATGACCATGATGGAGACCATGACGATGTGTGCTGTGGACAGGTGCAGGCCGAGGATGACCTGCACTTCATCCAGGAGGTGACCGTGACGACGTTTTCTGTGGTTTCAGATGCTGGTCGAGGCTGTAGAGGAGGCACTGGACTACCTGTACTTCATGCAGGAAGTGACCAATGCCTACGCTACGGAGCTCACCTGGGCACTGTAAGTACACTCCCCACAGCTCGCCCCCACTACCGCATCTCAACTCGCTGGCCTCATTAGGCGGAGACAGTGGTCCCAATCGGCTGGTGAAAGCCATCGGCATACTCTGACACACACTGAAGCTGGGCGGGCGGGCGGGGGGGGGGGGGGGGGGGGGCTGTACACCCTTGTGATCTGTATTCAACGCAAATCACAGGTCTGTCTCGCAGCTCACAAGCACCGTTCTCGCCCAACAAGCGAGCAGATTCCAGTTGAGAATGGGCGCCGGGCCGCCCGACGGGTGGGTTCCGCGGTTTCGGGCAATGGGAAGCGATCAGAAAGAAAGCACGATCAGTGACCGATAGGCTAATAGTAATACATTTTCTGTCAGTGCATATGGCGTGTTGTATACAGCGCCCTGGTCTTGGGGCTGACCTGTCTGTACTTATAGCGTGTTGTATACAGAGCCCTGGTCTTGGGGCTGACCTGTCTGTACATATGGCGTGTTGTGTTGTGTACAAAGCCCTGTTCTTGGGGCTGACCTGTCTGTACATATGGCGTGTTGTGTTGTTACAGAGCCCTGGTCTTGGGGCTGACCTGTCTGTACATATGGTGTGTTGTGTACAGAGCCCTGGGGCTGACCTGTCTGTACATATGGCGTGTTGTGTTGTGTACAAAGCCCTGGTCTTGGGGCTGACCTGTCTGTACATATGGCGTGTTGTATACAGAGCCCTGGGGCTGACCTGTCTTTACATATTGCGTGTTATGTTGTGTACAGAGCCCTGGTCTTGGGGCTGACCTGTCTGTACATATGGCGTGTTGTGTTGTGTACAGAGCCCTGGTCTTGGGGCTGACCTGTCTGTACATATGGCGTGTTGTGTACAGAGCCCTGGTCTTGGGGCTGACCTGTCTGTACATATGGCGTGTTGTGTTGTGTACAGAGCCCTGGTCTTGGGGCTGACCTGTCTGTACATATGGCGTGTTGTGTTGTGTACAGAGCCCTGGTCATGGGGCTGACCTGTCTGTACATATGGCGTGTTGTGTTGTGTACAGAGCCCTGGTCTTGGGGCTGACCTGTCTGTACATATGGCGTGTTGTATACAGAGCCCTGGGGCTGACCTGTCTGTACATATTGCGTGTTATGTTGTGTACAGAGCCCTGGTCTTGGGGCTGACCTGTCTGTACATATGGCGTGTTGTGTTGTGTACAGAGCCCTGGTCTTGGGGCTGACCTGTCTGTACATATGGCGTGTTGTGTTGTGTACAGAGCCCTGGTCTTGGGGCTGACCTGTCTGTACATATGGCGTGTTGTGTTGTGTACAGAGCCCTGGTCTTGGGGCTGACCTGTCTGTACATATGGCGTGTTGTGTACAGAGCCCTGGTCTTGGGGCTGACCTGTCTGTACATATGGCGTGTTGTGTTGTGTACAGAGCCCTGGTCTTGGGGCTGACCTGTCTGTACATATGGCGTGTTGTGTACAAAGCCCTGGTCATGGGGCTGACCTCTCTGTACATATGGCGTGTTGTGTACAGAGCCCTGGTCTTGGGGCTGACCTGTCTGTACATATGGCGTGTTGTGTACAAAGCCCTGGTCATGGGGCTGACCTGTCTGTACATATGGCGTGTTGTGTACAGAGCCCTGGTCTTGGGGCTGACCTGTCTGTACATATGGCGTGTTGTGTACAAAGCCCTGGTCATGGGGCTGACCTGTCTGTACATATGGCGTGTTGTGTACAGAGCCCTGGTCTTGGGGCTGACCTGTCTGTACATATGGCTTGTTGTGTTGTGTACAGAGCCCTGGTCTTGGGGCTGACCTGTCTGTACATATGGCGTGTTGTGTACAGAGCCCTGGTCTTGGGGCTGACCTGTCTGTACATATGGCGGGCCCTGGGCCTACAGGAGGCGGCGCGCATTCACTCGCGGATGGTCAACTCCAGACCCGTCTTTTCCAACTTCCCCACGCCTTCGGCCACCACGCCATCCTCTTCGCCTTTCCTGTCTGTAAGTAGTCACAGCTATGACGGCCACCATGACACGCCCCCTCTCGTCTTTCCTGTCTGTACGTAGACCCAGCTATGACGGCCACTATGACACGCCACTCTCGTCTTTCCTGTATGCGGTCACAGCTATGAGTATGACAGCAACCATGGCACGCCCCCATCTCGCATTTCCTGTCTGTACGTAGTCACAGCTATGACAGCCACCATGACACGCCCCTCTCGCCTTTCCTGTCTGTACGTAGTCACAGCTATGACGGCTACCATGACACGCCCCCTCTCGCCTTTCCTGTCTGTACTAACAGCTATGACGGCCACCATGACACGCCCCCTCTCGCCTTTCCTGTCTGTATCACAGCTATGACGGCCACCATGACACGCCCCCTCTCGTCTTTCCTGTCTGTAGTCACAGCTATGACAGCCACCATGACACGCCCCCTCTCGTCTTTCCTGTCTGTAGTCACAGCTATGACAGCCACCATGACACGCCCCCTCTCGTCTTTCCTGTCTGTAGTCACAGCTATGACAGCCACCATGACACGCCCCCTCTCACCTTTCCTGTCTGTAGTCACAGCTATGACAGCCACCATACACGCCCCCTCTCACCTTTCTGTCTGTAGTCACAGCTATGACAGCCACCATGACACGCCCCCTGAGAGTGGTCAACGTGTAGCCCAGACACACGTATTAATTTACCACCTCTAGACGTTGGCTGTTTATGAACCATTTTTCGTGCTCTGCAACTTACGGTTTTCAGAAAAAGGGGATTTTTCTGAAAACCGTAACTTTTGTTTTGTCCAAGTTCACTTGAAGTCATATCTTTGCAGACGCGCGTGCCAGCACGTTTAGTTGATTTTGCAGTTTCACTGGAGTGTGTTCAACTAGGGCTACATCGACAACAAATAGCAGCGAAAATATATCTTCAATTAGGTTCGACAAGAGAATACCATGTCTTCCTGCTTTCCTGATTTCACTGTTAGCCACTTCGTTGATAAACAGACAATTTCTGGGCTGGGTAAGCAGCCCTGCTTCAGCCCGGCTGGTGACTCAAAAACACCTGTATAACATGTCCAGATCTTATATACACAGCATAAAACATTTTCATACATGCTTGAGAGAGAGAGAGAGAGAGAGAGAGAGAGAGAGAGAGAGAGAGAGAGAGAGAGAG